>LR738715.1:147864028-147918825 GCA_902687465.1 Secale cereale
GCCTGGCCCGATCGCCGTGACGGGCCGCACAGCCGGGCGCCTCCACCTCCCGCCTCGGCTGGGCCTCCCCGGCCCAGGCGCCCGCTTCGCCTCCCAGGCCGGCTGCCAGGCTCCCTCCGCCACCGGCTCTGCCTCGCGGCTGGGTGTCCCAGGCCACCGCGGTGGGCCGCCTCCCCACCGGCCATCAGCGCCGCACCGCCGCGCCCTTCTCCGTGGGCCGAAGCGCCCAGGCCGGCCCGTCCCTCTGCTTCCCCGCCGCTGCTTCTCAACGGGCCGCGCCGATCTGCAGATCCGGCCCGTTCATTTTTTTCAGATCCAGAGGTTGTTTCCCCACTCCTAAGTACCAGTTTTTCATCTGTCTGATGCTAAGTTTGACCTGCCCTAACTTTGTGCCTGTTGCTCCGTTTTGCGCGTGTAATATGTCCAGACGTTCGTGGAGATGTGCTCTACGTTTTACCAGTTGTTGTCATGCATGTTAGAGATCATCTAGGGGCTTGTTTTGCTGTTGCAAGAGTGCATCATGATATAAACTGCTGTTATGTGTTATTTTTATGCCACCTTTGCCATGTGATAACTTTTAGCTCGTTTGTCCAAACGATGCAAATGACATGTCCACGTGTTCGTCTTGCCACGAACTACGTGATGCTTGTGATAGGTTGCATGGTAGATTTATTATTGCCTTGTTATCATCTTTGCAAAGTGCCATGTTCATATGATGTGTTTTCACTTGTTATGAAATGCCATCTTGTTGAGCTCGTTGCAATCGTTGTGTTCACCTCTATGATGCATGCTTGTGTGTTTCGGGATCACCTTCATGTGCACTTTGATGAGGTGCTTACCCTTTGCCATGTTTAGCTTCGAGGTGACTTAAACATGCTCCTTTTGATGCTATGATGATATTGCTGTTTTAGGACTTAGTGAATTTTCACTAAGTCTGAAATCTGTAACGTTCCGATGCCATGTTCGTGTGATGTTCTAGGACAAAGCATGTTAGTTTTGGGGTGGATTTTGTTTGTTCCTTGTAGTATATATTGTTGTCTTTCCATCCATGTCCTCACATGTCCATTTGAGTGGCTGTAGCATGTTTATCTTTTGCTCTAAAGTTTCAATAAAATTCTGCTGCCAGAATTTTATTGCAAAGTTCAATATGTCCAAGATCATTGCTATTGATCCGTGGCTCCGTTGGGGGTGCACTTTGGACCTAGTTGCTGTACTATATGTCTAGTTTGTGTTCATGTCCTTTGCCATGCTTTTTGGGTGCTGTAGCTTAATTATTTTGAGCTCCAAAGATGCTATGTTGCTGTAATTTTCAGCTTTCGCTCAAATCTTGTTTCGGGCATAACTTTTAGCCCGTAACTCCGATTTCAGCGAATCTTATATCAAACTTGTTTGATTTTGTGTGTAGTTTAATAATATCAGATTGTTATCATGTTTTGAGGTGTTTTGCTTGAGTGATATTTTCCGTGCTCCGTGTGCATCCTTAGTGCATCCATCATGCATTCATGTTTTTCGAGTGCGCATTGCATCTTGTTGATTGGTGCTTGGTGTGATTGTTTTGTTTAGAGCCGGAAGCTGAGACCGGGTACGAAGTTGAGCACGAGGTTTCCAACGAGGTTGAGCACGAGGACCCTTCTTACGATCCGAACGACTTCTCTTCAGGCAAGATGACCGAACCCCGATAACATTACTATCTTTGCCTATTGCTAGTAGTCTCGATCTATAGTTTTGCCTCGATGCCCATGTTCTTCTTGTCAGCCTCCTACTTGTAACCAATTGCCATGTTTAACCAACCTACCTATGCAAACCGTTGCTTGGCTAAGTACGCTTCGCTCAGCCCTTCTTATAGCATAGCTAGTTGCAGGTGAAGATCGAAGATGCTTGCTTCATGTTGAAGTTTGGTTGGGTTATATCACACTATATAAATGCTTAAAATGAAATCATCTATATATTGGCAAGGGTGGAAGGCTAAGCCTTTTGCTTGGTGTTTTGTTCCACTCATGCCGTTAGGATCCGTATAAGCCGGTATTATGTTCCTTGATTATGCGTTCCTAACACGGTTGGGGTGTATGGGACCCCCTCGATAAACCGCTAAGTGCTAAGTCTTTTCCAGCAAGTCCCAACATTGGTACTATTTGCCTAATAACAAACTAAACATGCATAGGGAGTAATTAACCCTCTTTCTTAATCAACAACCCCGGGCCAGTGCTCCACATGAGTGTTGATCCGAAACGGGGGTCCTGCAGGGCCACCTCGAGGAAACTCAAGGTCTGGTAAAAACCTGTAGCATCGCCCATCCGGTCGTGGCCTGAGACGAGATACGCGCGGCTACTATCAGGGTGTCGGCACGCCGGGAGGATTTGCTGGATTAGCCTTACCTTAGCTCGGTATATCTTGAGCACGGGATTCCGAGGATACTCGGGTCTTCCCACTTTGGAGTTGCGACTCCGCGGATCGTGGGCTTGTAATGGGTCAAGTTGGAACACTCCTGCAGGGTTTGAACTTTCGAAAGCCGTGCCCGCGGTTATGTGGCAGATGGGAGCTTGTTAATTCCGGTTGTAGATAACTTGACACAATGATACTAATAGACTACCAGCGTGTGTTCCGTGACTGTCAATTTCCGAATAGGGATTCGGGAGTTGAACACGGAGGGGTTATGTTTGTGAGCTTGTAGCTAGGATCACTTCGTGATCACTTCTCGCCGATGCCTTCTCTTCTCGCTCTCACTTGCGTAAGCTAGATGCTAGTTGCTGCTGCAGACTTGTTCTTTCTTCAGCCCCTTTTCCCTCACCTAAAGGCTTAAATAGTTCTGTTACCCGGGAACGGGATTGCTGAGTCCTCTGTGGCTCACAGTTACTTCACACACCAGATGCAGGTCCAGCTGTGAGCTATCCAGGTGATGGCACCGAGCTGGATTGGGAGTACGACGAGGAGCGTAGTCGGTACTACGTGCGCTACCCGGACGATCAGTAGTGGAGTCTCTTACTAGGATTCGATCCGCCTGTGGTTTATTTATCTGAGTTTGGTACTTTGACTTTTGGCTTTTGCCCTTAGAGGGTTGTAGTGCTCTTAATGTATGATGTTTGAGACTTGTACTGTAATTCTGTGACGTGGCGAGTGTAAGCCAACTATTTTCAGTTTACTATCCCCTCTTTTACATGAGTTGTGCAAAGATTACCAGACTTGAGATCATTCTAGGATGGAATTATGCCTTTAAGTCGTGCCTCGACACGTAGGAGGTATAACTCCATCCTGGGCATTACAAGTTGGTATTCAGAGCCTTCTCCGACCTAGGAGCCCCCACTGTTTGATCGAACCGTTGACGGTCGAGTCTAGGCACACACTGAAAACTTTTTGTGTCCTATATTATATCGGAGAGTAGGATTTCTTTGCTTCTCATCCCCTTTCTCTCTGGTGAGGACTCCTGACGTCTACTCTTGTCTCTCCTATCTTCAAAATTTGCACAATTTTTTTTTAGGAATCCCGCGAGTATTTTGGGATTGTTTCGATGTTCTTGTGACAAGGATATTGTTCTCGATGCCTCCTGTTACCGAGGAGTTGAGCTTCGGGGTATCACCCGTTACGGGTAGATAATCCGGGACATTTAGCCTTGGTGGTAGCACCTCAGGTGGGAGGCTACAAGTTTACTAAAGTTCTCATGGATGGTGGTAGCAGTATCAATATCTTATATTATGAGACTTTCCGTCGTATGGGTTTGACAGATAAAAAGCTAAGGCAATCAAACACAGTGTTTCACGGAGTGGTCCCAGGTAAGTCAGCTTATCCGGTTGGCAAGATTGACTTGGAAGTTACCTTTGGGAACGAATATGATTCCAGGTCAGAGATGATCACTTTCGAAGTCGTTAAGATCAAAAGTCCGTATCATGCCCTGTTTGGAAGGACGGTTTATGCCAAGTTTATGGCTAGGCCGTGTTATGTTTATTTGCAGCTTAAAATGCCGGGCCATAAAGGCATGATTACGGTTCATGGGAGTCGCAAGATAGCAGTGGAATGTGAGGAAGGTGATGCAGCTTATGCAGAAGCAGTATGTGCCACAGAAGAGTTGAAATTTTATAAAGATAATGTTGATCCGGCAGATATGACTCCGCTGAAAAAGCCAACTACCGAGCATGATCCGGCGTTGAAGTTTAAATCAGCTGAAGAGACCAAGCAAGTTGATTTTGTGCCTGGGGATTCGTCTAAGCAATTCACTATTAGTGCCAACCTTGATCCCAAATAGGAAAGCGCGCTCATCGAGTTCATCCGTGAGAACCGGGATATCTTTGCATGGAAACCTTCTGACATGCCAGGTATACCGAGAGAACTCGCTGAGCACAAGTTAAATATTGATCCGAAGTTTAAACCGGTTAAACAATATCTGCGCCGCTTCAACGAAGAGAGGCGCAAGGCTATAGGAGAAGAAGTGGCCAGACTTTTGGCCGCAGGGTTCATAGTAGAAGTTTTTCATCCGGAGTGGTTGGCTAATCCGGTGCTGGTTTTAAAGAAGAATGGGAAGTGGAGGATGTGTGTGGACTACACGGACCTCAATAAAGCTTGCCCAAGTGATCCTTTTGCTCTACCTCGCATCGATCAGATCATCGATGCCACGGCGGGGTGTGAGCGGCTAAGTTTTTTGGATGCATATTCAGGGTATCACCAGATCAAGATGGCGGTGGAAGACCAAGAGAAGACAGCTTTCATAACTCCTTTTGGTGCTTTTTGCTATGTGTCTATGCCTTTTGGGCTTAAGTGTGCACAGGCAACTTATCAACGTTGCGTTCAGAATTGTTTGAAGGGGCAGATAGGGGGGAACGTTCATGCCTATGTGGATGACATTCTGGTCAAATCGAAGAAAGAAGGAACAATGATAGAGGATCTCAAGGAAACCTTTGATAATCGGGCTTATAGGATGATGCTTAATCCGGAAAAATGTGCTTTTGGCGTTCCGGCTGGTAAGCTACTGGGATTCTTGGTCTCAAACAGAGGAATAGAAGCTAACCCAGAGAAGATCAAGGCCATCACGTCTTTGACTAAACCGGTTTGCATCAACGATGTTCAGCGCATAGCTGGCCGGATCACAGCGTTAAGCCGGTTCATCAGTCGCCTAGGAGAAAAGGCGATCCCACTTTACCAGATGTTGAGGAAAACATACCGGTTCATCTAGAGTGATGAGGCAAACGCAGCATTTGAAGATCTGAAACGACAACTAGCAAAACCACCGGTTTTAGCTGCTCCTATTGAGAAGGAGCCTTTGCTGTTATACGTTGCTGCTAATACGCGAGCAGTCAGCGTTGCAATTGTGGTTGAGCCCAGGGAAGCAGGGAAGGAGCACCCGGTTCAGCGCCCGGTTTATTATGTAAGTGAAGTACTCATTGAATCCAAGCAGAGATACCCTCATTGGCAGAAGTTAGTATATGGTGTGTTCATGGCAAACCGGAAACTGAAGCACTATTTCCAAGGACATCCAATAACTGTGGTTAGTTCAGCACCGTTGGGGGATATAATCCAGAACAGGGAAGCTACGGGCAGAGTAGCAAAGTGGGCCATTGAGCTCAGCCCGCATGAGTTGAAATATGTACCATGTACTGCGATAAAATCTCAGGCATTGGTAGACTTCATCAATGACTGGACAGAGTTGCAGACACCTGAGGAGAAGCCGGATCTTACTTATTGGACGATTCACTTTGACGGTTCAAAACAGTTGGAGGGCTTGGGGGCTGGAGTTGTCTTAACTTCCCCCGGAGGTGATAAATTTTGCTATGTCCTCCGCTTATTATTTCCTTGTACTAATAATGCAGCGGAATATGAAGCATTACTTCATGGTTTGCGGCTAGCAAAGGAGATGAACTTGAGCCGGGTTAAGTGCCTCGGTGACTCAGATCTGGTGGCACATCAAGTTTCTAGCAAGTGGGATTCAAGAGATCCCCTCATGGCGGCTTATAGACGAGAGGTTGAAGCGGTTGCAGGATACTTTAAAGGATATCAGGTGGATCATATAGACCGGCGGAGGAATGAAGCGGCTGACGCTCTAAGCCGGCTAGGGTCGCAACGTAAACCGGTGCCACCAAACACCTTTTTGGATGAACTGCACAGTCCATCGGTTCAGATACCGACGGAAGAAGACCTGGCTGTTCCGGACCCAGAGGCACAGTTAGTTGCAGCACTTCATATTATTCCGGATTGGACGCTGCCCTATTTGGCATACCTGAGCCGAGGAGAGTTGCCAGATGATGAAGAGGAAGCACGACAGATAATCCGGCGCTCTAAGTCCATGACAATGGCAAACGGAGAACTTCACCATCGCAATACTTCTGGAGTATTTCAGCGATGTGTGTCAGCTGAGGAAGGTTGTGAGATTCTTCGGGAGATTCATGAAGGGGATTGTGGTCATCATGCCGGTTCAAAATCATTGGTGGCTAAGGCATTCCGACATGGTTTCTATTGGTTAACTGCTCATGCAGATGCGGCAGATCTGGTCCGGAAGTGTGACGCTTGTCAGAAATTCTCAAGACGTGCTCTGGTTCCGGCACAGGAACTCCGGATGATACCAATAACTTGGCCGTTCGCGACTTGGGGGCTTGATATGGTTGGGCCTTTCAAGCGATCCCAAGATCAGAAAACTCATCTACTAGTGGCAGTAGACAAGTCTACAAAGTGGGTTGAAGCGGAGCCTATAAGCAAGTGTGATGCGGCAACGGCAGTTAAATTCATCAAAAAAGTAATATTCCGGTTTGGCTTTCCACACAGCATCATTACAGAAAATGGCACCAATTTATCTCAGGGTGAGATGGAAGAGTTCTGTCAACGAGAGCATATTCGTTTGGACGTATCTTCTGTGGCCCACCCCCAATCCAATGGTCAGGCTGAAAG
Source organism: Secale cereale (assembly GCA_902687465.1). Classification (NCBI taxonomy): domain Eukaryota; kingdom Viridiplantae; phylum Streptophyta; class Magnoliopsida; order Poales; family Poaceae; genus Secale; species Secale cereale. The sequence goes on from LR738715.1 coordinate 147,870,896, forward strand.
GGCAAATCAGGAGATCTTGCGAGGAATCAAACCCCGGCTTATGACGCCTTTGCAGAGAACCCCAGGATGTTGGGTTGAGGAATTGCCATATGTTCTTTGGAGTATTAACACTACACCAAACCGGTCTACAGGTTACACACCTTTCTTCATGGTTTATGGTGCCGAAGCAGTTCTTCCGAGCGATATACGTCATGATTCACCAAGGGTGACGGCCTATGTGGAAGCAATCAACGAGGAGTCAAGGCAGGACAATTTAGACCGGCTGGATGAAGAGCGTGATATAGCTGCAGCACGATAGGCGATTTATCAGCAAGACTTGCGCAGATATCATAGCCGCCGGATTAGAACAAGGACGTTCCAGGAGGGTGACTTGGTACTCCGGCTCATCCAAGATCAAACAGATATGCACAAGCTATCCCCACCTTGGGAAGGGCCCTTTGTGGTCAGCAAGAATCTACACAACGGCTCATATTACTTGGTGGACGTTCGGGAACACAAGGATTCACGGACATCAGAAGAAGAGACGAAGAGGCCGTGGAACATCGCCCATTTACGGCCATACTATACTTGAGCTACGTGCCCCAATATATCCTATGTATATATTATGAGTAATGAATAAACTGGCACCCTCGGTAAACCGGGGGCTTAGCCCTTTTTCCATATGCAAAAATCTTGTGAAAGCAAGTTTATTGTCAGATATTATATTTTAATATATTGTCCGGTTTAGAAATTATTTTTTTGCAGAATATGCAAAGGAGTAGTAAAACTCTCTCAAAAACATAAGATCATATCCGGTTCAAGGAGAGAAGGTTTCACAAAGTACCCACCGGTTCAGGAGGAACCCTGGAGACCCTCTGAAAAGTTGGATAAATCCATATTCAGTGATTGGTTTACATTGACCCACCGGTTCAGGAGGAACCCTGGAGGCCCTCTGGGAGTAGTATCACCTACTCCCAGTGATAGGATCTGTTTCATAGTTCTATCGGCCCTCTGAAAAGTTGGATAATGCCACGTTCAGTGATTGGCTAGGCCCTCTTGGAGTGTTGGCTAATCCACGTCCCATTGATTGGCTCAGTTTTTACATTGACCCACCGGTTCAGGAGGAACCCTGGAGGCCCTCTGAGAGTAGTATCACCTACTCCCAGTGATCGGATCAGTTTCATAGTTCTATCGGCCCTCTGAAAAGTTGGATAATGCCACGTTCAGTGATTGGCTAGGCCCTCTGGGAGTGTTGGCTAATCCACGTCCCATTGATTGGCTAAGTTTTTATTTGCGGTTCTTTCGGCCCTCTGAAAAGTTGGATAAATCCACGTTCAGTGATTGGCTAGGCCCCCTGGGAGTGTTGGCTAATCCACGTCCCATTGATTGACTGAACCTTGCTTTGAGCCTGGCAGCTCTTAAAAAGCCTCGACTACATGGTCTTATTTGCAAAATTTGCATCTTTTTGTGTTTGTGTTTTATAGCCCTTTTAAACCGGATTGGAACAGCTACAGAAGCTGACCACATATCTATGAAATGGAAAGTCTGGATCAGGAATACCAGCATCAGTAAAACCGGTGTTCATTACAACCCGGATCATCTATCAGGCAATAAGCCACAAATTTCTGAGCAAAGTTTCAGAACGAGATAAACCGGAGTCTATCATCTCAACCCGGGTTTCTAATTAGATCCATGATGATCTTCATAAAGCGACTTTAAAGTCCTACCGGCTTAAAAATATTGAGCACGTATAATCTCAGGTATAAAAGTTATTTTTAGTATAAAGATATGTTTATTTGACTTTTAAAGAGAACAAGTTAATCCGTCCAGTGGTAAACCACTAGGACATATTTTCGATATATTTATTTTTGCATGAGCAGAGGGCATGGAAGGCAACCAATATCAGACAACAGGTCAACCGGCAGTTATTTCATAAAGACAAAATATCCGGATTGAAGCACATTAAGTTTCGGCTAACCTATTACAAGGCATAGCGAGCCCAACAGTTTGGAAACATTGTTTGGCAGAACACAGATTACGATTACAGCAATAAAATTCGAAGTTATGCTTCTCCTTGCTGAGACGGCTGGCCATCGCCTTGATCCGGAACATCTTCATCTTCGTGAAGCGGTTGGAAGTCCGGTACACGCCAGTCAATCTTCATCAACGCCCGGAAATACACCTCATCGTTGATAAGTTCAGAAGGATCAATGTCAGGAGCAAAGGTGTGAGGACGAACCGGCGGAATTAAGTTGACGGTATCATAGACCGGTCGCTCCACCCGCTCGTTCTGCAAATTATATCCCGGATGATATCTAGACAAGTCAGATTCACCTGAAGTGGCACTGATGATCCTCTGAGTGCCGGAGTACAGCTGTTCGACCAAGGTGTAGCATGCTTTCAGTTTCTTCCATAAATCATCTCCAAGATGGGAGACACGGCGCCCTGCACACAATTATTGTAGTTAAACCGGCACAAAACGGAGATTGCAAAGATAAAAACAGGAGTTCAGATTATACTTACCAAAGACAGCAGAGGTCATCAAGTCAATTTGCCGTCTTAAACCGGTCAATTCCTCAGTAACCGGATTAAGTGCTCCTTCAGCATCCTGAACCCGTTTCTCCAGATCTTTCTTCTGGACCTCAAAAGCAGCCCGCTCTTCTTCAAAGTATTTCTTCAGGTCTTCAGCAGTCTTTAAGCTCACCTGAAGATCTTTTTTAGCCTTTGAAGCGGCAGATTCTGTTTCAGTAAGACGGCTACGAAGTTCATTGATTTCAATAGCATTCCGGTTCAACTCAGCCTGCAAACACAGTTAAAAAACAAGAGGTAAAAATCAGACAAGTCTCAAGCACACAAACAAGTTGTCTACTTGACACTTGGGGGCTAATGGAAGTTGAAGCAGTAAAGAACAGCAATTCAAAGTTACAAGTTTCAAGCACACAAACAAGTTGTCTGCTTGACACTTGGGGGCTAATGCATAGTTGAAGTATCGTCAGCAACTTTTACAAGTATCAAATACATAAACAAGTTATCTACTTGATACTTGGGGGCTAATGTGAAGATCAATGGTTCAATCTACAAAGTTCCGGTTCACCTTCAGCACGCAGCTAAACCGGAACTTGGGGGCTGTTATGAGATAGAGACACATCAAAAGAACGAAGTCAGAAGAAGAGGTTTACCTCATATTTTTCCCTCATTAAGTTAACTAGGCTGGCTTCATAATCCCGGCTGCTGTGGAGCCGGTTTAGATACCCGGAGTAAATTTCTTGTGCGCTCATATAGGAAAGGCTGGATATCTCAGTACTCCACTTCCCCTTTTCTTGAGATAGTTTTTCCGTTTTAGCCGTATGTTTGGCTAAAACGGTGGGTTCAGCCGGAGCAACAAAGGCAGCTCCAGTTACCACAATATCAGGAGAGGCAGGTACGTTTGGGGGAGTGGCAGTATGAGACGGATTAGGAGACGCCGGATTGATCTGAGGAGAGTTAACCTGGGCCGGACTTGGTGTATTATGGGCGTCTTCAGCAGTAGGATTCTCAGGAGCAGAGGTGTGATCTGTAGGTGCAGGGTCTTCAAGAGGAGCTACGGGCTCGCCCTCTGAAGGAACAGTGGGGGACGGATCAGCAGCCGGATCATCTGCAGTGGACTCGGCAGGAGGCTTGTTTGCCTTGGGTTTCTTGCTGGGTTTTGGTTTGCTGGAAAAGTATGCAAAAGGAGTTAACATTATAAAGCAAAAGGGATCATAAACCGGAAAAGTGAGAAAAGTTACCCTGGGACAGTTTTCAACGGAGGAAGCTGTGTGGCGGTCGATTCACCAGAAGAAGACAGTGGATTTTCCTGATAAGCAGGGTCAGACGGTTTAAGAGGTTTTTGGATAAGCCCGGACTTGGGATGAAGGAGAGTCGGAGAAAGTATCACCTCAGCACGGCGTTTCCGAACCGGAGTTAAGGAAATCCCGGATGATTCCACCGCCAGGCCGCTGTGGCGAGTGGTCCGGCGAAGAGCCTCGTGCTGTTGCTTCTTCAAAATAAAATTAGGGTCCAACTGAGCATAAGGATGAGAAAATTGGTACTTCCGGACGGTCCGACGACTTTTTTGTGGAAGAGGTTCTGAGTCAGAGGAAAGAATGGTTACCTCAATTTTGGCCGGGTTATCACCTTCAGGCAACTCCTGTGGAAAGGTATCATTAGATACAATTACAAGTACATGAAAGCAAAATCTGAACCGGATTAAAGCATACCTCGGAATCCGGATCATCATCTTCAGTGGGAGAACCGGCGTCAATAGCTGCTTTCCTTTTCTTATTGGCAAAGGTTTTTCGGCGAACCTGTTTGCCGGTTTTCTCCTGAGGTTTTCTCTTCCAGAAAGGGTCATCAGCCTAATCAAAAGAAAGAAAGACAATTGAAAGATGGTTTAAAAGAAACGGATTACAAATACAGGGTAAAGTGAAACTTACTGCGGGCGGCTTGTTCTTCTTTTAATATGGAGCTACCCCGACCTTGCTACAGTCTGCCAAAGAAACATTGAGAATTTTCTTGGCTGATTCTACAACTTCCGATTCAGAAAGCTTTTCCTTGGTAAACCTTTGAGGATCATCCGGTTTGCCAGAATATTTGCACATTAGCTGTGATCGCCGGCTCAAGGGAAGGATGCTCCAAGACAGCCAGCAGCGTAGAAAATCAGTTCCAATTAAACCATTAGCTATGAAGGCTCTTAGCTTGGAAAGCTGTGATGAAAACCGGGTCCGTTCAACAGAGCCAAGCCGTTGTGGTAAAGGATGATTCTCCGGAATACGGGTTTCACGGTAACCCGGCAGAGGGTTCTCCCCTTCAGGAGAAGTGTCAATGCAGTAAAACCGTGACTTATTCCAGTCTTTCGGATGAGTGTGTAAAGCGGCGTGAGGAAAAACAACGTCTCTCCTTTTCTGAATACTAACGCCACCAAGCTCCTGATGTGGTCCGCTGGTAAACTCGGTTCGCCGGTTTAAATGAAAGAAGTCCAGGAACAGATCGACGGACGGTTCTTGTCGTGGAATTAACACGGCAGATGTCCGGTTTAGCGGACTTGATGATGGAACCATCGCACGGGTTAGCTTGAAAGGGTTCATGGCACACAAAGGACACAAAGGATTTTATACTAGTTCGGCCCCTTCGAGAAGGTAAAAGCCTACGTCTAGTTGGTTTGGTATTGCTTGGGCGTCGGTTTACAGGGAGCGTATTCGCTTGCATGTGTCTCGACGGATTGATTGTTGCTTGTCCCTGAACCGGTACCGGGTCGTCCCTTTATAGAGGTGACGCCTGATCCGGTTTACAGAGTCCCGAGGCCGGCTCATAATCGTGTCCGCCTCGGTCTCTGCCCTTTCTTTCTTATCTCTCAAGTTACATCTTTTTGATGGGTTACAAACCGTATTTCTATACATGGGCCTTGAAATCTCATGGGCCGTAATCTCTACTAAAATAGTAAAACCAAGTATGATATAACTAAGCCGGTTTATAATATCCGGTTTATACCTGCTAACCATATCCCTGACATTAGGCCCCAGAATGATTTGAACTTGTTCATATCAATCTCCGTCGTCTCCCGTAATTTTCTGTCTTCATCTTTTGTAAACCGGCTCTGACGTCATCCTCCGAATCATTAAAGTCTCACAATGACATCATCTCCGCATTTAACGCTGCAAGCTGTACTGTAGTTTGTTTTTAATGGTTATCCCGAGAATCGAGGCGTTTAAGGGATCTTTATCCGATTCTGCTCCCTTGATTACCGCACCTGTCGCTCCACATCTGCCTCTCTGCCTATAAATAACACCGCCCCTTTTCATTATTCCCTCTCGTGTCTTCTTCCTCTTTCCGCTTCCTGACCCGCAAGAACTCCATTGCTGCTTGAGCTCAAAAACGCCGCCGACGACCGCCGGATCTTCAGTCTTCGACCGGCCGCTGCATCAACCTGAGCCTTGACCAGATTCTCTCCGTCGCCGATTCTCGCTGTCCCTGGTACGTTTACCTCCTCACTGTAGATCTGTATCCGCCATTGCTTCACTTGTGTTCTTCCGCCATTAGGGCTTCCGATGAAGCTCCGTCCCTTCGTAGATCTTTTCCTCATAGAAGCCTTGTAATCTTTAGGCCCTAGTCTGTAAGTCTCCCGCTTAGCACCATATTAGATCTTATCGTAATAACCCTGTAGTTTTATCCGTTCCGCCATTAGAGTTCTCTGCAAGCTTCATATTGTTCGCTCTTTGAACCTGTGACTCATGATAGTCTTTTTTATCAATCTTTTTCCATTTTTATTCTGCTGTAAATGCGTCGAATCCTTACTGCACCTGTCTATCATGTAAACTCGTCTTTTAGGTATGAAGTCTGCGTAGCCTTCTTCTTTAGCGTTTATTACTCCGCTGTAGATTAATTTCTTTTCCTCAGCATGCTCAGATCTTTCCCTCTTAGCAATTATTTAGAAACCTGTTTTCCTCCTTAGTAGATTCGCTAAGTATGTTCCGGTTTAGATTGTCGTGCCATAAACCGGAAATGATGTAGGCTGATGCAATAACTTAAACTGTTTCTCTTCAACTGCCATTTAAACCGGAAATGATAAAACTTTGTTTCATAATTGCCGGTTTAATCTTGCCAAATAATTCTCCGTTTCAACCATTGTATATCATGAATAAATCCCGGATCGTTGTTTTTTCATAATCCGTCTTTGCACTTTCTCTTCTTCAGCACTTTGCTCAAATGGCTAAGCAGTATGTTTCGTGCGACTGGGTCCGTTCTGTCGTGACTGAAGAAGATTTAGTCAAGCTGTCGAGTATTGGCACTTTAGGTCCTCGGGCTGAGTTGAAATGGCGTGCTCCGGGTAATGAGTGTCCTCCTGCTCCTAGGTCCGGGGAAGTTATCGTATTTCTAGATCATATCTCCAGGGGTTTCTCTCCCCCCGGTTCAAAATTTTTCCGGGACGTCCTTGCCACCTTCCAGCTGCATCCACAGGACATTGGGCCAAACTCCGTTTCCAATATTTGTGATTTCCAAGTTTTTTCTGAAGTGTATCTGCAAGAAGAGCTTTCAGTTGATCTATTCCGGGATTTCTTCCATGCAAATCGGCGTACTGAGTTCACCAGCGGGCCTCACCAAGAGCTTGGTGGTATTAATATTCAGAAAAGGAGGGATGCAGTTTTTCCTCACGCCTCTTTACACACTCACCCCAAGGACTGGAACAAGTCCTGGTTTTATTGTATAGACACATCTCCTGAAGGTGAAAATCCGTTGCCGGGTTATCGTGAGACTCGTATCCCAGCAAATCATCCTTTGCCACAACGGTTAAGTGCTACTGAACGGATCCAGTTTTCACCACAACTTTCCAAGCTGAGAGCTTTCATGGCCAATGGACTGATTGGTACTGACTTCCTTCGCTGCTGGTTATCCTGGAGCATCCTTCCCTTAAGCCGGCGCCCTAAGCTGATGTGCAAGTACTCCGGTAAACCGGAAGATCCTCAGAGGTTTACTAAAGAGGAACTTTCTGAATCGGAAGTGATAGAGTCTGCCAAAAAGATTGTCAACCCTGCTTTAACAGATTGCTCCAAGGTTGGCTTGGCCCCATATTTCAAGAAGAATAAACTGCCTGAAGTAAGTTTATTTATAAACCGTCCTTTTTGAACCGTCTTTCACTTGCCTTTGCTTTTTCATTTAGGCTGACAACCCCTTCTGGAGGAGAAAACCTCAGGAAAAACCTGTAAAGCAGACTCGCCGGAAAACTCCTGCAAACAAGAAAAGGAAGGCAGCCGTTGATACCGGTTCTCCTTCTGAGGATGATGATCCGGACTCTGAGGTATGCCTTGCTCCGGTTTACATTTTGCCTTTATGTACTTGTTAACATATCTAATGATACCCTTTCACAGGATCCACTTGAAGGTGATAACCCGGCTGAGATTGAGGTAACCCTTATTTCTTCTGATTCAGAACCTCCTCCTCAAAAGAGCCGTCGGACTGTTAGAAAATATCAATTTTCTCATCCTTATGCTAAGTTGGATCCTAATTTTGATTTGAAGAAGCAACAGCACGAAGCTCTGCGCCGGACCACTCGCCATAGTGGCTTAGCAGTGGAATCCTCTGGAATCTCATTTACTCCGGTTCGAAAGCGCCGCGCTGAGGTGATACTCTCTCCAACCCTTCTTCACCCCAAGGCCGGTCTTATCAGAAAACCACTTAAACCGACTGATCCTGATTATCAGGAAACTCCACTGTCCTCTTCTGGCGAATCAACCGCTACACAGCTTCCTCCTCTGAAGACCGTCCCGGGGTAATTCTCTTCACCATTCCGGTTTATGACGCTCCTTCCCTTTATAATGCTAACTTATTTTGCTTATCTTTCCAGTAAACCGAAACCTAGCAAGAAGGCCAAGGCGAATAAGCCTGCTGTTGATCCCTCTGCTGATGAACCGGTAATTGAGCCGTCAACAGCTATTCCTCCTGAAGGTACTCCTGTCACTCCGGTTCAAGAACCTGTTCTTGATACTCCTGTCACTGATGCTGCCCAAGATCCACCAAGTCCGGCCCGGGTTAGTTCTCCTCAAGTTAACCCGGGGTCTCCTGATCCGGTTCAAGCTGAAGTTACTCCTCCCAATGCACCCACTTCCCCTGACGTTGTGGTTACTGGCACTGCTTATGTGCCAGCTAAACCCACCGTTTTAGCAAAACATACTGCTAAAGCGGAGAAAATAACTCAGGAAAAGGGGAAGTGGAGTACGGACATATCCAGTCTTTCGAGTATGAGTGCTCAAGACATCTATTCTGGATATTTGAACCGGCTCCACAGCAGCCGGGACTATGAAGCCAGCCTAGTAAACCTGATGAGAGAGAAATACGAAGTAAGTTTTCCTGTTCTGACTTTGCTTTTTTGACGCATTTTTATCTTCTAACAGCCCCCAAGTTCCGGTTTATCTTCTTTATTGAAGGTAACCCGGAACTTTGTAGTTTTTAGCTGCTGATCCATACATTAGCCCCCAAGTATCAAGTAGATAACTTGGTTATGTAGTTGATACTTGTAAAAATTGTCTCTGATGCATTGCTTCAACTGCCATTAGCCCCCAAGTGTCAAGTATACAACTTGGTTGTGTGCTTGAGACTTGCATTTTCAAATTGTCTTTGCCGGATTACTTCAACTGCCATTAGCCCCCAAGTGTCAAGTAGACAACTTGGTTGTGTGCTTGAGACTTGTAATTTCTAACCTTGCCTTTGAACTTTTGTCTACAGGCTGAGCTGAACCGGAATGCTGTGGAAAACAGTGAACTTCGAAGCCGGCTTATAGAGACTGAGGCAGCCGCTTCAAAGGCGAAGAAAGAACTTCAAGTGAGTTTAAAAACTGCTGAAGACTTGAAGAAGTTCTTTGATGAGGAACAGACTGCTTTTGAAGTCCAGAAGAAGGATCTTGAAAAACGTATTCAGGATGCCGAAGGAGCACTTAACCCGGTTACTGAAGAATTGACCGGGTTAAAATGCCAGATTGATTTGATGACCTCTGCTATCTTTGGTAAGCATAACCTGAATTCTTGTCTGTTATCTTTGCAACCTGTGATCTGTACCGGTTTAACTTTTCTTGTTGTATGTAGGACGCCGTGTCTCCCATCTTGGGGATGATGTACGGAAGAAACTGAAGGCCTGCTATACTTTGGTTGAGCAACTATACTCTGGAGCGCAAAGGATTATCAGCGCCACTTCCTTTGGTAAACCGGCGCCTTCGACTATTAAATCTACCTTGAACAGTTTGTCCATTCTGCCGGTTCGTCTTGAAGAGGTGAAGAAATCGGCTGCTCGAGGAGGTGCTCTTCTGGCCCTTACGAGGGCTAAAGCTTGGGTTCCAGACCTTGACCCGGAAGAAGTGTTAATCGGATTTCCTGATACCAAAGAAGACGGTTCAGCCTTTGATGAAAAGGATCTTTATGCTCTGACCAAGGAAGTGCGTCCCCTTGCCAGCAAGATTGCGGTGGAATCTGACTTGTCTCGATATCATCCTGCATATAACCTGCAGAACGAGCGGGTGGAACGACTGGTTTACAATGTTGCAAACTTAACTCCGCCGGTTCGTCCTCACACCTTTGCTCCTGATATTGATCCTGCTGAGTTGATCAACGATGAAGTATATTTCCGTGCCTTGGCCAAGATTGATTGGCGTGCACCAGATTTCCCGCCGCTTCACGAGGAGGAAGATGTTCCGGAACAAGGCGGTGGCCAATCATCTCAGCTAGGAGAAGCACAGCCTTGAATGCCACTGTTATAATCATGATTGTTATTCTGTAAACAATGCTTCCAACTATTTGGCTTTTATGCCTTGTAATAGGTTTAGCTGAAACTTAATGCCCTGTGATCCGACTTTTGGTCCTTTATGAAGTATTCATTCTTTGACTTGTTGATTGATGCGGATTCCTTGCTCTGTCCATAAAAAAGATCAAAAATATGTCCTAGTGGCTTTACCACTGGACGGATTAACTTGTTCTCTTGATATAACTAATAAGCATATCTTTAACAAATAATTGTGATACCTGAATTGTATGTAACCAAAATACCTTAAACCGGTCAGGATGTTTAAAATCGCCTTCTTCATCAATTCTAATAAACCCTTGAAACTCTTCGGTTCATCTTGTCGATAAATCTTCCTTTTCTCGGTTCAGAAATTTGCAACTTGTATCTGATCGTGTGCTGCCAACCTGTCAGCTCATCATGAAGTCGAGTCGGGTTACGATGAACGCCGGTTTAACTCTCGCTGGTGTTCGTGACCCTGATTCATAACATAGCCATTCAAGGGAGTGCGGGCGAACCACTGTCCCCAGGGGCCGGGTCATCATTTGAACATTGGCGTCCCAAATGTTCAGGGAGCCCGAAAATTCATAACATAGCCATTCAAGGGGGTGCGGGCGAACCACTGTCCCCAGGGGCCGGGCCATCATTTGAACGTTGGCGTACCAACTTTCAGGGAACCCAAAAATTCATAACATAGCCATTCAAGGGGGTGCGGGCGAACCACTGTCCCCAGGGGCCGGGCCATCATTTGAACGTTGGCGTACCAACTTTCAGGGAACCCAAAGATTCATAACATAGCCATTCAAGGGGGTGCGGGCGAACCACTGTCCCCAGGGGCTTCTGACGTTCCTCCTGACTCTGCAAGTTTTTCCTTTTTCTTTTTATGGGGTTCTTCTCTTCCTGAACCGGACATAATCTCTTGTTTCTGTGAGTTCTATCACTCCTTCACATACCCTGCAAAGATTAGTTTCTAAAAAGCCGCCAATACTGAAATATGATTCTTGATAACAAACTGACATGGATACTTGCCGCAAAATTCATGTATGTGGAAAAAAGGCTAAGCCCTCGGTTTACCGAGGGTGCCGGTTTATTCATTATTCATAATATATACATAGGATACATGGAAGCCTATGGCTCAAGTGTAATATGGACGTAGATGAGCAATGTTCCACGGCCTCTTCGTCTCCTCTTCTGATGTCCGTGAATCCTTGTGCTCTCGAATGTCCACCAAATAATATGACCCGTTGTGTAAATTTTTGCTGATCACAAAGGGCCCTTCCCATGGCGGGGATAGCTTGTGCATATCTGTTTGATCTTGGATAAGCCGGAGTACCAAGTCACCCTCCTGGAATGTCCTGGTTCTGATCCGGCGGCTGTGATATCTGCACAGATCTTGCTGATAAATCGCCGACCGTGCTGCAGCTATGTCACGCTCTTCATCCAACCGATCCAAACCGTCTTGTCTTGACTCCTCATTAGTGGCCTCTACATAGGCCGCTACCCTTGGTGAATCATGGCGGATGTCACTTGGAAGAACTGCTTGTGCACCGTAAACCATGAAGAAAGGTGTATAACCTGTAGACCGGTTAGGTGTAGTGTTAATGCTCCAAAGGACAGACGGTAATTCTTCAACCCAACATCCTGGGGTTCTCTGCAAGGGTGTCATAAGCCGGGGCTTGATTCCTCGCAATATCTCCTGATTTGCCCTTTCTGCTTGACCATTGGATTGGGGGTGAGCCATAGAAGATACGTCCAAACGATATGCTCTCGTCGACAGAATTCTTCCATCTCACCTTGAGATAAATTGGTGTCATTATCTGTGATGATGCTGTGTGGAAACCCAAACCGGAATATTACTTTTTTGATGAACTTAACCGCCGTTGCCGCATCACACTTACTTATAGGTTCCGCTTCAACCCACTTCGTAAACTTGTCCACTGCCACTAGTAGATGAGTTTTCTGATCTTGGGATCTCTTGAAAGGACCAACCATGTCAAGCCCCCAAGTTGCAAAAGGCCAAGTTATTGGTATCATCCGGAGTTCTTGTGCCGGAACAAGGGCACGTCTTGAAAACTTCTGACAAGCGTCACACTTGCGGACCAGGTCTGCCGCATCTGCATGTGCGGTTAACCAATAAAAGCCATGTCGGAACGCTTTAGCCACTAAAGATTTTGACCCGGCATGATGACCACAATCCCCTTCATGAATCTCCCTTAGAATCTCACAACCTTCTTCAGCTGAAACACACCGTTGAAATACTCCAGAGGTGCTACGATGGTGCAACTCCCCGTTGGCAATTGTCATAGATTTGGAACGCCGGATTATCTGCCGTGCTTCATCTTCGTCCTCTGGCAACTCTCCTCGGCTTAAATATACCAAATAAGGTAATGTCCAATCCGGAATAACATGGGTTGCCGCAACCAACTGTGCCTCTGGGTCCGGAACAGCTAGATCGCCCTCTGAGGGTACTTGAACCGAAGGATTGTGCAACTCATCCAAAAAGGTGTTTGGTGGTACCGGTTTACGTTGCGACCCTAGCCGGCTTAAAGCGTCAGCTGCTTCGTTCTTTCGCCAGTCTATATGCTCCACCTGATACCCTTTAAAATGACCTGCGACCGCTTCAACCTCTCGTCGATAAGCCGCCATGAGGGGATCCCTTGAATCCCACTTGCCTGAAACTTGCTGTGCCACTAGGTCTGAATCGCCCAGGCACTTAACCCGGCTCAAATTCATCTCCTTTGCCAACCGCAAACCATGAAGTAATGCCTCATATTCTGCTGCATTATTAGTACAAGGAAATAACAAACGGAGGACATAACAAAATTTATCACCTCTGGGGGAAGTTAAGACAACTCCAGCCCCCGAGCCCTCCAATTGCTTCGAGCCGTCGAAGTGAATCGTCCAATAAGTGAGATCCGGCTTCTCCTCTGGAGTCTGTAATTCTGTCCAGTCGTTGATGAAGTCCACCAGAGCCTGAGATTTTATAGCGGTACGTGGTACATATTTCAATTCATGTGGACTGAGCTCAATGGCCCACTTGGCTATTCTGCCTGTTGCTTCTCTATTCTGGATTATATCTCCCAACGGAGCTGAACTAACCACAGTTATTGGATGCCCTTGGAAATAATGCTTCAACTTCCGGTTTGCCATGAACACCCCATATACCAATTTCTGCCAATGAGGGTATCTTTGCTTGGACTCGATGAGTACTTCACTCACATAGTAAACCGGGCGCTGAACCGGATGTTCTTTCCCTGCTACATTGCGCTCAACCACAATCGCAACGCTGACTGCCCGTGTGTTTGCAGCAACATATAATAGCAAAGGCTCCTTGTCGATAGGAGCAGCTAGAACCGGCGGCTTCGCTAGTTGCTGTTTCAGATTCTCAAACGCTGTATTCGCTTCATCACTCCAAATGAACCGGTCCCTTTTCTTCAACATTTGATAAAGCGGGATCGCTTTTTCTCCTAAGCGACTGATAAACCGGCTCAGCGCCGTGATCCGGCCGGCTATCCGCTGAACATCATTGATGCAAACCGGTTTTGTCAAAGATGTGATGGCCTTGATCTTCTCCGGGTTGGCTTCTATTCCCCTATTTGAGACCAGGAAACCCAGAAGTTTGCCAGCCGGGACACCAAAGGCACATTTCTCTGGATTAAGCATCATTCTGTAAGTCCGAAGATTATCAAAGGTTTCTCTGAGGTCCTCTATCATTGTTTTTTCCTCCTTTGATTTAACCACGATGTCATCCACATAAGCATGCACGTTCCTTCCTATCTGCCCCTTCAAACAATTCTGAACACAACGCTGATAAGTTGCCTGTGCACACTTGAGCCCAAAAGGCATAGACACATAGCAAAAAGCACCAAAAGGGGTTATAAAAGCTGTCTTCTCTTGATCTTCAACTGCCATTTTGATCTGGTGATAACCTGAGTACGCATCCAAAAAACTCAGCCGCTCACACCCTGCCGTAGCATCAATAATCTGATCAATGCGAGGTAGAGCAAAAGGATCAGTCGGACAAGCTTTATTGAGGTCTGTGTAATCCACACACATCCTCCACTTCCCATTCTTCTTTAGAACCAGCACTGGATTAGCCAACCATTCCGGATGAAAAACTTCCACTATAAACCCTGCTGCCAAAAGCTTGGCCACTTCTTCTCCTATAGCCTTGCGCCTCTCTTCGTTAAAGCGGCGCAGATACTGTTTTACCGGTTTAAACTTCGGATCAATATTTAACTTGTGCTCAGCGAGTTCCCTCGGTATACCTGGCATGTCAGAAGGTTTCCATGCAAAGATATCCCGGTTCTCACGGATGAACTCGATGAGCGCGCTTTCCTATTTAGGATCCAGGTTAGCACTGATGGTGAATTGCTTAGACGAATCTCCAGGCACAAAATCGACCTGCTTAGTCTCTTCTGCTGATTTGAACTTCAAAGCCGGATCATGCTCGGTGGTTGGCTTCTTCAGCGGAGTCATGTCTGCCGGATCAACATTATCTTTATAAAATTTTAACTCTCCCGTGGCACATACCGCTTCTGCATAAGCTGCATCACCTTCCTCACATTCCACTGCTATCTTACGACTGCCGTGCACCGTAATGGTGCCCTTATGACCCGGCATCTTGAGCTGCAGATAAACATAACATGGCCTAGCCATAAATTTAGCATAAACCGTCCTCCCAAACAAAGCATGATACGGACTTTTAATTTTGACAACTGCAAAGGTGATCATCTCCGATCTGGAATCATGCTCATCCCCAAAGGTAACTTCTAAGTCAATCTTACCAACTGGATAAGCTGACTTACCTGGGACCACCCCGTGAAACACTATGTTTGATGTCCTTAACTGTTTATCTGTCAGACCCATACGGCAAAAAGTCTCATGATATAATATATTGATACTGCTACCTCCATCCATGAGGACTTTAGTGAACCTGTATCCTCCCACCTGAGGTGCCACCACCAAGGCTAAATGTCCCGGATTATCTACCCGTAACGGGTGGTCCTCTCTGCTCCACACAATGGGCTGCTCTGACCATCGTAGAAACTGTGGCGTCGCCGGTTCTACCGCATTAACAGCCCGCTTTAAAACTTTCTGGTCTCTCTTGCATAAACTCGTGGTGAAAACATGATATTGACCGCTGCTCAACTCCTTCGGATTACTCTGGTATCCGGATTGCTGTTGTTGCTGCGGACGCTGCTGCTGCTGATTTCCTTGGTTATTGTGATTCCCTTGGCCCTGCTGCTGATTATTCTGACTATTGTAACCACCTTGATGATACGATTGATTCCCCTGACCATGATAACCTCCTTGATAATATGATTGATTTCCTTGACCATTGTAGTTTCCTTGACTACCTTGGCCGCCTGGCCGGGGTTGATAACCACCGTTGTTCCCTTGATAACCGCTGTTGCCCCTATATCCTGAACCGGAGTTGTTCCCTTGGTAACCCGGACCATAAAACCCGGGCCCTGAACCGCCGTTTGGGGGCCGGCTAAGAGGATTAAAACGGCCGTTCCCTGGGTACAGGCATTCTCTTGCAGTGTGCCGTGCAGGCCCCTTTTTTCCACTATGCTTTATACAGGGTTGATCGAAATCCTGCTCCCAACCCGGGTTTCCTCCACCGGTTTGACGAGTAGGACCTTGCTGACTGCCCTGAAAACCGCCTTGAACCTGTGTATTAGCCACAAAATCGGAGCTGTTTTCCGGTTTCCGTTTGCCCAACAGACTTGAAGTAACCGGATTAACCGGCGCCGGTTTGCCAGTCTTGCTGGCCTTCCCCGCTTTATCTCCTTCTGCTTCTGGATACTTTGTATTATCTGAGTCTCCGTACTTTACCAGGGCACTCATTAGAGTCCCCATGTCATTGCATTCCCTTTTAAGCCGTCCGAGTTTTAATCTTAACGACTCAAACCGGCAATTGTTCTCCAAAGTTACAATTGTTGTGCTAGGGTTGATGCCATTTGAGGAGTGTAATATCTCTGCCACTCTGCGTACCCAAGCTGCCATAGACTCCTGTTCGCCTTGTACACAGGCTGCCAAGTCTATCACCGACATTGGTTGTTTGCATGTATCCTTGAAATTTTTGATGAACTGACTGCGCAGCTCCCCCCATGATCCGATAGAATTCGGAGGTAGCGCCTTCAGCCAAGTCCGGGCCGTACCTTCAAGCATCATAGTGAAATATTTGGCACAAGCCGATTCATCCACGTCCAGCATCTCCATGGCCATCTCGTAACTTTCCACCCAAGCTTCGGGCGGTAAATCGGCTGTGTAATTAGGCACCTTGCGAGGTCCTTTGAAATCCTTGGGCAACTTAACGCTCCGCAGGGCGGGGACGAGACATTGTATCCCAAAGCCGCTCGCTGTCGCTCCTGTCCCTGTAGTGCCTGTGTGAACCGGCGTTGACTGACGAACTTCCTCTCTGGCCTCCGATCTAGGCCGGTTTTGATCCGGGGCCGGCATCTCTGCCCTTGCCGGATTATCTTGCCTGTGCTGATGTCTCCTCCGTTCACTGCTAGACACTTCGGGCTCCTCCCAATGTCTAGAGTAGCTTCGGTTGGGACGTGGTGTTGAATGTAACCTTTCCCTGCTATGAGAGTACGCTTGCTGCTGTATTAACGCTGTATTGAGTAACTTCTGGGCCCTGCGCGCCTCTATCGCCACCGGTGATGTTTCTTCCACAGGTAAAGCGGCCAACCGTGCTGCCGCCGCAGCAATGTTATCCAAAGGGTTTGAATAATGTCCCGGAGGGATAGGAACATAAGGCGCCGATGTAATCCGTCGCTCCCGTTCTGCCGAGGGCTGCTGAACCGGCTCATCCCGAGCTGGGGGGCTCCTCCGGTTTAAAGCCGGATTATTACTGGCCCCAACCCCAGGTGTTCTGAACAAATTCGCAGATTCGAAACCCGGCGGTATGCGGGATTGATACTTTCGCCCCCTTACTCCGTCCATAGAAGCCTGATCCATCCTCAAGTGAAAAGCTTGTTCATCCAACTCTGCTTGCCTTGCAGCTAACATCTCCCCTTCTGCCTTTAAATCCTCCTTCAACTGATCGATCCGGGCTTTTAACTGAAGAAGCACTGCATCATGTTGCGCCTTGTCTGCTGGAGCTACAACCTCAACTGCTTTAGCTGCGAACTCCTCGATTAAGGTGGATAGAACTGCAGTAAGGGGGGGATTCGAACCGCTTCCCCCTGCACCAGCATCTGCTGTGGTTCCGTTCGTCGGGGGTTGTGAACCGGCCATGAAGACCGCCACCCGGTTTGGCGGGCCGAAGGGGCCCGGAATATTGTTTCCGTCGGACCCTCCCTCAGACCGGCCGTCCCGCAACTGATACAGAGACTCAGTTTCCCCGGACGAAGACTCGTCATCTGAGCGGGCGACGGTCGCACCATCAGACTCCGATCCATCCCCGGCTTGGCCTCCGTGAATCGCTCCAACGAACACATGCTTCATGGCAGGCTGAATCCGGGCCGATCTCGCACGCTGAGCCGGCTCGATGATGTTGGGGAGGATGTCCGGCTCAGGTCCCGATTCACCAATTTTGCCAATGAAGACTTGGATGCTGCCGAAGGGGACCCGGTACCCGTACTCGATCGAATTGGCCTCCGGTCCCCAACCCGCGTCGTCGATGTAGATCCGGCCACGACGACTCTTGGTCATCCGGCCGACTGCGTAACCCTTCAACCCTTCGAAGCCGCCTTTCAAGAACTCGAAACCATCGTGCGCAGGCCCCACGGTGGGCGCCAACTGTCGTGGAATTAACACGGCAGATGTCCGGTTTAGCGGACTTGATGATGGAACCATCGCACGGGTTAGCTTGAAAGGGTTCATGGCACACAAAGGACACAAAGGATTTTATACTAGTTCGGCCCCTTCGAGAAGGTAAAAGCCTACGTCTAGTTGGTTTGGTATTGCTTGGGCGTCGGTTTACAGGGAGCGTATTCGCTTGCCTGTGTCTCGACGGATTGATTGTTGCTTGTCCCTGAACCGGTACCGGGTCGTCCCTTTATAGAGGTGACGCCTGATCCGGTTTACAGAGTCCCGAGGCCGGCTCATAATCGTGTCCGCCTCGGTCTCTGCCCTTTCTTTCTTATCTCTCAAGTTACATCTTTTTGACGGGTTACAAACCGTATTTCTATACATGGGCCTTGAAATCTCATGGGCCGTAATCTCTACTAAAATAGTAAAACCAAGTATGATATAACTAAGCCGGTTTATAATATCCGGTTTATACCTGCTAACCATATCCCTGACAGTTCTTCTTGCAGATATACCTCCGAAAACACTTGGAAGTCACAGATGTTTGAGACAGAATTGGGTCCAATATCCTGAGGGTGCAGTTGGAAAGCAGCAAGAACATCCCGGAAAAACTTTGAACCGGGGGGAGAGAAGCCTCGAGATATGTGATCAAAGAATACAATGACCTCCCCGGACCTGGGGGTAGTGGGACATTCATTACCCGGGGCCCGCCACTTTAAAACAGACTGAGGTCCTAACGTGCCAATTTCAGAAATCTTGATCAAATCATCCTCATTAATGATAGAAGGAACCCAATCACAGGAGACATACTGCTTGGCCATTGCAACGAAAATGCAAAGTACTGGAAAAGATAAAGTGTAGAAAACGGATTATGAAGATACAGCAGTATAAGCCGGAAACTATCTATGAAAGTTACGCAACGGTTTAACTGAGGACTAATGGCATGGTTAAACCGGCAGTTACGACAAGCTACACCATTTCCGGTTAATGACAGTTGAAGGGGAACGGCTAAACCGTCACGTTTAAATCACAGAGTTCCGCCAAACAGGGCATATCAGTTTAAACCGGAACATACTTAGCAGATCTACCAAGGAGAAAAACAGGTTTTTAAAAGACAGCTAAGGAGGAATAGATCTGAGCATACTAGGAAAAGTGAAACAAATGTAAGAGTATACGGGAAAGAACTACAAGGGCTTTATACTGAGCAGATAAATCTACAGGTTAGACAGGAACGACGGAGATCTGAAGCATTTACAGCAGGATAAAAATACAGTTTAAAGGGCAAAGATCTGAAGGTGAAGGTTACTAGAAATCATTGGCTTAAGGTTGAATAAGGTGAAGCTTCTATTAAAGTTCTAATGGCGGAGGCGTGGAAGAAACCCTAGAAGTTGCAGACTGATAATGGAGAAGAAGGACATACCTGGAGCGGCAAGGATCGGCGGCGGAGGTTCTCTGGTCAAGCTCAGGGTGATGCAGCGGCCGGCGAAGACTTAGATCCAACGGTCGACGGCAGCGGTTCGAGCTCGGGCGACGATGGAGTTGGGCGACGGAGGAAGAAGACGGAGCAGGAAGAAGATAACGAATGGGGATAGCAGTATTTATAAAGGAGAGTCAGATCTGAAGCGACAGGTACGGGATTCGAGGAGGCAAAAATCGGATAAGGATCCTCTGACGCCTCGATTCTCGGGATAACCTTTAAAATAAGCTACAGTACAGCTCGCGGCGTTAAATGCGGAGATGATGTCACGGTCAGATTTAATGATCCCTGAGGATGACGTCAGAGGCGGTTTATAAGGATGTGAAGACAGAAGAAAATTATACAAGAGAAGACTGATATGAACAAGTTCAAATCATTCTGGGGCCTAATGTCAGGGATATAAATAGCAGGTATAAACCGGCTAGTATAAACCGGCTTTATTAATATTATACTTGTTTGTAATATTTAGTAAAGGCTACGGCCCATAAGATCTTAGGGCCCATGTATAGAATTAAGGTTTGTAAACCGCCCCGTGATGTAACTTGAGAGATAAGGTAGAAAAGACAGAGACCGAGGCGGACACAAATATGAGCCGGCCTCGGGACTCTGTAAACCGGACCAGGCGTACCCTCTATATAAAGGGGCGACCCGGCGACGGTTCGGGGAGAAGCAACAATCAACCCGTCGAGACGCAGGCAAGCGAATCCGCTCCCTGTAATCCAACGCCCAAGAAATACCAAACCAACTAGACGTAGGCTTTTACCTTCATCGAAGGGGCCGAACTAGTATAAACCTTCTGTGTCCCTTTGTGTGCTATGAACCCCTTCCAGCTAACCCGTGCGATGGTTCCATCATCAAGTCCGTTAAACCGGACATCTGCCGTGCTATTTCCACGACAGGTTGCGCACTTTACCCACAAGATCCGGGAAGCTTTCGTGTCATCCACGATCCCGCAGTACCTCAAGTACTCAGGGGAAGCACCCGCTCATTACCTTTCCATAGACGACACTAACATAGAGTCCACTCGTTGGTACACGGCCCTCGAGTACAACAATAGATTACGGGACTTGCCCTAATTTCAATGTCACGCGTACCCGAAGGGACCAACGGTGTGTCCGGTGCCTTGTGAAAACAGTCATGGTCGTCTATCCAAGCACGACCCCGTCCCGGGAAAGACCTCAAGTCTTCCCGTCACTAGTAATGCGGGCACCATGCTAGTATCGACCCAAGTAATCAATAAAGCCCCGTCCCATAAGGGGTAGTGTGGCTACACATGTTTGGTTGGGACGGTAGTCACACATAAATCTAATCCATTATTTCACCCATGCACAAGATTTACCGGCACATCACTTCTTCCTCAAGTGATGACCTAACTCAACATCACCCTCGGGCATTAGGGGCACCCGATGGGTCCATGCAAAGATTTTAACCACGAAGGTTCAAATCACACATGCATCACTAAGCATCAATATTAACTATTAGCATGTCATCTAGCACTTAGCAAGATCAAGAGCAAGCATGCATCATGTGGTGGTTTCAACTAGGTCACCACCGTAACCCTATCATCATGCATCGGAAACAAACGGGTTCCGAGGAACAAGTTTATCATGGTCAAAGGGCTGCTTGCCTTGATTGGCTTGGTCTTCAAAGTCTTCAAATCCCTCTCCTTCTCCTTCTTCAGCAACTTCGTCAAATACGGTATCTATACGTCGCACAATAACCACGGAAAAATAAGACCACAAATAAAACAGAAAAATCAAAGTGCTCAGAAAAATGTCAACTCATTTTTGTAAAATACTAGAGGGATTTCTAAGATGGGGAAAAATCTTAGTTGGAGTTTTGGAGTAACAGAATGGAGTCTAATGATTTTAGAACAGGAGTTTTATTGCTCAAATTTGAATTTAAACTTGAACATAACAGAAAAGTTTCATGGATGTGTTTGAAAGTGACACCATTAAATAGGTTGGAATATTACAAGAATTTAGGAGTTGGAATTATTTCATTTGGATCAATATTCATTTCTGTAAAAACGTTTGAAATATTTACAGAAAGAATAAGAAGAAATGCCCCTGTGCTACTGGGCCAGAGGGCCACGGTGCACGGCCCAGGGCAAACCAGCCCAGCCGCACGGGTGCCTGCGCGCGCACGTCAGGTTTTTAAACCTGACGGCGGGGCCCGGCGGTCAGTGGCTGAGAGGAGGGGGAGAGATGGGTGAGGATGACAGGCGGGGCCCGCCTGTCATCTCCAACCTCACGGCCACGGCGACGGCTGATACGTCCAAAACGTATCTATAATTTCTGCTTGCTCCATGCCACTTTTGGGTGATATTGCTATGATATTCATACACTTCCATACACTTTTGATCATATTTGGACTAACTTACTAATCCAGTGCACCCCAGTGCCAGTTTCTGTTTTCGGCTGTTTTTGTATTTCAGGTTTTCACGTTTCGAGAACTGCCCAGAAAAATCCAGAAAAAATATATAAAAAAACAGCATATCGGAAACAACTCTGCGTCCGAAGGGCAGCCTGGGGGGGGGGCCACAGGGGCTCAAGGCGCCCTGTGGGCGCCCCCCCTGGGCCGCGCCGGGGGGGGGGGCGCCTCGGCCCCCCGAGAGCCCCCCGGTGCCCTACTTTGGCATATATTTAAAGGGTTCCCCGAAACCCTTGAAACAGGACTTCTTTTCTCGATCCCATCTCTGTTCCGCCGCCGCCGCCGCTTCCAAGATTGGGAGCACCAGGAGAACTCTTCCCGGCACCCTGCCGGAGGGGAGGATCACCACCGGGAGCTTCTCCACCACCATGGACGCCTCCCGGATGACTCGTGAGTAGTCTCCCTTGGACCATGAGTCCATGACCAGTAGCTATGTGATGTTCTCCTCCCGTTCTTGTGCTTCACAAATTAGTCATCGTGAGCTGCCCTACATGATCGAGGCACCTAAGTAATCCTTGTGTTGTTGCTATGTTGAGTTTGCTGGGATCCGATGGATTATGAGATTATGTTCAGATTGATCTTGAGTAATATATTTGATTCACCTCTTTTATATTTTAGTTCATAAGTAATTCTTGCATGTTCTCCGTTGTTATTTATTGCTTTGGCCGAGTAATAGGTAGTGACTCCAAGAGGGAACGTTATGCTCGATTGTGGGTTCATGCCCCTCGATGACTAGCTTGAGTGACAGAAACATGAGTCTAGGGGATGTGTTGTTGCCACAAGGGGGAAAACAACGGTGCTTGTGCCCGCGGGTGCAAGGATTGTTCACTTTACGCAAAGTTCTTTTAATGTAGTTGTCTGTTGCATTGAGTTTACACTATGGGTGGGACTCGCAACTTAATACCAGCGAGATGTTCTGGATAGACATCACAAGGTGGATGATTAGTAGTAGATATTGATGGATTTCGGTCTACTTACTTTGGCGTACCGCCCATGCTTTGAACCTCAACCTTTCTTGCAATGTAGTCAGCATTGGTTTGCGTTCGTGGTCCTGTCAATTGCCCAGCTGTAATTTGTTTACCTCACATAGCTGTTTTATCGTCTTTTGGGAGAGAGACATCACTAGTGAACATCATGAGACTCCGGTCCATATTACTATCATTGATCACATACACTATTTTACTTTTTGCTATTTTACTTACTATTGCAAATTACTATATATCACTACTATCATATTGCTTTTAACCCTTTGTGAACTACAAGGCCGGAGAGATTGACAACCTCTCTGTACTCGTTGGGAGCAAAGTTATTTGTATCTGTGTGCAGGTCCACGTTGATTGCTAATTGCGCCGTTAGCAGTTGACACCTACCTGTTGAACCTAGGAGTCTCTGGGGATTCGATCCTTGGCATCTTTGCTAGGGTAAAACACTTATACTTACTGCATCTTACACCTTCCACTTGGGGTAATCCAACGAGGGGTTCGAGGCCCATCAAGGAGTATTTTCTGGCGCCGTTGCCGGGGACTCCACTCTTCAGGATAGGGGAGTTGCATGCTATCTTTTACCTTTGCTTTTTAGTCTTGTTAGTTTACCTTTCATATTTGCTTTAGTCCCTTTTATCGAAAATCACAAAAATAGTTATCTTGCTTGCTTGCTACTATGGGTTCCACCGAGAACACCAAGTTGTGTGACTTCACTAGTCACAACAACGATGACTTTATCAGCACACCTATCACTACACCTGCCACTTCAGCACCTTCATATGAAATTAAACCTGCTTTACTGAACTTAGTCATGAGAGAACAATTCTCCGGTGCTGGAGATGATGCTGCTTTACACTTGAACAACTTTGTAGAACTTTGTGACATGCAAAAGTACCAAGAAATAGATGGTAATATTGTTAAGCTTAAGCTTTTTCCTTTCTCTTTGAAAGGAGGGGCTAAAATTTGGTTTCAGTCTTTGCCTAGAAATAGCATAGATTCATCGGACAAGTGCAAAGATGCTTTTATCGGAAAATACTATCCACCTGCTAAAATTATCCAACTTAGAAGTAACATCATGAATTTTAAACAATTGGATAATGAACACGTTGCCCAAGCTTGGGAACGTATGAAGTCTCTTATCAAGAACTGCCCTACTCACGGTTTGACTACTTGGATGGTTATCCAAACTTTTTATGCAGGCTTGAACTTTACCTCGCGGAACTTATTAGATTCGGCCGCGGGAGGAACCTTTATGTCAACTACACTTGGTGCTGCCACGAAGCTTCTCGATGAGATGATGACCAACTATTCCCAATGGCACACTGAACACGCTCCAACAGGTAGGAAGGTAAACTCTGTCGAGGAGATTTCCTCCCTCAATGAAAAAGTTGACTTGATTATGTCTCTACTTTCGAAGCAATCTACTGTTGATCCTCGTGATGTTCCTTTAAATTCTTTGATTGCTCAAGAACAAGTAGATGTTAGCTTTATCTCTAGAAATAATTTCAACAACAATGCTTATAGGAGTAACTTTGGTAGCAATTCTAGACCGTTCCCCTCTAACTCTTATGGGAACAACAATGCTTATCCTAGTACCAAGAACTCCAATACTGAACTAGAGACCATGCTTAGAGATTTCATCACTACCCAAAAAGCATTTAATAAGAATGTAGAAGAGAAACTGCATAAACTAGATGATATTTCTTTCAAGGTAGACCACTTAGCCAATGAGTTAAAATTGCTGAAAATTGAAACTTCTTCTCTTAAGGAGAAGGAAGTCATCCCTATTAATGCTACCCAAGTACAAATTAATGAAAATATTAGGATGATGGCTAAGCTTAAAGAAAGATGGGCTAGAGAAAGGGAGGAAGAGGAAAGAATTAAGAGCCTTCCTACCCACCACACTGTTGCTACTATCCAAGTTATTGAGGATGTTCACACTCTTAGCACCCAATGTACTCCTGGTCCCAATGAACCTATTAATGGTGATGCTATAGAAACTACCAAACCGGTGAACCTTAAGGACACCACTACTACCTTACTTGATGCTCGTGACCTTGATTTTGATAATTGCACTCTTACCGAAGTTATTGATTTCCTTCACAAGATGTCTAGAGACCCCCGCACTAGCACGCTTAACCTTGCCTTCACAGAGCATATCACTAATGCTCTCATCAAAGCTAGGGAGGAGAAACTTAGAGTAGAAGCCTCCATACCTAGAAAGCTAGAGGATGGTTGGGATCCTATGATAAAAATTTATTTGAATGACTTCTCTTGTTATGCATTATGTGATGTTGGTGCTAGTACCTCTGTTATGCCCAAAAGGATATATGATATGCTTAAATTGAAACCTTATGATTCTTGTTCTTTTGGTGTTCGTCTCGTTGATTCTTCCATAAAGAAACCTTTGGGGAGGATTGACGATGTTCTTATTGTTGTCAATGATAATTATGTGCCCGTTGATTTCACTATTATGGATATTGAATGTGATCCTTCATGTCCAATTATTTTGGGACGTCCCTTTTTGCGCACCGTTGGTGCTATCATTGACATGAAAGAGGGTAATATAAAATTTCAGTTTCCTCTAAAGAAAGGGATGGAACACTTCCCTCGTAAGAAGGTCAAGTTACCTTTTGAGTCCGTTGTACGGGCTAGCTATTCTTTTACTTTTGAAAAAACTTGATCTTTGCATTATGCCTAGCTTAAAGGAATAAAAGAAAGCGCTTTTGGGAGGCAGCCCACATGAATAAACATTTTGCTTTTGTTGTGTCTTGATGTTGTTTACTGCTTTAGCATTATCATTGTATCTTTGCTTTTCATATTTGTGCCAAGTATAGCCTCTGATTGCTAGAAAGTTCAAAAGTTGCGAGGTGCTGTTCAGGAAACAGATTCTGTCCTTGGATAGAAAAATTCGTATAAAATCACCAGATCATATTTTTGGTCTGAATTGTTTCGACAGCGTTCTCTATATAATTGTCTTTCGTGCGTCAGTTCTGAGTTTTTTTATTTGAGTTGCAGAAGTATCCCGAACAGGTCAATTACTGCCTGTTGTTCTGTTTTTCATAGATTCTATCCTGTTTTGCCTTACCTTCACTTTGCAAATTGAGAACTTGCTTTTTCTTTGCAAAAACCTTTTGGTAATCTTGAGAAACAGTAGAACTTCAAGAATATCCTTATTTCCAGCAAGGTATAGTTATTTTATTAAGGGTACTAACCTCGCTAATCAGATTCAGGAGTGTCAAGCGCTCAAGCTTGGGGATGCCCCCGTGCACCCCCAAGAAATATTCAAGGAGACTCAAGCGTCTAATCTTGGGGATGCCCCCGTGCATCCCCTTCTCCATCAACATTATCAGTTCGTCTTTCGTTCCGCTATATTTTTATCACTTCATGTGTTATGTGCTATGCTTGGAGCGTCTTGCTTTTAGTTTTATTTTTAGTTTTTCATAACGAGTCGGAACTCAGCATTCCTTAATGTGGGAGAGAAACACGCTCCACTTCTACCTAGAACATTACATAGAATTTTTCATGTCTATCTATGATGTGTGTGTTCTTTGTCTTTTAATAGCTACTATCGTGCTTTGCTCTTATCATTCATGCTTATCTTTTCAAGAGCTTCTATTTAGTTGGTTGCTTGAACTCTTTTTAATTACCATGCTCACCTTATTAAGAGAGTTTGCTTCCGTTGCATGGGTTAATGTGTCTATGATAAAGATGCTACTTTCATGATGGTGCTTAGTAGTTCAGGTTTTCTTATGGTTAATCTCAAATAGCTGGGGGGTTCCCAATGTGTCATTGGAGTACCAACTTGGTTTGTTTGCCTATGATATGGTATGGTTTTGTCACATCCCTAGATCAACCCCTGTGGTCCTTGCCTGATCATCATGTCATCATGTTTATTTTCAAAGGAAACTTGAAATGGGGATTGTTCAAACCATAGCACTTCAAATTCCAAATAGGTCCAGTCAAAAAATTGCATTCAATGTTTCCAAAATGTTCCTAATAATTGTTGGATATTTTTGGCAAGGCTTTTGCAGCAAACCAAAAATAATGGACATTTCTGTGGAATATTTTGGGCATGGAATTTAATTTATTATTGTATTTGAATTTGGAACTATATTCATAATATATAGAATATATTTTCAAATAACTTTGAAATATTTTATGTGCATTTGGAAAAGTCCATCTAGCAACATAAAATTGTTCAGAGGAGTTTTTGGGCATTGTTTGAAATTGTTTAAATTTCAAAACAGTGGCAAAAGAAAATAAAACAAAGAAAGAAAAATAGAAAACAGAAACAGAAATAAAAGAGAGAGAGAGTGGAAGTACCTAGCCTTTACCTGTGTGGCCCATCTGGCCGGCCCAGCCCACCAGGGGCAAGGGCGTCTTCAACCTCCTGCCAGGAGGACAGGCAGGTGCGTGGCGATGGCGCACGCCCGCGACCTCCACCTCCTCCCTGCCTGCTTCCCTCCCCGATGCCCTGGACGAATGCCACGACGCCCCTGGAACCCCCTCGACCTCCCCCCTCACTCGCTACTCTCTCCTCCCTCCTCTGTCTCTCTCCCCCGCAAGCCACCGAACGCCGTCGCCGCCGCGCTCGCTGCCACCGCGGCCACCGGCCACCGCACGCCTCGCCAACATGCCAAGAGGAACCGCCGCATCTCCGTCTTCCTACTTCATCGACGTACCCAAGCTGGGGAGCACCGCAGCGCCTTCAACGTCGTCGTTCCCCTCCTCTGCGTCCGGTGACCGCCGTCAACGATTCGTCGCCGTCAGGCCGCCCCCTGGCTCGCCGTCTTCTTCAAACGAACCGCCATGAGCCCCTCTTGCTCTCCCCCCTATCCCCTTACCCACGCGCGTGCCGTAGCTCAAACCCCCACCGTGCCCGAGAACCTCCCGCCGCCGGCGATGTCACCGCCTACGCTGCAGCCACCGGGGCTTGAAAACGAGCCCGGCATCGTGCACCGCACCCTTCCACGAGTCGAAAACCCTCAACTGCTCGTCCTACGGTCCACCTCATCGCCGTTACCGAGCACGCCCGAACTCCGGCCACCGCACTTCCCTCGCCGCCGTCGATCTGGTCCTCCCCGTCGCGAGCTGATGGCTCCGTTGGATGCGGACGAGCACCAGTATCTCGCCAAGCCCCTCCGCCGCTCTTTTCGTCGCCGGAGGCGGATTTCCGACGCCCTCCGCCGCGCTCAGCCTCGCCGGCGGCTAGCCGCCGGTCGTTTGGCCTCTCTGACCGGGGGTTTGACCTTCCCTGAGTCGCTGACATGTGGGCCCTGGCCCCTGCTAAATTAAATTAAGTTTTCTGTTAAGCTTAGTTAACCCTTCTGACACTGACGTGTGGGCCCTCGCGCCTAATTAGGTTAGTCTTATTTTCCTGTTTAGATTAGTACTAATCCTGTGGACCCCACGTGCCAGTTTTGACTTTGGTCAAGTCAATGTTGACTGGTCCCACCTGTCATGCACACAAACCAGCCCTTAGTCACTGACCAGTGGGCCCCACTGGTCAGGTTTGACTGGACCAGCCTCTGTTGACTTGCTGATGTCAGCATGACCTAGTGCTGACGCAATAAGTGTTTTCTGGAATTTTAAATAAATCAGAAATGATTTATTTATTTCAGAAAATAGCCAAAACTTCTAAAAATCATAGAAATTAATCCATAACTCAGATGAAAATAATTTATATATGAAAATTGATCAGAAAAATTCAAGGAATCTGTTTATGGCATTTTCATGCATGTTTGAACAAGTTAAACCTGCTGATCAGGTCAAATCAATTAAATGGCATTTAAATAATCACATATGAAGTTTGAATTTGAACCTTTGGTTCAAACCAACTTCATTTAATTGTGTTGCTAGTTGCATTAGCTCAATAAACAGCATATTGCCATGTCATTATCATGCATCATATTGTCGCATTGCATTGATTGTGTTCTTTCTCTGTTTGTCGGTTTTGTCCCCTCTCAGTAGATGACGTTCCGACGATGAGTTCGATGACACCGATGAAGACTCATTGATATCTTCAGAAGTGCCAGGCAAGCAAAACCCCATTGAGCATTCCGATACAATCCCACTCTCTCGCTCTTGCTCTCTTTTACTGCATTAGGACAACAAAGCTTCAATTGTTACCTGCTGCGGTAGTTGAACCCCTTTCCACTGCATGACCCGTCATTGCCACAGTAAATAGTTGAAACCCACTAGTATGAGTAGGAGTTGTTTGAGCCATGTTGTGCCTACTCATTGATGCTTTCTGGTTATGCCTACTATTGCTTTGAGTTGTGTCAGGTCTGAACATGTCCTACTGTGTGTGAGCTAAGTGTGTGAACACGATTTGGTAAAGTTGGCGATGAGAGGCCATGTAGGAGTACATGGTGGGTTGTGTCATTGCAGCCGTCCTCAGGAACTGAGTTCTGTGTTGGTTGGTCCATGAAACAGCTACTACCACACATTGGGATCCTTAATTGACTCTCTTGACTTATTAATCAGCATGATCTCTGTCCAGGAGTTGCAACTAGTTTCTGGTGTTTGTAGTTTACTGGAGGTCGTGCGCAGCGTTGACCCTCGGGGTGGGCTGTGACGCGGCAGGTACGTGGCACGGTGTACCGATTGCCCGTTTGGTGATGCGGGAACCCTGTACACATCGTTTGGGGCCGTGAGCGACACCCCGGCCGGATCTCCCCACGGATGGAACCCAAATAGGCGATAAACCTAGACGAGAGACTTGTGTGGTTAGTCAGGTCGTGGCCGACACCCTCGCTGGGCCTCCGCTTGAAGGTTGCCGAGTACATGTCGTGTAAACGGCGGTAAGTGGTGAGAGCGTGTGTGAAGAAGTACACCCCTGCAGGGTTTTTATATATGATCTATTCGAATAGCCGTGTCCGCGGTAATGGACTTCTGGGTTGCCTATTACAGTTCATAGACAAGTGAAAGTGGATACTCTAAAACGCGCAAGATAAGCATGAGTTCTATGGATGGCCTTCTCGTAGGGAGACGGGAGCGGATCCATAGTGGCGTATTGATTGGTGAATATGTGGACTCGTGTGCGCCACCTCAAAAGAGTTACTTGCAGTCGTAGTTCAGGATAGCCACCGAGTCAAAGCTGGCATGCTGCAGTCAAACTCGACCACCCCTTTGTTGTTACCGATGCATATGTAGCTAGTTCTGATGTAAGTCTTGCTGAGTACCTTTGTACTCACGTTTGCTTAATTTATGTTTTTGCAGAGAGACTTCAGTCTCGCTAGTGGTTCCGCGTGGACTTCGACGTTTAGCTTGTTACCTCAGCTACGATCTTGTACCCTTGGGAGGGTCTTGTAGATAGTCAGGCTTCTCAGCCTTTTTCATTTGTAGTTGTCTGTACTCAGACATGTTATGCTTCCGTTGCCTGTATGCTCTGTATGTTGGGTCATGTGACCTCTGTTTGTAATAAATGCCATGATGGCTCTTCTGGGGCTTATCTATATGAGTTGTTGAGTTATGTTGTGATGCCATGTTGTACAGCACATACTTGCATGTTATGCGTACGTGTAATGTGTATTGCTATGTGTGGGATCCGACACCTAGTTGTTTACCCTTGGTAGCCTATCTTACAGGGAAATGTCTCCTAGTGCTTCCACTGAGCCTTGGTAGCTTGCTACTGCTCCGGAACACTTAGGCTGGCCGGCATGTGTCCTTCTTCGTTCCTGTGTCTGTCCCTTAGGGGAAATGTCACGTGTTGTTCCTTTAAGTCCTTTTAGCTTGCTACGACTTGGGTTCATACGTTGATGACCGACACGTTTGTTGCTGGGTCATGTATGCCTGTCTCTGTAATTTAGTGCCACTTTTGGTTTATAACTAGTCATGTCGGCCCGGGTTCTCTGTCATATGGATGCTAGCGACACTACCATATACGTGTGCCAAAATGCGCAAACGGTCCCGGGCCAGGTAAGGTGGCACCCGTGGGGATACCGTGCGTGAGGCCGCAAAGTGATGTGATGTGTTACAGGCTAGACCTGTGTGACTTAGGATCGGGGTCCTGACAGCTTTGGTATGAGAGCCTGACTGCCTGTAGGATTAGAAAGCCAAACTGGTCGAAGTTGTGTCTAGAAATTCTTTAGTTATATAAGGGAATTGATTGTGGAAGGGAACGTAAGGCTCTTTTTACTCATTTACCTTATGACCTTCTGATCTGAGTCACCTTCTTCTTTCTACGAGGATTAAGAACTAGGCTTTCTCTTATGTCTATCAGGATCACGTTAATTGTGGATTCAACTCTCAGTTCAGTTTATTCTATTTCTGTGTGTTCAATTGTTGATCTCAGAACCTTGACATTATGATGTTGAGTGGTTATGCTATCTTGTGCACGAGTCTCAAAAATATTTTCGAGCATTTACAGCCGTTATGCTGTCCGAGTCATTCTAGGTTTCTAAATAGTCTGATGCATTTGCAAACCATTCCTATCTGCTCTTAATGTCCTTTTAGGCCAGATTAACCACACTAGTCGTTGTGTTGAGGTACTATGCTACCTCGACATATATGTTGGACTTATCATTATGACCCCAGCTGTCCTAGAAGATCACCCAGTAAACTAGCAATGCTTCATATTTTCAGTGTGATGATTCTGGCCATTATTCTCGAAAGCATCCCGTGATGCCATTTTGTCGGTGTACTAAGGTAGGGGTACCTCAGTACCCCAACTTGTGCACGGGCAGTTGCAGCTCCCCGCGGCAGGGTTAACCGCGTGCTCGCCGGAGACCTTCCTGCTCCTTATTAAACCATTCAAAAACAAAGTATACAAGACAGAAGATCAAGGCCCCGGCAAGAGGAGCTTGCCGGGAAGGCCGTGCCAGGCTCAAGACTGCTTAACTAGCACAAGACCCTGGCAAGAGGAGCTTGCCAGGACGACTAGAAGATTTCATCATAGAAGACCCGGCAAGGGCCCGGGGAGCGGCAAGCTTCCGGGCCCGGCAAGATCAAGGCCCCGGCAAGGTGCTTGCCGGGAAGGCTATGCTGTGTGCCCGCGCTCCAGCTCATCGGCCCACGCGTCGCCCTGGGGCCACTCCAGGGACGCGTGGCGGATGGCTGTGCAGCCTGGGGTACACGGTGGCACTCCACGGTAGTGGATCCATCGCCGTGGCAGACGGAGACGCAACGGCGGGAGCTTTTGGGGTCGACGGCGATGGGTATTAAATGCCCTTGTCCCCCACTGTCTGAGTAGGTATAGACCACTGTTCTGCACTGTAGCTCCACTGTTCCCGCACTATTCCAACTACCACTCTTTTTACGTTTTTACCCCCTCCTCTACGGTTGACACCTGTCGGTGACCCCTTGGGCTATAAAAGGAGGCCCATGCACAACGTAGAGGAGGTTCGGAACCTAGATCACTCTCACGCTCGTGTAGCTGCTTCTTCAAGCTCCGAGCGCTCAAGCTCAATACACAACTAAGCAGGAGTAGGGTTTTATGCGTCTACCGCGGCCCGAACCTGGGTAAAACTGCCCGCGCGTCTGCCTCGATCTGCTCTCTGTGCTCCCTCCGCCCTCGTACCGCACAGACAAGGGGCTCCGGTCCCATAGGTGCTCGTGGCGGACAGTTTCCCCCGACATCTTTGGCGCGCCAGGTAGGGGGCGTCGAGGCTGTGCGGACCTGATCCGGCGTTCGCGCGGGCGCAATCTTCAACAACTTCTCCGATTCCATCAGCAACTTCATCAGCAACAGCTCAATGGCCCCGAAGAAGAAGGCTTCGGAGGTTGCAGGCCCGTCTACGTCTCACCCGCCGCCACCGGAGCCTACGGTGGGCGGGGGAGATGTCGTCGGAAGGGTGGTCGCCGGCGAGGACACTCACGGCGCCACCAGATCCAAGAACAGGACGGACGACCGCACTTCGGTCTCCGTGGACGCTCCGCGTCCCTCTCAGCATACGACGACCCAGCAGCGGCATGCCACAGGAGGTGGTATCCGCTTGCTGGGGCAAGGCCAAACCGGAGGCTCGCGGGACGCTCCGGACCCCCGTCCGGGCACCAGCAAGGCGAAGGCGCCGGCACGGGACCCTGCTCCTTCTAACAATGTTAGAAGTCCGAGCATATCCCGCTCCTCGCGCCGCTCGCCCCCGCTTCCCTCCACTCCAGCAGAAGCGCTCGCAAGGGCGCAACTGCTCCTCGACTTCCCTCCAGCGGCAGACAAGGCCGAAGACTGGAGGGCCACCATTCAGAGCCTGATCGCCTTCGCCAACAATGATTCTCCACAGCAGCCGTCGGCCTCGCGGCCGCGGCAAGCTGAGAAGACGAAGGCCGACGGCGACAAGACCGCCGGGGGTGCGACAAGCGTGCACTCCCCGCCGCGGAAGCAGAAGACGCCACCCCGCCGGAACAACGCCGACGACGGCTCCACGGCCTCGTCGGACCCGCGGGCTCGTCGGGACCAGCGCCAAGTCCTCGACGACCGGCGAGAAGAAGACGCTCAGACCACAATCGAGCGCCGCCGAGAAGCTCGGCGACAATCCGACAAGAGGGCTGGGAACGCTGTCGACGCGTACGCGCCCGGTGAGCCAGGCGACTTGCCGTACGCGGCAGGCTGCCCTGCGTTCACTCGCGAGCTGCGGCGCGTCCAGTGGCCCAGCATGAAGAACTTCAAGCCCGACATACCGGAGAAGTACGACGGCAAGACGCACCCCTCGGAATTCTTAAGTGTCTACACCATTGCGGTGCAGGCTGCCGGGGGGCGCGACGACAAGATTTTAGCTAACTACTTCCCGCTCGTGCTTAAGCCGAACGTCCGTTCGTGGCTTATGCACTTGCCGGAAGGTTCTATTTCTTCTTGGGCCGACCTTTGCCACCAGTTTGTTGGCGCCTTCACCGGCGGCCACAAACCCCACGGCCAGGAGAGCGATCTCCACATCCTGGCCCAGAAGGAAGGAGAGTCCCTGCGCAAGTATATCCAACGCTTCAGCAGAGTGCAGCACAACATCCCTGATGTCCACCCTGCCGCGGTTATCAGCGCGTTCCACCAGAACGTGCTTAACCGCCGC
The DNA here is from genome assembly GCA_902687465.1 of Secale cereale. Classification (NCBI taxonomy): domain Eukaryota; kingdom Viridiplantae; phylum Streptophyta; class Magnoliopsida; order Poales; family Poaceae; genus Secale; species Secale cereale. The sequence continues at coordinate 147,904,819 of LR738715.1, forward strand.
ATGCATGAGGAAATGGCGATGACCAAGATCCGGGACGTCAGCGAGCTTTACGCTCTTGCTGACAAGTGCGCACGCGCAGAAGAGGGGAGGAAACTCCCCGGGGAGGATGCTGGCGCAGGAGGAAGCGACAGCGACGACGCCGCCCCGGCAAAGAAGAGCCGGCGACGGAACAACAGAAGGAAGGGCAAGAAAGAGGTGCTTGCCGTCGAGAAGACCGGCAAGGAGGCCCCCGCCAAGCAAGCGCAGGCTGGCGGCTCCGGCAAGGAGCCCGCCCCTACAGCGGCGGCCGACAAGCCGGGCAACTCCGACAAGCAATACTGTAAGATCCACCGCACCAAGGGCCACGACCTCTCCAATTGCAAGCGCGTCGAGTATCTCGTCGAGCAGCAGAAGGCTGAGTACGAGAGGCGCGACAAGGAGAAGGCCCAAGGTGGCGGGGAAGAGACAAGCAAGAAGCGGCCGTTCAACGGCCGGGGAGGACGCCGCGGCAAGGCCAAGCAGCGGCAAGGTGATCGACCTCCCCGGGGCCGCGACAAGGACGATGAAGACGACGACGAAGAGATGGAGGACGAGGAGAACAGCGAGCAGGAGTTCCAGAAGGCCACGGAGGTCCTGTGCGTCGACGGGGGCGCCTCCCTGCACACCTCCCACCGCCAGCTCAAGCAGTGGGTGCGTGAGGTGAATGCAGTGGAGCCACCCGTGGAGTCGCGCAGGCTCCTCAAATGGTCCAGCACGCCCATCATTTTTGATCTTGAGGATCACCCTGACCGCACCACTGCGGTCGGGTGTTTGCCGATGTTGGTCTCGCCCACCATCCGCAACCTCAAGGTCACCAAAATGTTGGTTGACGGCGGGGCCGGGCTGAACTTGATCTCCTCTGCTGTGATCAAGAAACTCCAGATCCCAGACGGCGAGCTCGAAGAGACCGGTTCATTCCAACGAATCAACCCGGGAAGGAGCAAGCCCAAGGGGAAGATAACTCTGCCGGTGACCTTTGGCGGGGAGCTCAACTTCAGGACTGAGCGCATCACTTTTGACGTTGCTGATATTCCGTTGCCGTACAACGGAATACTCGGCCGTCCCTCCCTCGCCAAGTTCATGGCGGCTTCCCACTACGCCTACAACGTACTGAAGATGCCGGGGCCGATAAGCGTCATCACCGTCCACGGCAACAAGAAGGATGCGCTTATCTGCACCGACAAGATCTACCGGGAAGCAGCAGCTGCGGCCGACAAGGACACTCTTGCCGCTGAAGCTCCCGGGGGGAAGAAGACGAAGACCAAGTCCGGCAAGTGCTCTGGGACCCACTCCGGCAACCGCACCTCTTCGGAGTGCTGCGCTGCCGTCGAGGACGTTCCATCGAGCTCCACCGGCAAGAGCAAGAAAGGAATGGCTGCTCCGCCGGCAACCAAGAAGGTGTCCGCCAAGGAGGACGGCACTGGTGGTACCTTCACCATCAGTGCCACGCTTGACAGCAAATAGGAAAGCGCGCTCGTTGCCTTCCTGCGGGCGAATGTCGATGTGTTTGCATGGCAGCCATCTGACATCCCCGGTGTTCCCAGGGAGGTGATTGAGCACAAGCTTGCTGTTTGCCCTCATGCGCGGCCCATCAAGCAGAAAGTAAGGAAGCAAGCCGTGGAGCGCCAAGAGTTCATCAACGAAGAAATCAAGAAGCTAGAGGCAGCAGGTCTAGTTAGAGGTGTGATCCATCCGACGTGGTTAGCAAATCCAGTCGTCGTGCGTAAGGCCAATGGGAAGTGGAGACTGTGTATAGACTTCACCGATGTGAATAAAGCATGTCCCAAGGATCCCTTCCCTTTGCCGCGCATTGACCAGATTGTTGACTCCACTGCCGGATGTGAGCTACTCTGCTTTCTTGATGCATATTCAGGCTACCACCAGATTTTCATGGCCAAAGAGGATGAAGAGAAGACTGCATTTATCACTCCATGTGGCACTTATTGCTTTATCCGCATGCCTTTCGGATTGAAGAATGCAGGCTCAACCTTTGCAAGGGTAGTGTATACTGCTTTCGAGCCACAGATCCACAGAAATGTAGAGGCATACATGGATGACATCGTGGTGAAGAGCAAGAGCAAGGATACACTGATTCAAGATTTAGAAGAAACATTTCAGAATCTGCGCAGGATACAGCTCAAGTTGAACCCCGAGAAGTGCGTCTTTGGAGTTCCCTCCGGCAAGCTTCTCGGGTTCTTTGTGTCACAGAGGGGGATTGAATCCAACCCCGACAAGATCAAAGCCATTGAGCAGATGGAAGCCCCGAAGCGAGTCAAGGATGTCAGAAGACTTGCAGGTTGTGTGGCTGCCCTCAGTAGGTTCGTTTCAAAATCTGCAGAACGCGCCCTACCTTTCTTCAAAATCTTGAAGAAGGCAGGTCCCATGAAGTGGACTCCGGAAGCGGAGGCAGCGCTGCAAGATTTGAAACGGTACCTGTCCTCCCCTCCAATACTTGTCGCACCTAGACCACAGGAAAAGTTGCTGCTGTACCTAGCGGCAACCAACCAGGTGGTTAGTGCTGCGTTAGTAGCGGAGAGGGAGTCCGACGAGGAGTCAGCACCACCGGCAAGCGAATCCGGCGACAAGCAGGGGGCTGCTTCGACAAGCTCTGGCCCCGACAAGGACGACTCTGCGCAGGAACAGGATGAGGTGCGGAAGAAGATGGTGCAGCGCCCAGTGTATTTTGTAAGTTCCCTTCTCCAGGGGGCTAGATCAAGATACTCTGGTGTGCAAAAATTGCTTTTCGGCCTCCTCATGGCCTCGAGAAAGCTGCGCCATTACTTCCAAGCCCATGAGATAACAGTGGTCACTCGCTTTCCGCTGAAAAGAATATTGCACAACCCAGAAGCAACAGGCAGGATTGTGGAGTGGGCACTGGAACTGTCGAGCTTTGGACTCAAGTTTGAAAGTACTTCAACTATTCAGAGCCGAGCTTTGGCAGAATTCATAGCAGAATGGACCCCAACGCCCGATGAAGAAGTCCAAGAAACAAGCACACCCGTACAAGAAGCGACAAGTGAATGGATAATGTATTTTGACGGTGCCTTCTCGCTGCAAGGCGCCGGTGCCGGCGTGGTACTCATCGCGCCCACCGGAGAGCACCTCAAGTATGTTATCCAGATGCACTTCCCAAGAGAGCAAGCGACAAACAACACTGCTGAGTATGAAGGCTTGCTCGCCGGCCTCAGGATTACGGCTGAACTTGGGATAAGGAAGCTGATTGTGCGTGGAGATTCTCAGTTGGTGGTCCGACAAGTCAACAAGAGCTATCAGAGCCCTTTGATGGAAGCTTATGTCGATGAAGTGAGAAAGCTTGAGGAACACTTTGAAGGTCTGCAGATGGAGCACGTCCCGAGAGCTCAGAATGAAATTGCGAATGGCCTTTCAAAGTGTGCTGCGATGAAGTTACCTGTGGAACCAGGGACTTTCTTGCTCAAGCTGACTCAGCCATCCGTTACACCATCCATTGGGCAGCCTAAGAAGAGAAAGTTGGTCTCCGGCGACTACTTGCCGGCGGATCTTCCGGAAACCGCCGCCAAGGTCCCCAAGATCAACAACCACGACGCTGAGGAACAGTTTGCTCCTACGGATCCTCGGGTCCGTACAGTTGAAGCAAGTGTTCCCGACAATCCTCGCCCCGGCGAGCTTGCCGGGGGACCTTCAGCTCCGGCAGAACCAGAGGTCCTTGCCGTGGAAGCTGAGGTTCCCGCAGCGGCCCTCATGCCTTTAGTCCTTGCCGTTGAGCCCCAAGCTCCGGCATGGGCGCAGCATATTGTTCGTTTTCTGCAAACTGGAGAACTTCCCGATGACCCAGAAGAGATAGAGAAGATAACCAGGCAGTCAAGTATGTACCAGTTCGTCGATAACGAGCTGTACAGAAGAAGACTCAATGGTGTCAGATTGAAGTGCATCTCCAGGGAAGATGGACAGAAGCTGTTGGCGGAAATACACGGAGGCATATGTGGCCATCACATTGGCGCAAGGGCGCTTGCCGGGAAAGCCTTCCGGCAAGGGTTCTTTTGGCAAGAAGCCCTCCAAGATGCAACTGCACTAGTAACCAAGTGTGAAGCGTGCCAGTTCCATGCAAAGCAGATTCATCAGCCAGCTCAAGCTCTCCAAACAATCCCTTTGTCCTGGCCCTTCTCGGTCTGGGGGCTCGATATCCTCGGCCCCTTCCCCCGTGCTGTCGGGGGCTTTGAGTACTTGTACGTAGCAATCGACAAGTTCACAAAGTGGCCAGAAGTTGAACCAGTGAGAAAGGTGACAGCACAGTCAGCGGTCAAGTTCTTCAGGTCGATTGTTTGCCGTTTCGGGATCCCTAACAGGATTATCACCGACAACGGTACACAATTCACTAGTCGCACCTTCATGCAGTACGTCCAAGACCTTGGCGCCAAGGTCTGTTTCGCTTCTGTTGCTCACCCGAGGAGCAACGGTCAAGCGGAGAGGGCCAATGCTGAAGTGCTGCGCGGACTCAAAACGAGGACCTTTGACAGGCTGCGCAAGTGCGGAAGAAATTGGATAGAGGAGCTACCGGCGGCTCTTTGGTCAATCAGAACGACACCAAGTCGAGCCACCGGACAGACACCTTTTGCTCTAGTCTATGGAGCAGAAGCAGTTCTCCCCACGGAACTCGTATACGGATCTCCTCGAGTGCTCGCTTATGATGAGCTCGAGCAAGAGCAGCTGCGGCAAGATGATGCACTGCTCCTCGAGGAGGGACGTCTCCAGGCTGCTGTACGAGCTGCTCGATACCAGCAAGCTTTGCGCCGCTACCATAGCCGCAAAGTCAAGGCCAGGAGTCTCGAGGAAGGCGACCTTGTTCTTCGGCGTGTTCAGTCCGCCAAGAATTCCAACAAGTTGACGCCGAAGTGGGAAGGCCCTTATCGGGTGAGACAAGTTACGAGGCCCGGCGCTGTCCGCCTCGAGACCGAAGAAGGCTTACCGGTGAGCAACTCTTGGAACATAGAGCATCTTCGCAAGTTTCACCCATAAGGCGCGGTTGCCGTGATCCGCTCCGGCAACCACCTTTTGTACAAGCTTTGCCGCTGTTGCATGTAACCCTTTGTACAAAGCCGGGCGCAGACCCCGTGCATCAGTAAAGTTTTCGTGTTTTTCGCACCGATTGCCTTTTGCATGCTTTTCTTTGCTATTCGCATGTTCTGTTTGGCATTTGGTGCAACACTCAAGTATACGGTAAGCATTAGTACGCCGAAAGGCCATGCACTTGTTTCCCTCTCCCTTTTTCTTTCCCTTTAAGCAGAAGGAACGTTCCTCGCGCACAAGTTTGCCGGGAGGGAAGGAGGTGGAGGAGGAACCAAGTGCTGTTCAAGAAAGAGAAGCCTTACCGGAAAACAAGCAGAACATGAAAGATAAGTTGTTAGAATTTGACCAGTTCAAATTTTAAATTTTTAGTTGTCTTCCTTGAACAATCACACTTTGTATGGAAAACCTGTGCGCGGAGGAACCTACCCGTAGCTTGCCGCACCCTTATCTTGTTTTCGAGTTCACTCAACGATTTAAGTGAGCTGCGACAAGTGTCGCGCCCTTGTTTCGTTTCCGAGTACGCTCAGCAAGCTAAGTGCGTTGCGACTAGCTGCGGCGAGGTTGCTTGCCGGTGAGACCTTGGCCAGCAGGCTGCTTCGAGTCCAGCACTCAGCGCTCGCGGCAAAGGGCCCTTTACCGGCAAGCTCCCCGGGAGCGTAGGGTGAAAAACATACCAAGTCAAAGATTAAGACAAGGATGATAACATTGCACTGATTGATTAAAACGAAATAAATATCTTACAAAGGATAAACTTGTCGCAATGGACTAATGAGTTCATAACATCATATGCAGCAATAAAAGAAATAAAGATAATGGAGCCCTAATCCACGCGGTCGCCCTCCTTCCTGGAAATCTTGGCCACCTTGGCGATGATATGGGCGACTTGCTCCTTCAGGGCCTCCGTATTCACATCAGCCGGCAAGCTGCGAAGAACGTTGTTGAGATTGATCCCCGGGTTGCGGTACACGATCTTCGTCAGCACCCGCTCCAGAGTTCCCGCGCAGAGCAGGCGCGACTCCTCGGCAAGCTGCGCGGGGATTTGGTTCCGGAAACCCGCAAGGGCCGGCGCAATCCCTCTGAAGAAGAGGCTGAGCTTGACGCTGTGCGGGAGATCCGGATCCGGCGAGTAGATGAGATGTTCGACTTTCAGCGCCAGTAGCTCCTGGTCAATGTTGGACGCACAAGAAACCAAGTCTTCGGTCCATAACTCAATGTTTTGGCGGAAGAGCTCGGATGCTTTGCTGACGCTGTCCACCAAGGTCCGCTCCTTGCGGAGCTCCTCCTTCAGCTTGTCCTCTCGAAGCCGGGCAGCGTCAATTGAATCCCTCAAAGTTGAGACCTTCAGCTCCAAGTCCTCGATGGAGTCCTTGGCGGCCTTCAACTCGTCGCCCCTCTTAGACAGGCTCACCTGGAGCTCTGAGTTTGTGTGGGCATCCTTCTCGCGCTCCGTGATGAGCGCGGCAACCTTCTCTGCGCTCACCTTCAGCGCCTTCTCCAGCTGCACGACCTTGGCGGCGAGCTCCTTCTTGGCGTCTTCCGCGGCAGCCGCGGCGGCTTTCGCCTCCTTCAACTCCCCGCCAAGGGCCGCCTCGCGAGCGGCGAGGTCCTCCTCGTGGGAGTCGAGGTCGACCTTGCGCTGCGCGAGCTCTCCTTCTCGCCGGGACATCTCCACCCCGGCGAGTCGCTGCTGTTCCTCAGCTTCGGCCTTCTCCAACAGCCATTCTTGATACTCGCCGGCGAGACGCTCACGCTCCTCCGCCACCTCGCGGAGGCCCGCCTTGTGGGCAGCGCTGAGCTCCGCCGCGCGCTTCTCCATTTCTGCGGCGGCCTTGGCGGCGAGGGCTTCCCGGGAGGCAAGTTTCGCCTGCCTGGCCCGGTAAAGGGCCAGGAGCTGGTGGAGTAGCTTTTCCTCCTCGGGCCCGTCACCGTCGCCGGGCGCCTCGACAATCTTCAGGCCCGCGGAGGCGAGGAATTCTCCGTCAAACGCCTCGCCCTCCGCGGGAGCTCGCGATGAAGACCCCCATGGCACCTGGATGAAGACGCCATTGGGGGCTCGAAGATAGTAACCGCCTTGCTCCTTGCCGGTGGAGGAGTCGGCGGCCGGTGCAGCATCTGATGCTCCCGCCACCTCCGGGTCGGCGGTGCGGTCGCCGCCCTCCTCCCCGGCCGCTGCGTCCGCAGCCGGAGCAGCCTCTGGCACGGCCGGCTCGGTGGCTTCGGCCATCTCCTCGACGACAGGGACGCCGCCGCCGCCCTGCGCGCCCTCCTCCTCATCGATGTTGATGACCTCGGTCTCCATCGGCTCGGGAGGAGGAGGAGGAATATCTAAGAAGAAAAAGAAGGAAAAGAGTTCAAGCACAAGCAAAGATCCAAAAAGAGACGAAGCCAAGAAGATTGAGCACAGAACATACCTTGGCGGACGTCCTCAGCGGCGGGCTCCCTTGCCGGGGAGCTCTGCCTTGGCGGAGTGGCCGCCCTCGCCGGGCTGCTCGCCCTTGGCGGGGTACTCTGCCTCGGCGGAGTACCCGCCCTTGGCGGAGCGCTCTCCCTTGCCGGAGAGTTCTGCCTTGGCGGGGACGGCGGGGCCTGTGGCTCCTCGGTGACGGTCTCCGGGCGCTCTTCCTGCTGCGGCTCCACCTCTGCACAAGAGAAGACAAAGACACCAAGATATTCAGAGAATACTAAAACCCCAAGCGCGCCCCGGCAAGCGAAAGAATAAACCTCTGACTTACGCTGGGGGCTGCGCTGGGGGCTGCTCCCCGGAGCGGCACTCGGGTCCGGCAGGCTCGGCTCCGGCACACCTTCTGCTGCCGCGGCGGCTGGGTCTTCCGTGACCTCGACTACGGGCACCTTGGCCCTCTTCGCGCGCTGCTCCAAGGTCCTGGAATCAAAAGCAACAAGCAAAGTCAGCGTCAACAACAATCAAGATAAAACTCAAGAAGGTGTAGGATCTTGGGTCCTTACTCCTGGTCCTCCTCGTCGTCCTCGCTCAGGGCGGAGAAATCATACTCCATCGTGGGCGCGTCGGCGCGAGGAGCGGAAGAGGAAGATTCCCTCGCGCGCTTCGGGGCCACCAGGGCTGGGGGCTGCGAAGACCCAGCCCCCGTGGCAGCCGACGCCCGAGAAGCGGGCGGAACTGCTGCTCCGCTCCGAGAAGACCCCTGCCGGCTCGGCGCCGGCCTACGAGACGCCTCCGTCGTGGTCCGCGCGCGGGCCGCCTCTGATGTGGCCGGCACGCCGGTCGCCCTTGGCGCGGCTTGGCTTCCCCGGGGAGCTGCCCGGCGAGCTGGCTATTGCCGGGGCGCCTGCGCCCTCTTCCCCGTCGCCGCCTTGCGGAGACGCCTCAGTGGAGACTGCCTTGGGCTTGCCGGGGGCGGGGAGCTCTCCGACGAGGAGAGGTCGTCGGCGTAGAGCTCCGTAGATCCGCCGGTGTCCTCGGCCTCCTCCTCCTCCTCTTCCTCGGCCGGCTCGCTGGGCCCAGCGCCTTGCGCTGCGGGCCCTTTCCCCTTGGCGGCCCCGCTTCCTCCGGCGCCTCCGCTCCTCGCGGCGCCTCTGTTCCCTCCGGCGGCACCCTCCATTGCCGCGGCCTCAGCCACGATCCCGTGGATCCCGGAGTGCCTCAGCGAGGGGACCCCGGCAAGCGCGTCGGGAGGGAGATTCAGCAACCTGCGGATCTCCGCCTCTTCCGCCTGGCTGGACGCATCCGCAGCCTCCGCCTCAGCTGGCGTGTACCCGAAGTCTCCTGCCGCCGCGGCTGCGGCGACTTCTTCAGCTCGAGAAGCCATATAGGCAATCTCCTGGTCGGTGGTGGCCCGCGTGTGCAGCTTGAGGTCGTCCTTCTTCTTCAACACCTCCTCGAGGTTGTCGTAGAAGTTGAGGACGTCGATGGGCTTGGGCGCGATCCACGTGCGGTCCACGCCGTGCGAATCGCACGCGGGCATCATGGCGACGATTCGATCCCGGGCTGTGCTGACGCAGAGCGGCACTACTCCCCGGGGAGCTCGGAAATACTCAGGGTGTGCCGGGTCGAACTTGAAGAGTTCCCGGACCATCCCCCTCAGCTCGAGCGTCGTGAAGTTGAAGTTGAGCCCGGGGCGCAGCCTCATTATGTCTGCCGGGCCGCCGTACTCCCAGGCCGGCCTCTTCCTGTCTTGGAGAGGGGCGATCCGGCGGCGAAGGAAATCTGCGCCCACCTCAGCAACAGACAGCGGCGCCATCCGAAGACGAAGAATGCGGACGAGGGCGATGTCGAGCTTGATGTCGTCGGAGTCGAGCTCGCTCCAGTCCCTGCCGCGCACGATAGGCGTTGTGCGCGGCGCGGTGAAGGCTTGCGGCCGGTCCTCGACAACCCAGCACCACTCCGCGCGCCACTCTTCCCACTTGCCGCGGAGCTCCCCCGGCAAGTAAGCTCCCTTCTTGTTCAAGCGAAACACCCAAGAAATTCCTCCGGAGAGGGGGCCGTCGGCCTCTGCTCTAGGAGTGAAAAAGTGTCTAAAGAGTGCTACATTGGGCTGAATTCCTATGAAGTTTTCGCACATGTGTGCGAAAACTGACATGGTGAGGATGGCGTTGGGGGTGAAGTCGAGGAGCTGGAAGCCGTAAGTGTTCATGATATCGCAGAAGAAGTTTGAGAAAGGAGGACACAGACCGCAGTGGAAGAAGGCTGCGAAGAAGTAGTACCCGCCGGGGTAGTTGTCCTTGGCAGCGGCCGGGTAGACATGCGTGCGGGGGTGCGCCGGGGTCTCCTTGGCCCAGAACAAGTAGTACTTGTTCCAGAGCTCCCGCACGCCGAGCTTCGGCGGGAAGACGAGATGCTGCTTCCGATACGCGACGAGCTTCGCCGCTTGCTCCGACTTCTCCTGCTTGGACTTCTCCGCCTTCGCCTTGTCGGTCTTTGGGGCCATGGCGGACGCGGTGGAAGGAGGGGGACGAAGAGCTTGGTGGCGGCGGAGGTGTGGAGGCAGAGCACAGAAGAGATCTGAGGAAGAAGAAGACGATGCAATGAAAGCGCAGGGAGGGGAACCGCGCCGCTTCCTCGGCTTTTATGGGGGAGTGGGGGGCGTTTCGCCCTTCCCATTAAAGAAATCGTGGGCACGTCCCATCCCACGACGCCGCGATCGACGCGTGCCGTTGCAGTGGGGTGCGGCGGATATGGAAGTGGATTCGGCGCGCCGCGGGCCGCGGATGCCCGTGCACTGTTTTGGGCCTGGCCCAACAGCGCTCGGCACCGTGTGTGGCCCAGGCCCGGGGGCTCCTGTCGGTGTACTAAGGTAGGGGTACCTCAGTACCCCAACTTGTGCACGGGCAGTTGCAGCTCCCCGCGGCAGGGTTAACCGCGTGCTCGCCGGAGACCTTCCTGCTCCTTATTAAACCATTCAGAAACAAAGTATACAAGACAGAAGATCAAGGCCCCGGCAAGAGGAGCTTGCCGGGAAGGCCGTGCCAGGCTCAAGACTGCTTAACTAGCACAAGACCCTGGCAAGAGGAGCTTGCCAGGACGACTAGAAGATTTCATCATAGAAGACCCGGCAAGGGCCCGGGGAGCGGCAAGCTTCCGGGCCCGGCAAGATCAAGGCCCCGGCAAGGTGCTTGCCGGGAAGGCTATGCTGTGTGCCCGCGCTCCAGCTCATCGGCCCACGCGTCGCCCTGGGGCCACTCCAGGGACGCGTGGCGGATGGCTGTGCAGCCTGGGGTACACGGTGGCACTCCACGGTAGTGGATCCATCGCCGTGGCAGACGGAGACGCAACGGCGGGAGCTTTTGGGGTCGACGGCGATGGGTATTAAATGCCCTTGTCCCCCACTGTCTGAGTAGGTATAGACCACTGTTCTGCACTGTAGCTCCACTGTTCCCGCACTATTCCAACTACCACTCTTTTTACGTTTTTACCCCCTCCTCTACGGTTGACACCTGTCGGTGACCCCTTGGGCTATAAAAGGAGGCCCATGCACAACGTAGAGGAGGTTCGGAACCTAGATCACTCTCACGCTCGTGTAGCTGCTTCTTCAAGCTCCGAGCGCTCAAGCTCAATACACAACTAAGCAGGAGTAGGGTTTTACGCGTCTACCGCGGCCCGAACCTGGGTAAAACTGCCCGCGCGTCTGCCTCGATCTGCTCTCTGTGCTCCCTCCGCCCTCGTACCGCACAGACAAGGGGCTCCGGTCCCATAGGTGCTCGTGGCGGACAGTTTCCCCCGACACATTTAGTTGGTAGGCATTCTAATCCTGGGTTCTTGAACCCGAGCTTCACCCTACTTACTTCATGTTGATAGTATTTGCTCGTTCCTTTAGGATATTAGTAACCTTGTGATAGTCCTCGAGGTCCGTGGTTTATCCTTCTTCCTAATACCATGAACCCTCATGGCAGAAGTTCTTCCGAACCAAAAGATCACAACCCGAGTGCTCTTGAGTAGAACTCCATTCATATTGTGACTCTGCCAATTCTACTTTCTGCATGGGTTATCCGGAAGAAATATGTTGAACTTGTTCGACATGTTAATCTATGCATCCACAACTCAGAAGTTATATGTTCCTTGAGTTGTCTCCTTTTAGTTGTATTATGACCCTCGTCTATCAATTGATAGTCAGGAGTAGTTGTGCACTCGTGTTCATCGATGCCTTTTACTCTTGTGGTCTGTCAAGCCATTCTATTCTGGAATGACTAGGAGAACCAAACTCTAGTACCTTATCCATATCCAGGATTGGGTCAAGGAAGTTGTACTCCGCAGATGAAGAATGCTAATGCAGCTTCTAAACTATTCTATCCTGGAGTATTACCATCTTTATGTCAAGAATGTCATGAGAATTGCACAACCTCTTATGAATTCTTGATGTAGTAATATTTCTTGCCATTACTGTTCATCCCTCGGTTTCCGTGTTATTGTAACCGGAATGCTGACAAATGAATTGTGATGTGTGAAATTAATACTCCTAGCAACTTCGTTGCTTGGTAGCTAAGGACAACAATCTCATTCTTAGCGTGTTGACTATTGAATCACCTTTCTAAGATTGATCGTGCTACCTAGTCCACTTTCTTGGTGCACTCCTTGATTGATGAGTTAGGCTTGGTCATTTGATCATATCGTCTTGCCCTGAAAAGCAAGATTGATCTCGAGCTTAGTAACATATCGGTGGTTCGTGATTTCCGAACATCTTCTTGGAAGTATTACCAGGTTGTTCCCTGACCGCTATGTTGAGTTCGTGATCAAGTTGGTTCCTTATAAACCACCACTTCTCCAAGAATCTGGTTGGATACCATGAACTGGTTGGTTAAGCTAAAACAATAACTTGGAGAGTTGGAAGATAAAAGCTTGCCAGCTTAGTTCATCTCAAGGGGTATGTTTGCGTGTGTTGAAGATAGATGACGTCTTCATCAATTGGTCCCTGTGATCAGTTGTTGGCCCTATTGTCATATCAAAACTTTGATTTGAGTATGGGCTATCATCAAATCAAATCAGAACCAACGATGTTCATAATGTTGTCTTACTCGTGGTTGATCCCTCGAGCATACACCATTATATCTTCTGGGTCTGACCAATACTATCACTTGTTCACATAATTATGGAATTCCATCTCCATGGAAATCTGGATGGATTATTGTTGAGCCCATCAACAAACATCCTTATCTCCTCCGTGATTTTGTAGGACATTAAGCTAGTGTTGAAAACCTTGTAAGCATTGCCTTCGTGTTCCGTTCATGAGGTATATGTTGGATGAGAGAAGAGACTCTCCCTAATTCATGTGTAATTGATGTAAGTTGCCACCGTGAGTTTGAGAAAGTTGTTTTGCTTCTTGTGGAATCATCCCAAGTCAGTCATGCATACGTGCGAAGTATTCTGTGGTTTGGAGACTTGCAACCTTCACTCTATATGTATCCCTAGCACACCAAGCCACTGAATGATTTGTTCAGGAAAATGAAGTCTGTTGTGCTAATCCTAGGTCATGCACATGACTTCGCTATACTCGATGATGGTTCCCAACCAGAACTTGGTAGTGTTCTATTATAAGACTACTATGTGGTCATGCTTGTCTGCGACAGCGTGTTCACATGTGTGTAGCAGAACTAGCTCATGTTTTGGAGCTTGCTATCGTAGTTCACTCCCCGAGAATCTCGCAATGCCATCTCGTCGATTTGTGTTGTAAACTTTCATTTTTCCTTCTAGACTCGATGAGTCTGGAATATCCTGACACCAACCAGAACTGAATCTCAGGCAGATATGATGGTTGGTGCATTTCCCAAGAGCTATAATATTGGTCACTCGATTACCGGTAAAGTGGATGTCGTGGCCAACACACCTAGCCGAAAGACCTATTGTTGTAGTATCTCGATTGAAGAAATTGGCCACCTCCCCATAAGGACTTCGTAGGATTTACTCCCTAGTTGTTCCTTATGGATTCTTGTGCTTCCGAAGTCCGACCTTTACCTGATGTTCAAGATACCAAACATATCTATGAATGGTTTACGCTAACACATCAAGGAGAACATTAGAAGCGGAGTGCTACATGTGTCTCGGTCGATCATCTAGATTTTGCCCCTTGACTCCGCTAGGGTGAAATATGAGAAGTGTTATCTTCCTTTGCATCTGCATCATCCATCGTTATTCATCATGGTAGTATTTGATGTTGCCAGGTTCCTTGACACGGATATTGGTAAAACCTTGAGGAATATGGGAATACTCAAGTTCTTGAGAGCATGCATAAGCACTAGGTGTTATCCTCGACACCAACCGGGATTGCTCCCCGTGCTCCTGCTTATGCTATAACCCCTCAAGAGTAGATTTACTCTCTACTGTTGGGATTCTTCCCAGTTACCAGAATTATTCGCAGCATTTGCATTTTGTTCCCAACTTGCACCACCAATGTGCCACTTGCCATGGGTCCCATCCATTTCCGATGATAATCTAAATCATCCGTTGTGTTGTCTTCAACAAGGTAGCCCCCCCCC
>LR738715.1:147918917-147957695 GCA_902687465.1 Secale cereale
CCCCCCCCCCCCCTCATCTATTATAGATGGAGTATGTCGTTCTCTCGAACTCCTTCAAACTATCTAATTTGTTTGCCCCAGGCTGGTATAGGGAATTTCAATGATCTCTATATCAAAAGTAATTCTTTTTGCCACTTAAGGGAATAACTCTACGAGTCACCTTCTCTAAGGTGCCCCGTCTGGTGACATCGAGCACCATCTTCTTAGGTGTAGAATTTTGCCTACCAAGTGAACCTTCATCATTTTTTTCACTCCATCCTCCTGGATGTGTGTCCCGTGTCCCAGCTCAAGAGATGCTTCAATGTCTCACTCCCTTGAGTTGATCTTGAGTTCCTCGATCTTCGGGAAGATCGATTCCTATAGAGTATGTCTCAGTTATCATCCAGTTGGATGAAGATCTCAAAGCAAGGATGACAAGATCAACATGATGCAATGAATCAGCAACTTCGAGGAGGACAGTTGAATCGAGAAGATTGTGTTAGTTAGTGTCCCCTCTGTTTTCTTATCTCACGTCCTGAATCTCGGGACGAGATTCTTGTTTTAGTGGGAGTGAGTTGTCACATCCCTAGATCAACCCCTGTGGTCCTTGCCTGATCATCATGTCATCATGTTTATTTTCAAAGGAAACTTGAAATGGGGATTGTTCAAACCCTAGCACTTCAAATTCCAAATAGGTCAAGTCAAAAAATTTGCATTCAATGTTTCCAAAATGTTCCTAATAATTGTTGGATATTTTTGGCAAGGCTTTTGCAGCAAACCAAAAATAATGGACATTTCTGTGGAATATTTTGGGCATGGAATTTAATTTATTATTGTATTTGAATTTGGAACTATATTCATAATATATAGAATATATTTTCAAATAACTTTGAAATATTTTATGTGATTTTGGAAAAGTCCATCTAGCAACATAAAATTGTTCAGAGGAGTTTTTGGGCATTGTTTGAAATTGTTTAAATTTCAAAACAGTGGCAAAAGAAAATAAAACAAAGAAAGAAAAATAGTAAACAGAAACAGAAATAAAAGAGAGAGAGAGAGAGAGAGAGAGAGTGGAAGTACCTGGCCTTTACCTGTGTGGCCCATCTGGCCGGCCCAGCCCACCAGGGGCAAGGGCGTCTTCAACCTCCTGCCAGGAGGACAGGCAGGTGCGTGGCGACGGCGCACGCCCGCGGCCTCCACCTCCTCCCTGCCTGCTTCCCTCCCCGATGCCCTGGACGAACGCCACGACGCCCATGGAACCCCCTCGACCTCCCCCCTCACTCGCTACTCTCTCCTCCCTCCTCTGTCTCTCTCCCCCGCGAGCCACCGAACGCCGTCGCCGTCGCGCTCGCTGCCACCGCGGCCACCGGCCACCGCACGCCTCGCCAACATGCCAAGAGGAACCGCCGCAGCTCCGTCTTCCTACTTCATCGACGTACCCAAGCTGGGGAGCACCGCAGCGCCTTCAACGCCGTCATTCCCCTCCTCTGCGTCCGGTGACCGCCGTCTACGATTCGTCGCCGTCAGGCCGCCCCCGGGCTCGCCGTCTTCTTCAAACGAACCGCCGTGAGCCCCTCTTGCTCTTCCCCCTATCCCCTTACCCACGCGCGCGCCGTAGCTCAAACCCCCACCGTGCCCGAGAACCTCCCGCCGCCGGCGATGTCACCGCCGACGCTGCAGCCACCGGGGCTTGAAAACGAGCCCGGCATCGTGCACCGCACCCTTCCACGAGTCGAAAACCCTCAACTGCTCGTCCTACGGTGCACCTCATCGCCGTTCCCGAGCACGCCCGAACTCCGGCCACCGCACTTCCCTCGCCGCCGTTGATCTGGTCCTCCCTGGCGTGAGCTGATGGCTCCGTTGGATGCGGACGAGCACCAGTATCACGCCAAGCCCCTCCGCCACTCTTTTCGTCGCCTGAGGCGGATATCCGACGCCCTCCGCCGCGCTCAGCCTCGCCGGCGGCTAGCCGCCGGTCGTTTGGCCTCTCTGACCGGGGGATTGACCTTCCCCGAGCCGCTGACATGTGGGCCCTGGCCCCTGCTAAATTAAATTAAGTTTTCTGTTAAGCTTAGTTAACCCTTCTGACACTGACGTGTGGGCCCTCGCGCCTAATTAGGTTAGTCTAATTTTCTTGTTTAGATTAGTACTAATCAAGTGGACCCCACGTGCCAGTTTTGACTTTGGTCAAGTCAATGTTGACTGGTCCCACCTGTCATGCACACAAACCAGCCCTTAGTCACTGACCAGTGGGCCCCACTGGTCAGGTTTGACTGGACCAGCCTCTGTTGACTTGCTGATGTTAGCATGACCTAGTGCTGACGCAATAAGTGTTTTCTGGAATTTTAAATAAATCAGAAATGATTTATTTATTTCAAAAAATAGCCAAAACTTCTAAAAATCATAGAAACTAATCCATAACTCAGATGAAAATAATTTATATATGAAAATTGATCAGAAAAATTCAAGGAATCTGTTTATGGCATTTTCATGCATGTTTGAACAAGTTAAACCTGTTGATCAGGTCAAATCAATTAAATGGCATTTAAATAATCACATATGAAGTTTGAATTTGAACCTTTGGTTCAAACCAACTTCATTTAATTGTGTTGCTAGTTGCATTAGCTCAATAAACAGCATATTGCCATGTCATGATCATGCATCATATTGTCGCATTGCATTGATTGTGGTCTTTCTCTGTTTGTCGGTTTTGTCCCCTCTCAGTAGACGACGTTCCGACGATGAGTTCGATGACACCGATGAAGACTCATTGATATCTTCAGAAGTGCCAGGCAAGCAAAACCCCATTGAGCATTCCGATACAATCCCACTCTCTCGCTCTTGCTCTCTTTTACTACATTAGGACAACAACGCTTCAATTGTTACCTGCTGCGGTAGTTGAACCCCTTTCCACTGCATGACCCGTCATTGCCACAGTAAATAGTTGAAACCCACTAGTATGAGTAGGAGTTGTTTGAGCCATGTTGTGCCTACTCATTGATGCTTTCTGGTTATGCCTGCTATTGCTTAGAGTTGTGTCAGGTCTGATTCATCGGGGATGAATTGGAATGTGATGAACATGTCCTACTGTGTGTGAGCTAAGTGTGTGAACACGATTTGGTAAAGGTGACGATGAGAGGCCATGTAGGAGTACATGGTGGGTTGTCTCATTGCAGCCGTCCTCAGGAACTGAGTTCTGTGTTGGTTGGTCCATGAAACAGCTACTACCACACATTGGGATCCTTAATTGACTCTCTCGACTTATTAATCAGCATGATCTCTGTCCAGGACTTGCAACTAGTTTCTGGTGTTTGTAGTTTACTGGAGTTCGTGCGCAGCGCTGACCCTCGGGGTGGGCTGTGACGCGGCAGGTACATGGCACGGTGTACCGATTGCCCATTTGGTGATGCGGGAACCCTGTACACATCGTTTGGGGCCGTGAGCGACACCCCGGCCGGATCTCCCCACGGATGGAACCCAAATAGGCGATAAACCTGGACGAGAGACTTGTGTGGTTAGTCAGGTCGTGGCCGACACCCTCGCTGGGCCTCCGCTTGAAGGTTGCCGAGTACATGTCGTGTAAACGGCGGTAAGTGGTGAGAGCGTGTGTGAAGAAGTACACCCCTGCAGGGTTTTTATATATGATCTATTTGAATAGCCATGTCCGCGGTAATGGACTTCTGGGTTGCCTATTACAGTTCATAGACAAGTGAAAGTGGATACTCTAAAACGCGCAAGATAAGCGTGAGTGCTATGGATGGCCTTCTCGTAGGGAGACGGGAGCGGATCCATGGTGGTGTATTGATTGGTGAATATGTGGACTCGTGTGCGCCACCTCAAAAGAGTTACTTGCAGTCGTAGTTCAGGATAGCCACCGAGTCAAAGCTGGCTTGCTGCAATCAAACTCGACCACCCCTTTGTTGTTACCGATGCATATGTAGCTAGTTCTGATGTAAGTCTTGCTGAGTACCTTTGTACTCACGTTTGCTTAATTTATGTTTTTGCAGAGAGACTTCAGTCTCGCTAGTGGTTCCGCGTGGACTTCGACGTTTAGCTTCTTACCTCAACTACGATCTTGTACCCTTGGGAGGGTCTTGTAGATAGTCAGGCTTCTCAGCCTTTTTCATTTGTAGTTGTTTGTACTCAGACATGTTATGCTTCCGTTGCCTGTATGCTCTGTATGTTGGGTCATGTGACCTCTGTTTGTAATAAATGCTATGATGGCTCTTCTGGGCCTTATCTATATGAGTTGTTGAGTTATGTTGTGATGCCATGTTGTACAGCACATACTTGCATGTTATGCGTACGTGTAATGTGTATTGCTATGTGTGGGATCCGACACCTAGTTGTTTACCCTTGGTAGCCTATCTTACAGGGAAATGTCTCCTAGTGCTTCCACTGAGCCTTGGTAGCTTGCTACTGCTCCGGAACACTTAGGCTAGCCGGCATGTGTCCGTCTTCGTTCCTGTGTCTGTCCCTTAGGGGAAATGACACGCGTTGTTCCTTTAAGTCCTTGTAGCTTGATACGACTTGGGTTCATACGTTGATGACCGACACGTTCGTTGCTGGGTCATGTATGCCTGTCTCTGTAATTTAGTGCCACTTTTGGTTTATAACTAGTCATGTCGGCCCGGGTTCTCTGTCATATGGATGCTAGCGACACTACCATATACGTGTGCCAAAATGCGCAAACGGTCCCGGGCCAGGTAAGGTGGCACCCGTGGGGATACCGTGCGTGAGGCCGCAAAGTGATATGATGTGTTACAGGCTAGACATGTGTGACCTAGGATCGGGGTCCTGACAGGTTTAGTAATATCTTCCTTCGAGAATTTATTTTGATTGACTTGGCGTATGCTCACGCATATTCAAGACTGTAAAGAAAGTCTGTCAAGCCTTGATGATCTTTTGTTTCTAAGTAGCGATATAACTACCATGCCTGATTCAATATTGCTTTGTCGCTCTGCATGATTATGACCGTCATTGCTCTCTTAGTTGGTCGCTCCCAGTCTTTTGCTAACCTCCACCTGCACTAAGCAAATTAACCATGCAATATATAGCTCATGGGAAAGTAGCCTAAAAACTATTGTGGTAAAGAGTATGTTGCTTATGTATCTTATTTCTTATGAGTTGCTTGCTGAGCGGTAACCATGTTTCTGGGGACGCCATCAACTGTCACACTTTTGTTGAATATCATGTGAGTTGCTATGCATGTTCGTCTTGTCTGAAGTAAGGGTGATTTACCGTGGGCTGAATTAATATGCATATTGTTAGAGAAGAACATTGGGCCGCCAACCAAAGCCATGCATCATGGTGGAAGTTTTAGCTTGGACCTTAATCCTCAATCTCTCATGAGAATATGCTTATGCATTAAAGAGGAGTCCATCATCTATTTTCTATGTTGTCCCGGTATGGATGTCTTCAAGTTGAGATCTATCAAAAACGAGAAATCAAATGCGATCTATCTCCTTGGACCTTTGTACAGGTGGCATAGAGGTACCCTTTGTGACACTTGGTAAAAACATATGCAATGCAATGATAACCCATGGGGATCCGAGCTAATTAGGACAAGGAGCGAGCACTATTGGTATTCGATGCATGAG
This sequence comes from Secale cereale, assembly GCA_902687465.1. Lineage (NCBI taxonomy): Eukaryota > Viridiplantae > Streptophyta > Magnoliopsida > Poales > Poaceae > Secale > Secale cereale. The sequence continues at coordinate 147,924,497 of LR738715.1, forward strand.
GCTTGCAACTTATAAGATGTTTTATACATGACACATATGAAGTACTACTACCGTTGACACAATTGCTTCCATGTTTCATAATAAAAGGCTCTAGCACTTTAAGCACCAACTACTGAGAGCATGATTGTCATTCTGAGTTTAATGTGCATTGTCCCAAAGTAGCATTGTCTTTTGCATGATTGTGATATCGTTTATTCTGAAATGATTGTATCTAGTCATCACTTAAACCTTGAAGGTGCCCTTGCACTTATGTTTTGCATCACTAAAGGGGGCAAGCTAGATATCACTTGATCATATTTGCACATCATGTTCATTGCAAATCTTTTTGATGTTTCAGTTTCATGTTGTAAAACTTTCAGTCATTTGTGATTTTCTCTTGAGACAACTTAATTACTTTAGAATCATTGTCTCAGTAAGCTTTTGTCATATGACTATGAGAAAGTCTTATATGGTTAATAGCATGTCACCATAGAAATTATTCTTGTTATCATTTACCTACTCGAGGACGAGCAGGAATTAAGCTTGGGGATGTTGATACGTCCAAAACGTATCTATAATTTCTGCTTGCTCCATGCCACTTTTGGGTGATATTGCTATGATATTCATACACTTCCATACACTTTTGATCATATTTGGACTAACTTACTGTCACACCCCAAAAAAATTAACCTTGTTTTATTAATTAAAATTTGGCTAGAAAATAAAATTTTTAATTTTATTAGGTTCTTTAATAACTTCAGAACCTTTTATATAACTATCCTTCAAAAAAAAACCCTCTCTTCTTATAATAAAATATTTGGGAATAATTTTTGAACTATGGTTGTATCTTGGGTCTTTTCATTACTTGTTTGATAACAGTAGAAATTACTTCCTTAATAAAATTTTGCCCCAGAAAAATCCTTTTAATGACTTTTGCAGTGTCTTAAATGCTTCTGTTGTACTACAACTATTTTAAATAATTCTCTAAAAATTCCACCATGATTCTGAGAGGTCATGTGATGCCTATGTGTCACTTTGGTGCAAAAACTCAACTTGGTGTTTTGAAAATTTTGAGTGAAACATCCTCTTTTTCATTTCTGTCCATCTTCTAGGTTTCAACTACAACCTCATTATTTCTTGCTACAAAAATTCTGTGCTTTGGCCATCTTCTAGTCCCTCCTACCAAACTCTTAACTCCAAGAGATCAGCTCCATTAGCATCTTTTAGACCCACCAAATACCCCTCTGAATATTCAGTCCAGAACTGAATTTCAGTAAAACTTGCACTAGCAAGTATTTCCTTTCCCCAAAACAACTTCACCACCATCCCTAATATCTAAAGAGACATCATCCTGCCAAGTTGCACGTCCAACAAGATCACCTAGGTCCCCCTGGTATTCTATCAAACACCCTGTGTGCATGACAGAAACTCTACCTATTCCTAAACTGCATTAGCATCTAGCCACCCTTCCCAAACTATCATGTCCACCATCTCTAGAATCATCAGGAGCATCAGCCTGCCAAAAACAAGCTCAGTTGGAGCAACCTAACATGCGTTGGCATTTCATCGAACACATCAGGGGCATGTCCAGAGCGTGGCCAGAGCGCCCGCACCGCAGCCTTGGCATCGCGCTGCTGTCGCCACTCTACCTCCTCCCCTACTCGCCCGAGTTCTCCTCTGGATCAACTCGACCTTCATTAACTCCCCCGACATCCTCCCTTGGCCGTTTGCGTCGGCCACCACCGTCCACGCCATCCGGAGGCGCCGCCCGACGAGCCCCGCCTCGACACGTCGCCCCGACGTCAACGCCTTGGACGCGTGGCTCGCCCCCGAGCCAAACCGGACGCCCCGCCATCACTGCGAGCAGCCACCTCCCTCACCAAACTCCGCTATCCATCAACGGCCTCGCCACCGGCCGCGTCTGCCATTAATGGCCGCTGCCACGGTCTGCCATGGACGGCGCCGTCCCGAGCACCTGGCACCTCCCCGAGCCGCCAGCACACTCCCCTAGTAACTGCGGCCAGGCCACGTCCTCGCCAACCCGCACCGGCCACCCAACAACCTCGCCGGCCGGAGTTAAGTCATCGCCACCGTGTCCGTTTTCTGGAACCCGCCGAACCGCGTCGCCCCGCCTATATAAGCCACCCCGAGCGCCCCAGCTCCTCATCCCCACCTCTTCCCTACTCCAGCAACCCACCCCAAGCCTCAGAACGACCGGAAACGGTCGTCATTTTCGTTTCCGGCAGCTTCTGCTGCCGCCATTCCTCGGATGATTCCGAGCCAACCACAGCCTCCCCACCACCAACTCTTCCACCTCTGGCCTCCTGGAGCTCCCAAACATCCGTTCCCCCTCTCAGTTTCACCAGAGATGATCCATGTGCAAAACGCCCAACTCGCCTCCGCCGGAGCTTCTCGGGTGCGCTCGCCGTCGACGACACCGCCCACTCCGGCGACCAAGGGGGGTATCCACGGGACCGCCTCGGTCTCCTGGACTCAACGGTGGGCTCAGCTCGCCGTGGGGCCCTGCCGTTCGCCGGCAAACATCGCCGGAGCCCCGCCCCTGTCTCTGTATAGGCGTACGCGGGAGAAAGGAGACGAACCCGACAGGTGGGGCCCGGCCATCAGCGACTCAGGCCGCGGACCCCGCTGAGTAAGTGGAGGCGGTCTCCTCCTGGAGCCGTTTCCGCGCAAAGGAGGCGTATTCCGTGGAATACGCCGTCGACGTCGGCACCTCTTCCCGCAGCCTGATGACTGGGCTCGGCCCAGTGGCGCCGTTGAGCTAAATAGCGCTCAGGGCGCGAATCTATCCTTTCTTTTATCAATTCCAGCAGCTTTCAAATAATTCCACAGTAGCTTTTTCTACTCTAAAATGGGTAATTCAAATTTCTGTAGGTTTCTAAAATCATGCTATGTTTATTTAAATTAAGTGAACTTTTTACTATGCATAGTTTCTGTTTAATGGATTTTAAATATTGCTTTTAATCATGTTTTCCATCTTAGTATTTCCATAACTAATTCATATGAACTCTAAATGAATTATTTCCTCTTCTGTTATTCCTTAAATATCCTCTGGTTTATTTTAATATTTATTTCAAAAACATTTGAAATACTTTTTAGTGCTGTTTCTGAATTATGAGGTAATTTAGATATTTTTGAAAATAGGAAATGAAGGGGAGATGTTTCCTTGCAAGCAACCAACACTTTTTCTTATCTAAGGCAAGCATTTTGAACACTTGATATGGTGAATGTTTGCATGCTAGAATATTCAGGACATGTTTTTCATAGGTTTGGTATATAGTTAATAATATTGCATGCATGCATGATCATGTTTATATTTTTCTTTTGCATGCATCCTCTTCAAATTTTGCAACATGCATAAGTTATGAGAATCCAGGAATGTGTTCCTGTTTTGGACGTGCCGGTGGGCACGGGCCATATTTGACACGATGGTGTCATGAGAAATATTGTGGAAGCAGGCAAGGGTTGTAGCCCTGTCCTGGTGATACTGTTGAGATAATATGTTTGTGGTGTTAACCACTGCAGAAAACGTAAGCCTCCTGAGTCGACCGTAGATCGAGTCTTGTTCCAGTAACCCCCATACTTGTCTTGTGCTACCACTTGTCCCTGCCTCGGGTAAGGTATGGTTTAGTAAGTTGTTAACCCCTTTCCGTGCACACACCGTACAGAGGGCCTTGATGAGGGTTTCCAGGGCCCTGGACTAAACCCTGTCATCAGGCTAGGGGGCATGGGTGTTTCCGGCTGTTGTGATGCCGAGAGGGAGTGTACCCTTGTAATCCGCGCGTATGAATAGTGATCCCATGCTCATGGAGGTTGTAGCCTCTCCGACTTAGAGTTTTACTTAACTGTTGTTTTGGGTGAACCCTGGCAGCAGAAAATTTAAGCTGGTGTGTGCTGGTTAGGTGTGTTCTCAACCCAAAGACCGTAATGGGAATTAGTCAGTGTCACGATACTGACTAAATGAAATCCTATACTTGTGGGTAAAGAGTACACCCTCTGCAGAGTAGTAACTATTCGAATAGCCGTGTCCGCGGTTAAGGACTATAGTCTGGGTTGGTCAAGTGTCGGTCTTAGAGTCGGTCTTCGGAGGAAAATAATCCAGTGAGCTTGATTAATTTTGCAGGATAGTATTTGACTACTACTAATGTTGTTATGAATATATTTTACTGCTACTATTGTTGTTATGAATATTATGGATGAGGTGAATATTATTGTGAACTAACCCCCTTCTCTTATTTTATTTTCCAGAGTGTCTCAGGGGCTGGCTAGACTACCCCGGACACTCGCCCTCATTTTTTGTAAGTCCTTTCTGTGGCGTCCCTCGAGTGTCAGGCGGTTTATCACGCCACTGCTCTTGTGGACACCCGATTGGCATTTCTTTTCAAGTCCTTTCGTGGCGTCGCCTGAGTTCTCGGATGGTATCGTCCGATTACTCTTTTAGACACCCGACTGGCATTTCTCTTCAATACCGACCATGGAGTCACTTGACATCCGATCGGCATTCCTTTTAAATTTTATTAATGTTAATATTTATTTTCTGCACTGATTATTATTTCACCATGCCATGTTTTAACTCTTGTCAGCATGCATTTAATATAAGTCTATCATGAGCATATGCATATAGTTTTATTCATCATGGCCATATGATTGTTTGCTGCATTTGTTATATCATTTGTCCTTGATGTTTGCGAGTACATTCAAACGTACTCACAGGCTTGTCCCTGGCTATTTACTTGGCCAGGTTAAGGGTTACACAAGGAGTACCACAGCGACGTTCGTGCGAAGCCTAGGAGTGCAGCCACGCAGGATAGGAGTTATCCGGGTCAGCCGTCCTGTTGGAATGGAACCCCATCGATGTTGGAGATCCACAAGTCAATTCCTTCATCCACCACCGGAGTCATTATTAAATCAGCAGACCTTTATGGTCTTGTGTCAAATTCTTGTAAACGCTTGGAAATCTGTAACAAGGATGTGTCCACCAGTAACAGTAATCCTGGGCTGGTGATGACACTAGGGGTTAATTTCTGGAATCTCGTGTTCCCGAAATCACGCCCCGACAGACTTGGTATCAGAGCCAGGCTGACCATTGGCTAATCCTATCCTAGCCTGGTCACCATCCCTAGGTTCCCACACCATCCACAATTTTTCCTGTCCACGGTCAAGTCTATCCCACCCACAGAGGCAACCGACATTTTTCTAATAGCCGGTGCCCAACCTATCAGTCTATCCATAGGCCGTGTGCCTGTGCCAATACCTGAACCTTCCCATCCACAAGCATGCGACGGAAGACTCGGCTGCCTTATAAGGGAAGCCTTACCCCAAAATCAACACATCACAGCCTCATTCCCAGTTCGACATCCAACCACCAAGATGGCAGGCCCCCTCGTGCACAACGAAACCACAGCAGTCGAGCTTGAAGGCTTCGTAACCATCCTCGCCAATCTCACCCGTCGTGCTTTTAGCATCGACGAGCCACCGGAATATGTCGTGTACCAAGAGCACACGAGTAATTCCATCCATCACTTCTGGGCCACGGTGCACATCTACGGGAGGGGCACCACATCGGAGCGTCCCTACCGATTCACCGGGAGGACGACCTCCGACGAGCCCCAATCCATCCAGCTTGCAGCCCGAGAGGCTATAGTTCAACTTCGGCACCTGTCGCCGAAGGTTAACTGCCGCTCCTTCTACTACTACCCTGGTCGTGAAGGCTATGGTAGCCCGACCCAGGTCGCCAACAGAGACCATGAGTCGGACCCTACCCTGGTGCACCTGGTACGCTACCTAAGAGCGCAGGAGGCACTGTTCGATCAGGTCACTCTTGACCTAATTGAGACCCGCAGGAAGCTCGCTCTCCTGACCCCAGCAAGGAGTGAAATCGCACCCGCCACCGACGCTCCTATATTGCTGCTTGGAAGGCCGGTTGAGCCCCCAAGCTCTGACCATGTCACTTACCCAGGCAATGCCTTCGCCTCACCCGGACACCTCCGTCGTCTCTTGGAGGCCTACTCCAATGGGACGGTGACCTCGACACCCCGCGAAGGACACCACCGCTACTCCAGCCCTGTAGCTCCCCATCCTACCCCGACCAGCTCCGACGCGGAAGCACCCGGAGAGGACTCGGCATCCGCAAGACGCGCCAAGATAGATATCAACCAGATGGACTGAGTCCACCAGGATTGTTATCAAAGCCCTAGTGGCTCGGTTTTTCCTTAAAGTTCCGCAGTAGCTGTTGTGTGGAGTAGTGAGTTTGTAGACCCCCTGTGTGTCACCATCTAATAGTATGTGTGATCTGGCGTAAACTGCTTGATGATGGTTACAGAGTAAATTCTAGACGTGACCCCTAAATCGACATACACAGTAATATGTCATTTTCCTTTTGGGGATTGATGCCTGAGACTTTGACTCAGACAGCCCCGCGCCGGATTCGGTGTCTCTGTCGTACCGGAACTACTTCATGTTTCAAGACCCAGGCTCTCTATAAGAGGCCACAATCACTTTTCCACACCAGCAACCATCAGCATCAAGCACTGCCTTTTTCCATTCATCCACCCATGCCTCACCCCGGAGCTTATCTGAGAAACCCCGATGCAAGACCTGGTAGTTTTGTTATGTTATTGTGGGATTTTACCCGCAATACTCTTGGCTCCACCCATCCACCCCTGTACGAGCTATTCAAATCGAGAATCACTCCCGATCTCTCGAAATATTGGGCAGCTGTACATATTCCACCAGCAGATTTGAACCAAGGCCCTCCCTATGTAATTTTCATCGGGAGATCCATGCCAACGCCAGGCATGGCCATTGAATCTATTGCATATGAAGCAGTCACCCGTCTTCGTTTTGCGGTGCCCTGTGCCAACGCAAGGGAATACTGCTATTTTCCAAGTCGCGCCGCTTTTGGAACAGAAGCTGCGTTCCGCTGTGGACGTGCGGAGAACGATCCAGCCCTGGTCTATCTCATTCAATATGTGATGGCCCAGGAGCGTTTCACCCAGAAAATACTGGAGTATCTCCACTACCTTGCTGTTCTGAATCCCCGGATCGCCATTGGCGGACCCCCTCTGCTAGCTCAGGAGGGACACGTTCTTCGTTTGCTCCCTCCACTCCCTCCACTCACTCCGGAAGAAGAAAGATGTGTTCCAACACCGGGAAGCTTTCCGTTTGACCCTGTAAATCCCGCTTTCGGACCGTAGACGGTCGTGAATGTGTTTGCGTAGCATGTAGTGTTTGTTTGCATGTTGTTTTATTTGTATGTCATGAATGTATTGCCCTGTTGGCATTTTTGCATATGAGTGTTTTATTTGTGTGGTATGCTTCTTAATTCTTTCGCCCTTAACAAATCTCGAGGACGAGATTTTTCTTAAGGGGGTTAGAATTTGTCACACCCCAAAAAAATTAACCTTGTTTTATTAATTAAAATTTGGCTAGAAAATAAAATTTTTAATTTTATTAGGTTCTTTAATAACTTCAGAACCTTTTATATAACTATCCTTCAAAAAAAACCCTCTCTTCTTATAATAAAATATTTGGGAATAATTTTTGAACTATGGTTGTATCTTGGGTCTTTTCATTACTTGTTTGATAACAGTAGAAATTACTTCCTTAATAAAATTTTGCCCCAGAAAAATCCTTTTAATGACTTTTGCAGTGTCTTAAATGCTTCTGTTGTACTACAACTATTTTAAATAATTCTCTAAAAATTCCACCATGATTCTGAGAGGTCATGTGATGCCTATGTGTCACTTTGGTGCAAAAACTCAACTTGGTGTTTTGAAAATTTTGAGTGAAACATCCTCTTTTTCATTTCTGTCCATCTTCTAGGTTTCAACTACAACCTCATTATTTCTTGCTACAAAAATTCTGTGCTTTGGCCATCTTCTAGTCCCTCCTACCAAACTCTTAACTCCAAGAGATCAGCTCCATTAGCATCTTTTAGACCCACCAAATACCCCTCTGAATATTCAGTCCAGAACTGAATTTCAGTAAAACTTGCACTAGCAAGTATTTCCTTTCCCCAAAACAACTTCACCACCATCCCTAATATCTAAAGAGACATCATCCTGCCAAGTTGCACGTCCAACAAGATCACCTAGGTCCCCCTGGTATTCTATCAAACACCCTGTGTGCATGACAGAAACTCTACCTATTCCTAAACTGCATTAGCATCTAGCCACCCTTCCCAAACTATCATGTCCACCATCTCTAGAATCATCAGGAGCATCAGCCTGCCAAAAACAAGCTCAGTTGGAGCAACCTAACATGCGTTGGCATTTCATCGAACACATCAGGGGCATGTCCAGAGCGTGGCCAGAGCGCCCGCACCGCAGCCTTGGCATCGCGCTGCTGTCGCCACTCTACCTCCTCCCCTACTCGCCCGAGTTCTCCTCTGGATCAACTCGACCTTCATTAACTCCCCCGACATCCTCCCTTGGCCGTTTGCGTCGGCCACCACCGTCCACGCCATCCGGAGGCGCCGCCCGACGAGCCCCGCCTCGACACGTCGCCCCGACGTCAACGCCTTGGACGCGTGGCTCGCCCCCGAGCCAAACCGGACGCCCCGCCATCACTGCGAGCAGCCACCTCCCACACCAAACTCCGCTATCCATCAACGGCCTCGCCACCGGCCGCGTCTGCCATTAATGGCCGCTGCCACGGTCTGCCATGGACGGCGCCGTCCCGAGCACCTGGCACCTCCCCGAGCCGCCAGCACACTCCCCTAGTAACTGCGGCCAGGCCACGTCCTCGCCAACCCGCACCGGCCACCCAACAACCTCGCCGGCCGGAGTTAAGTCATCGCCACCGTGTCCGTTTTCTGGAACCCGCCGAACCGCGTCGCCCCGCCTATATAAGCCACCCCGAGCGCCCCAGCTCCTCATCCCCACCTCTTCCCTACTCCAGCAACCCACCCCAAGCCTCAGAACGACCGGAAACGGTCGTCATTTTCGTTTCCGGCAGCTTCTGCTGCCGCCATTCCTCGGATGATTCCGAGCCAACCACAGCCTCCCCACCACCAACTCTTCCACCTCTGGCCTCCTGGAGCTCCCAAACATCCGTTCCCCCTCTCAGTTTCACCAGAGATGATCCATGTGCAAAACGCCCAACTCGCCTCCGCCGGAGCTTCTCGGGTGCGCTAGCCGTCGACGACACCGCCCACTCCGGCGACCAAGGGGGGTATCCACGGGACCGCCTCGGTCTCCTGGACTCAACGGTGGGCTCAGCTCGCCGTGGGGCCCTGCCGTTCGCCGGCAAACATCGCCGGAGCCCCGCCCCTGTCTCTGTATAGGCGTACGCGGGAGAAAGGAGACGAACCCGACAGGTGGGGCCCGGCCATCAGCGACTCAGGCCGCGGACCCCGCTGAGTAAGTGGAGGCGGTCTCCTCCTGGAGCCGTTTCCGCGCAAAGGAGGCGTATTCCGTGGAATACGCCGTCGACATCGGCACCTCTTCCCGCAGCCTGATGACTGGGCTCGGCCCAGTGGCGCCGTTGAGCTAAATAGCGCTCAGGGCGCGAATCTATCCTTTCTTTTATCAATTCCAGCAGCTTTCAAATAATTCCACAGTAGCTTTTTCTACTCTAAAATGGGTAATTCAAATTTCTGTAGGTTTCTAAAATCATGCTATGTTTATTTAAATTAAGTGAACTTTTTACTATGCATAGTTTCTGTTTAATGGATTTTAAATATTGCTTTTAATCATGTTTTCCATCTTAGTATTTCCATAACTAATTCATATGAACTCTAAATGAATTATTTCCTCTTCTGTTATTCCTTAAATATCCTCAGGTTTATTTTAATATTTATTTCAAAAACATTTGAAATAATTTTTAGTGTTGTTTCTGAATTATGAGGTAATTTAGATATTTTTGAAAATAGGAAATGAAGGGGAGATGTTTCCTTGCAAGCAACCAACACTTTTTCTTATCTAAGGCAAGCATTTTGAACACTTGATATGGTGAATGTTTGCATGCTAGAATATTCAGGACATGTTTTTCATAGGTTTGGTATATAGTTAATAATATTGCATGCATGCATGATCATGTTTATATTTTTCTTTTGCATGCATCCTCTTCAAATTTTGCAACATGCATAAGTTATGAGAATCCAGGAATGTGTTCCTGTTTTGGACGTGCCGGTGGGCACGGGCCATATTTGACACGATGGTGTCATGAGAAATATTGTGGAAGCAGGCAAGGGTTGTAGCCCTGTCCTGGTGATACTGTTGAGATAATATGTTTGTGGTGTTAACCACTGCAGAAAACGTAAGCCTCCTGAGTCGACCGTAGATCGAGTCTTGTTCCAGTAACCCCCATACTTGTCTTGTGCTACCACTTGTCCCTGCCTCGGGTAAGGTATGGTTTAGTAAGTTGTTAACCCCTTTCCGTGCACACACCGTACAGAGGGCCTTGATGAGGGTTTCCAGGGCCCTGGACTAAACCCTGTCATCAGGCTAGGGGGCATGGGTGTTTCCGGCTGTTGTGATGCCGAGAGGGAGTGTACCCTTGTAATCCGCGCGTATGAATAGTGATCCCATGCTCATGGAGGTTGTAGCCTCTCCGACTTAGAGTTTTACTTAACTGTTGTTTTGGGTGAACCCTGGCAGCAGAAAATTTAAGCTGGTGTGTGCTGGTTAGGTGTGTTCTCAACCCAAAGACCGTAATGGGAATTAGTCAGTGTCACGATACTGACTAAATGAAATCCTATACTTGTGGGTAAAGAGTACACCCTCTGCAGAGTAGTAACTATTCGAATAGCCGTGTCCGCGGTTAAGGACTATAGTCTGGGTTGGTCAAGTGTCGGTCTTAGAGTCGGTCTCCGGAGGAAAATAATCCAGTGAGCTTGATTAATTTTGCAGGATAGTATTTGACTACTACTAATGTTGTTATGAATATATTTTACTGCTACTATTGTTGTTATGAATATTATGGATGAGGTGAATATTATTGTGAACTAACCCCCTTCTCTTATTTTAATTTCCAGAGTGTCTCAGGGGCTGGCTAGACTACCCCGGACACTCGCCCTCATTTTTTTTAAGTCCTTTCTGTGGCGTCCCTCGAGTGTCAGGCGGTTTATCACGCCACTGCTCTTGTGGACACCCGATTGGCATTTCTTTTCAAGTCCTTTCGTGGCGTCGCCTGAGTTCTCGGATGGTATCGTCCGATTACTCTTTTAGACACCCGACTGGCATTTCTCTTCAATACCGACCATGGAGTCACTTGACATCCGATCGGCATTCCTTTTAAATTTTATTAATGTTAATATTTATTTTCTGCACTGATTATTATTTCACCATGCCATGTTTTAACTCTTGTCAGCATGCATTTAATATAAGTCTATCATGAGCATATGCATATAGTTTTATTCATCATGGCCATATGATTGTTTGCTGCATTTGTTATATCATTTGTCCTTGATGTTTGCGAGTACATTCAAACGTACTCACAGGCTTGTCCCTGGCTATTTACTTGGCCAGGTTAAGGGTTACACAAGGAGTACCACAGCGACGTTCGTGCGAAGCCTAGGAGTGCAGCCACGCAGGATAGGAGTTATCCGGGTCAGCCGTCCTGTTGGAATGGAACCCCATCGATGTTGGAGATCCACAAGTCAATTCCTTCATCCACCACCGGAGTCATTATTAAATCAGCAGACCTTTATGGTCTTGTGTCAAATTCTTGTAAACGCTTGGAAATCTGTAACAAGGATGTGTCCACCAGTAACAGTAATCCTGGGCTGGTGATGACACTAGGGGTTAATTTCTGGAATCTCGTGTTCCCGAAATCACGCCCCGACACTTACTAATCCAGTGCACCCCAGTGCCAGTTTCTGTTTTCGGCTGTTTTTGTATTTCAGGTTTTCACGTTTCGAGAACTGCCCAGAAAAATCCAGAAAAAATATATAAAAAATCAGCGTATCGGAAACAACTCTGCGTCCGAAGGGCAGCCTGGGGGGGAGCCACAGGGGCTCCAGGCGCCCTGTGGGCGCGCCCCCCTGTGCCGCGCCGGGGGGGGCGCCTCGGCCCCCCGAGAGCCCCCCGGTCCCCTACTTTGGCATATATTTAAAGGGTTCCCCGAAACCCTTGAAACAGGACTTCTTTTCTCGATCCCATCTCTGTTCCGCCGCCGCCGCCGCTTCCAAGATTGGGAGCACCAGGAGAACTCTTCCCGGCACCCTGCCGGAGGGGAGGATCACCACCGGGAGCTTCTCCACCACCATGGACGCCTCCCGGATGACTCGTGAGTAGTCTCCCTTGGACCATGAGTCCATGACCAGTAGCTATGTGATGTTCTCCTCCCGTTCTGTGCTTCACTAATTAGTCCTCGTGAGCTGCCCTACATGATCGAGGCACCTATGTAATCCTTGTGTTGTTGCTATGTTGAGTTTGCTGGGATCCGATGGATTATGAGATTATGTTCAGATTGATCTTGAGTAATATATTTGATTCACCTCTTTTATATTTTAGTTCATAAGTAATTCTTGCATGTTCTCCGTTGTTATTTATTGCTTTGGCCGAGTAATAGGTAGTGACTCCAAGAGGGAACGTTATGCTCGATTGTGGGTTCATGCCCCTCGATGACTAGCTTGAGTGACAGAAACATGAGTCTAGGGGATGTGTTGTTGCCACAAGGGGGAAAACAACGGTGCTTGTGCCCGCGGGTGCAAGGATTGTTTACTTTACGCAAAGTTCTTTTATTGCAGTTGTCTGTTGCATTGAGTTTACACTATGGGTGGGACTCGCAACTTAATACCAGCGAGATGTTCTGGATAGACATCATAAGGTGGATGATTAGTAGTAGATATTGATGGATTTCGGTCTACTTACTTTGGCGTACCGCCCATGCTTTGAACCTCAACCTTTCTTGCAATGTAGTCAGCATTGGTTTGCGTTCGTGGTCCTGTCAATTGCCCAGCTGTAATTTGTTTACCTCACATAGCTGTTTTATCGTCTTTTGGGAGAGAGACATCACTAGTGAACATCATGAGACTCCGGTCCATATTACTATCATTGATCACATACACTATTATAGTTTTCGCTATTTAACTTACTATTGCAAATTACTATATATCACTACTATCATATTGCTTTTAACCCTTTGTGAACTACAAGGCCGGAGAGATTGACAACCTCTCTGTACTCGTTGGGAGCAAAGTTATTTGTATCTGTGTGCAGGTCCACGTTGATTGCTAATTGCGCCGTTAGCAGTTGACACCTACCTGTTGAACCTAGGAGTCTCTGGGGATTCGATCCTTGGCATCTTTGCTAGGGGAAAACACTTCTACTTACTGCATCTTACACCTTCCACTTGGGGTAATCCAACGAGGGGTTCGAGGCCCATCAATGGCGAGCTCACCGGCGGCGATTCCGGCCACGGCGACGGCAACGGAGGGCAGGGTGGTGTTCAGCGTCGAGTGGCGGATGTAGGGGTGGTGGTGCAGCATGCCGGGGAGATCGGGTTCGCCGGCGGCGAGGTGGGACGGCGGAGGAGCTTCGGGAGGTCGTCGCTCCGGCCGATTCCAACTGCCACAGAGAGGGGAAAGTGAGGGGAAAGAGTCAGTGGCGCATGGCGGTTCTAGATCGGGCAAAAGGAGGGGCGGAGGAGGCCCGTACTGCGAGATCACCGGCGGCCCGACGCAGTGGAGCTCCGGTCGATCCCGAGCACTGGGACCTTCTGGGGAAGAACTGGTGGTGCTGGGGGATTGAAGGAGGTGTGGTGAAGCTGCTGATGCTGTTGGAGAGGCTCGGGGGGTCCTATTTATAGGGGAACGGCGGAGCTCCGTGGTCCAGTGCGCCGGCGAGCTCCGGCTGGATGCTACAGCGCACGGGAGGTGATGGGAGTGAGTCCACGGCGTTGCTGGACGAGCTCTTCGTCCATTTGAGGTGAGAGGAGGAGCGGGGAACCTTCCAGGCCGTGCGCGCGTGTGAGCCCGAGGAGTGGGTGATGCGGGCGGCCGGTGCGCGTGCGACGACGGCCACTGGAGGGCGCAGGAGGAGGGGGGACAGCACCGGGGTGGTCGCGGACGTCGAGGGGCGTCGACTGGCGCAAGGGGAGAGCCCGAGGCTGTCGGGGGCCGGCGATTGGCTGGAGCTATAGTGCAGTGGCGCACTGTAGCATGCTCCAGAGCGCCCGAATGGCTGGCATATGCGTGCCCTCGCCGCTCTGGTCATGTCCAACGTGCCCAAGGTTGTCTAGAAGGTCAAGGGAGGAGTAAAGAAATGGCATGTGGCCTTGGATGCTCTGGAGATGCTGTGAGAGAGAGTGGAAGTTGGTGAATTGGTAAGAAATGGCTGTCCAGCAGGGTAAACTATGGTTCTTACCCCTCAATCATGGAGCTGGGGTCCTGGAGAAGCTACTGGAGGTAGCTAGTAACTGGTTGAACATGTGGTAGAAAGTTGAGGCCAAGGTAAAATGTGAAAGTGATCAAGAAGAGGGTTTTAGTAAAAAGCCTAAAGGTGTTTGATCAGTGTTTGGTCAAGAAAATGATCTCCACTTGCCATGACACTTAACAGGATTGAATTACATGTGAAAATAGGGTGTTTCACCAAATTTGGGCTCATTTGAAGAAACTAGCCAATGTAACTTTGGTGAACCCTAAAAAACAACAAAAATAGCTTCATCTTGTTTGAGTCAAGCTAATCATCTCCCCTTGATGCACCACTTGGTGTAGAATCATCATTTGGGGTTATGAACATGCCCACAAAGTTTGAAGCTCCACGTAAAAAGTTGGTAATGTAAAGTTGTTCAAATTTGCATTTGAACAGAAAGGGTTTTGGGGTGATCTGATCAAGTTGCTCTATTCCAATTCTTGTGCCATTTGGTCTAGATGCCTTATTAGGCATTTCTAGCATGTGCACCAAGTTTGAGAGCATTTGGACAAGTTTGGCAATGTAAAGTTGCTCAAACTTTAAATATGGACAGAATGGTTATGAAGGGTTTTGATGATGTTTTCCTGCTTCCCAAGGCATGGGACTTGGCAAGATCATCAAGTATGCCATATATGACATGATAGAATTTCCCTGGAATTTTTGGAGAATATTGCCTTTGTAAATATTTCAAAAGCTTGAAATATCCCGAAAGGGTACTAGAGCTTGAGTTTTGATCGGTGGCACCCAGGATGGGGCTCGGTGCCCTCTGAGCTTGAGTTTTTAACAAAGCTTACCTTCCACGGCATGCCTCGACGTGCTTGGAACAACGAGTCCATGAACGAGCTTATAAACGACCTTGGAGGTGAGCTCGTAAGTACGTTTGTTCCTGCAGACAGCTGGGCTCTGACAGTTATGGCATGGATGAAGAAGACGTCCACCATACTGAAGGTGATTGGTGTTGAGATACCGGTGCAGGAACCGGGGTTGTACTACTCGTCGCCACCAAGGCCGCCGCTAACCACGTTAGGGAGGTACCTGTATCGAGTGTTCGTGCATGTCGAAGAAGTGGTCAATCCATCAATCGAAGTCCTGCCACCGCCGTTTGTGCCAGGGTCCGTCAACGACGTCCATTACAGGAGTCAACGTCAGACTTTCCACGTGTTGCTCGGAATGATGGATGGCACAGGGCCTACTCCATCGCGCGGCGGAGGCCACTGCTTCTTTGGGAGAAGAGGTAGGGCTGGCTGCCTGGATGTGCTCTAATTTGAGGTAACAACTAAATCTTGTCAGATACTAGTTACATCCGAGCTATGGGTGTGAAGCACTGATGTGCCCGTACATTTGATTGTGACCTGTTCTAATTTTGTACCTGAACTTTTTTTAGAAAGGTTTGTACGTCAACTTAATGTGCTAGCAGAACTTATTGTGTCGTCTATCTGTTTTCTTTGCACAGCATTCAAGATATTTCCCTGTTATTGATAAAGACGATGAACCGTTATGTACGAATTTGTTGGTTTCAACGTAGCCCTATCCATAGCGATCCACTACTTCCATCCTGATTGTGCCGCCTGCGTGAAATTTTTGTATGCAAGTTCAGTGTGCTATGATGTTCTATATGATTGTGTCAACTATAGAAGTTTTTACTGAGCATCAGCAATGCATATGGCTGAAACATGTATTTACGAGCATCGACCGATGGGTCTCTCTCTCTCTCACACACACACACACACACACACACACACACGCACAAGTGGGGCCCGTTGAATTATTTCTTTGCTCGTGACAGCTTTTAATTAGGTTCCACAGTAATCTAACTTTTTTCTTAAGTTATTAATTGAGATCAGTGACTTTAAAAGGTTGTACATAAGCCTTGCTTGGGCCTTTCCGGCGTCGCTGAATGTGGGCTGAGTACCCATGTTAGGTTGTATTGTACTACACATGCCTTTTTTTCAACATCAGCAATGCAACTAGGCTGACAGTTGTACACAATATCTGGGTCAACTTGTTATTCTCCACCCCGCTGGGCTGCATACTTTCCTAGGAGGTATGCATTAGGCTTAACAAGAAAATGGACTTTAAGAAATAATAAATGGGATGTAATTATAATAACTGGGCAGTAACTATAAAAAAATGCACCAAACGCGTAATTAGTTTGAAAAACATATTATTTTCGGAATTTGAAATTTTTTATTTCTTTAATTGTTGCGCGCGCAATATTTTGTTGGATTTTAACGTAATACAACTTTATATTGAAATAATATTTAATCTGACTAGAAATTTCGGATAAAAATATTTCGGATCCCATAAAAATGTGGGATTTTTTTTTTTGAATTCTGTTTTGAGCTGTCGGTTGAAATTATTAATCATTGTCCTAGCTAGAAAATGAGTTGTACTTTTAACAAACTGTAAATGGGCTCTGGTAAATTCCATTTGAATTAAAAAATGGGTTGTACATTCTTACAAGTCGCAAATTGGCTATATGTTCTCTGCCACACACTTGTGGGCCTTCTAAGTTGATGCGTCCCCTAAGAAAAACTAAGTTGACGCGTATGCAAGGCTTTGTCAACAACACACGGTTCTGGCAGTTGTGCCATTGGATGTCCATCCAACGGATGTCGTGCTTCTTCTTCAATCTCAGATATTCTTGCTTCAGCCGCCCAAAAATGGTTCCTCCCCCTGACATCTGGGGCGCACCATTTCGGAGGCTGACCTGTGGGCCTACTAAGTCAACTTAGTCAATATAAACGATTCTAGCTGAAGTTACCGTACGATGTCCATCCAACGGCCGTAGTGCTTCTTCAACCTCTGGTCTTCTTGCTCTAGCCATCCAAAGCAGCACCGGTCGTGCCGCGTGCTCCTGCCTCCCGTGGCCGGCTGTGATGCCGCGGAGGCCTCACCGCCCCTACTACTCCCACCGTTGGTTAGGCCATCCCTCTACTCACCCACACCCCCTGTTATTCCACGGCGACGATAGCCTCACACCGTAGCCAAACCAGTGAACCATCGTACTCCTCTCCGCGCGGGCTTCCACTATCGCGTCTTCCCCGGCTTCGCGTCGTCCCCTTCCTAGGCCTCGCCGTCGTCCACCGCCCTGGTGCTCTCGATGCAGTGTGGTCAACGTGGTCAAGGAACGGCTTCCATCGGACGTGGACTGTACGTGGATAGGCTGATAGCTGGGTCCACAACGGCAGCAAGGAAGTGCCTCCTTATTACGCAGAAAATAATGACTCCTCCACCTAACAACAGGGACCCACCGGATGGTCCACCGTATTTCGTGAAAAAATATGTTTCCCCCATGACTGCTGGGACCAAGCGCCTACATCTTCGCACGCAAGGAAGTGCGTCCGGGCAAAAAAAACGATTCACCCCCCTGACTGCTGGGACCCACCAGCTACATCTTCGCACGCAAGGAAGTGCCTGATAGTCGGGACCCACCTGGTCGAAGCGTACGTAGCATTGAAATTATGGTCGCGAACGTGTACGTACATACTGGTCGATGTAGAGGCGTGCACGTGTCGTAGTAGAGGCGCGCACATAGCATGTACACGTACGTACAGCGGCCAGGGTGCAAGAAAGTAAATACAGCCACGTACGTACATACGGGCGGGGTCTCGAACACCTACTCACGCGTACGTACGGCCAGGGCTCGTGTACATGGCTGGGTCGGAACGGAGAAACAATGTCGTCTTCGTGTTCATGGGGAGCCAACCGGTTGGGTCGGAACGGAATGCATCGTCGTGTTCATTAGGAGGGCTTGGATGGATCAGCCGATGGAAAAAAGGCTTGGCATACCGCAGAATGGAGGAAACGGCCTTGTGTTCGACCGGCCGCGGTCGAAATGGGATCCTGTTCATCGGGAGGGGTCTGGTGTACCGCAAAACGGAGGAAACGGACCTCCTACGGTCGAAATGGGGGTCCTGTTGATCAGGAGGGGTGTGGCGTACCGCAAAACGGAGGAAACGGACTTGTGTTGGAGCGCTACGGTCGAAACGGGGGTCCTGTTCATCGGGACGGGTGTGGCATACCGCAAAACGGGACTCCACGGGATATTGTTCATCTCCACCGTCGACCCCCTCCAGCCTCCACGGGCTACTGTTCATCCACCGTCGACCTCCTCCAGGCTCCACCTGCGACTGTTCATCCACGGGCTCCTGTTCATCCAGCCTCCACCGCGAGCTACTCCACGGCTACTGTTCAACTAGCCCTCTCCACGGGCTCCTGTTCAACCACCCCTCCACGGGCTACTGTTCATCCAGCCCTCCACGGTATACTGTTCATCCAGCCCTCCACGGGGTGGTGCTGTTCATCCTGCCCTCCACGGGGTCCTATTCATCCAGCCCCAACCGGCTCGATCGATCGGGGTCTTGTTCATCCAGATGCAACACCACGGGGACCTATTCATCCACCCCCACCGGGAACTGTTCATCCAAACCCCCCAGCAACGCTCACTATTCATCCAGAGGTAGCATCGATCGGCTTTAGTTAGCAGCAGTAGCGAAGGAATCGCTCGATTGGTTTCAGTTAACAGCCATCGATCAATCGCTCGGGTTCAGTAACGCGTAGCCTGTAGTGCACTCGCTCGGATTCAGTTAGAGCCCAACACCTCACTCGGGTTCAGTTAGAGCCCAACGCCTCGCACCCATGCACGTGCGTGTATAAGAGAAACGCGCATCGCTCGGCCCCGACCACCCACCGTAACCGGGAACACCCCGATATTTTCCTCGCCCTCGCTTCTACCATGGTTTTTTCCGTCATAGACGGCCCAGAGAATGTCATGCAGCTGCGTCTCCGGCCCGCCCAGGACGAAAAGCCCATTTTCTGTCATGATTTTTTGTCATAGAAGTAGGACCCCACCATATATATGATGATTCCGGATTTTGTCACAATTATAATCATAGAAGTGTCATAAGTATGACAGGAAAAAAATCGTTAGGCCCAAAATGTCACGGATGTGTCTTTTTTTGTAGTGTTTTGATGCCACTCCGTGATTGATGTATTACTTATGAAGTCTTGGATGTTTAATGGGCTTTATCTTTCACTTTTATATCATTTTTGGGACTAACCTACTAACACAAAGGCCCAGTCCAGATTGCTTTTTTTGCCTTTTTCAGGGTTTTGCAGAAAAGGAATATCAAACGGAGTCCAAACGGAATGAAACTTTCGCGAGAGATATTTTTGGAGAAAATCACGCTCGGGAAACATCAGGACCATGTCAGGGAACAGCCGGGCTGCCCTCGAGGGTGGGGGGCGTGCCCCCCTGCCTTGAGGCTGGCCCGTGTGGCCCCCGGTGCCCTCCTTCTTCCTATATATACCTACGTACCCCAGAAACTCCGTACACAGAGAGAGAACCCTAATTCCACCGCCGTAGCTTCTGTTCCCGTGGAGATCCCATCTTGGAACCTATTCCGGGAGGGGGATCCATCACGGAGGCCTTCATCACCCTCATCATCACCCTCAGCATGAGTTGTGAGTAGTTAACCACAGTCCTTCGGGTCCATAGCTAGTATCTAGATGGCTTCTTCTCTCTCTCTGGATCTCAATACAAAGTTCTCCTTGGTCTTCGAGGAGAACTATTCGATGTAATCTCTTTTTCCAGTGTGTTTGTCGAGATCCGGTGAATTGTGAGTTTATGATCAAGGTTATCTATGAAAGATATTTGGTTCTTCTCTGAACTTTCTATGTGTGCTCAAAATATCCTTGCAAGTCTCTTCAAATTATTGGTTTGGTTTGGCCTACTAGATCTATAGTTCTTGCAATGGGAGAAGTGCTTGGCTTTGGGTTCAATCTTGCGGTGTCCTTTCCCAGTGACAGTAGGGGCAGCAAGGCACGTATTGTATTGTTGCCATCGAGGATAAAAAGATGGGTTTTACATCATACTACTTGAGTTTATCCATCTACATCATGTCATCATCTTTCTTAACGTGTTACTCTGTTCGTATGAAATCAATACACTAGATGCATGCTGGATAGCGGTTGATGTGTGGAGTAATAGTAGTAGATGCAGAATCGTTTCGGTCTACTTGTCTCGGACGTGATGCCTATATATAATGATCATGCCTAGATAGTCTCATAATTATTCTCTTTTCTATCAATTGCTTGACAGTAATTTGTTTACCCGCCGTAGAATATCGCTATCATGCATGAGAGAAGCCACTAGAGAAAACTATGGCCCCCGGGTATATTCTCAACATATCAATCTACATCTACTTTACTTTACTTGTTTTTATTTGTTGTTTTATTAAACCAAAAATACCAAAAATATAATTATCATCTCTACCAGATCTCACTCTCGTAGGTGACCGTAAAGGGATTGACAACCCCTTATCGCGTTGGCTGCAAAGTTCTTATTTGTTTGTGCAGGTGCGAGGGACTGGCGTGTGGTCTCCTACTGGATTGATACCTTGGTTCTTAAAAACTGACGGAAATACTTACGCTACTGTGCTACATCTCCCTTTCCTCTCCGAGGGAATACAACGCAAGCTCCAGAGGTAGCAACATACCTCAGGACCTGCGCCTGCGGATGGGGCGCCTTCCCCTCTCGCATAGGAAGGTGCACCCAGCGCCCCTCTCAGGCTGGACTTGGGGGCTCTCCTCTGGAGGGCCTCCGGCCTGGCAAACATCGCAAGGGAGGCGATCGGGCACCATGTGGAGGCGTGTTTTAGCACGCGCTTCCATGACGTGAGCACGGGGCACGGGGCGCCAATTGTTCAGGAGTTTGTTACCAAGGCAATGAAGGATCTTCAAGAGTCAATGGCGATTTGAGGCGAGCGTCATCCTGTGCCACCAAGCACCGCTCCCCCCACCGGTGAGGGCAGGGGGCTGCGAGTCTGCGTCTGTCGGATTCAGGGCTCCGCAGAACCCGTTAAGTTCAAACACAGGGGCGTGAACGGAGATCTCTCCCACTCACATCTACCTGGCGCCTCGCTCTCATCTCGGTGGAAGGATTCAAGCAAACAACGAAAAAACACACAAGAGTTTATCCTACTTCCTGCTTTGGTGGATTGGCTCCGGGCGAGCTAGAATATGAGCTAGTACAACGGTCTCTAGGCTCGGGAGGCGAGCTCAGGAGGGTCAGGAGGCTAGGGTTCTTGCTCCTTGTGTGGTGGCAGAGTGTGTTTGTCCCCCCTTTGCAGTGGGAGTCCTAGCTACTTATATAGGCGGCCACGGTCCTCTTCCCCCAAAATGTTTAGGCGGGAAGGGATCCCACAACGGCCATTTCTGAGCGGGAACAAAAGGACGTTCTTATCCTGACAAAAGCGGTCTTCGCGTGGAAAAGGATCAGGTGGTGACACGGTGATAGGCCCGACGGTGACATCCCCCTTGTCGTCCTTGCGGTCTTCGGTCCTGTCGCACCAAAGAGGAAACCTTTGCCCCGCCCCTTGGGAACCAACGGCTGTGCTGTCTCCTTTGCACCGAAATGGCAACTGCGCTGTTGGTGGATGCTGGCACCCGCTGGCGTGGTGCGTCACTGCTGACATCACTGCCTCCTCCTGAGGTAGGCTCGGCATTGGATTCTCCGCTCCTCCGGAACGCCTTGCTGAGGCCGCTCCCGAGGAGGTCTTGACATCGTTCTCCTCGCGAGGCTTGGCCCCCTCGCGACGGTCTTGAGCAGCTGGTCGATCAGCTGGGCCGTACGAGGACGCTTGTAGGAGCGTGTCGCGGCCCGCAGACAGGCAAGTCTGGGTACCCTGGTTCCCAGGACACCGACATTAGCCCCTTGCCCAAGGTGCGCGTGGAATTGGCTTCAGGGCGAAGCCTTAGTCGAGGACGAAGCACCGCGGGCCCCAAAAAGACTGCGGGCCAGGCTGGCGCGCGATGGTTGGATGGGACGTGAGCGACCCCGCTCCCCACGCCGTCTCGGTAACCATGCGTCTTGACAAAAAGGGGCCTTCTCTGCTGGGGGAGTTATCGCCCTCTTTCCTTCCTGCTCAGATTCCTTCCCTTTACGCCTCCTGCCTCTCTGCGTCCTTCGGCTCCTTTGACCATGGCGAAGAGGAACAAGGGTGCCGCGCCGGCGTCTGGATCTTCTTATTCTCTTGATGCGGCGCTTGAGGAGTCCTCCATTATCAGGGAGGAGGACTACTCAGAGGTCCAACCGTTCCTGTCGAGCTCCCACAATGAGCACGGCCCGATGCGGATCTGGGCCAGATCCACCATGGCACGGACCTTGTCGAAGTCATGCTACCCCTTCTTCCTCCACAGCATCACCATGGGGCTCGTGCCCTCCTTCTCCGAGCTCTTCTATGCCATCTTGGAACATTACCAGGTGCACGCTCTCCATATCCAACCTCGCACCATCTTCGTCTTGCCGCTCTTCGCCTTCTACTGTGAGGCGTTCGTGGGGGTGAGGCCGACTGTCACTCTCTTCCGCCACTTCCTCTCCATGCGTTAGTACAACGATGGCCCATGCTCGGGCTGCGTTTCCTTCGTTTTCTCGTGCCAGGGCTATCGCCTGATGACGACCGGGAAGAAGGTAGATTCCCACCGGAAGAGGTGGGTCTATCTGGATGCCCAGCACATCCATCCTCTGCTGGCGCTGCCTACTGCTCGTCCGAAGAAGCTTACCGGCTGGCGCCACGCGAAGCTCACCGGCCCTCTTGCCGGGCCCGTCTTGGCGAAGATTGACGCCAACCTGAGCTCGAGGCTCGAAGGGGCGCAGATCGTGCAGGAGTTCTTGAGGCAGCGTCTGGCTCCGCTGCAGGCTCACTCACGCCCCATGTGGGAGCTGATGGGCAACGATGGCAGGCTCCGGCTGCACCCAGGGATGCTGGCCGAAGACGATCTGGACTTCACCTCGAGAGCTCTCCTGGGGATGGTTCCGGAGGATCTTCCTAGGGCCTACCCTGCCGCTGTACTGTCGCCCTGACAAGGCCGAGCTGTTGATGGCCATGCCGGACCTTGGTGCACCCGTGGGCGCTCCGCCCACGTTCGACGTGTCTTTTGGTGCTGATGACGAGAGCGACGAGGCGGGCTCGGAGGATACCCTGGACGACGAAGGGGACTCCTTTGAGGCATTCGCCGGAGCAATGGCGTCAGGCGCAGGTGCCTCCGGACAGTCCCAGGCGAACACTCCACGTTGATCCGGACGCACTGCATCCGGGGGAAGCAAGGTGGCAACTCCGTCGAAGAGTACCATGCCAGCGAACCTGGCAACCGCGCCCGCGCATCGCCCTGAGCTCCTGGCAGTCGTTGGTGTTGTGGTTGTGGACGTTGTGGAAGACGCGGTATGGTCGGTTGTCTCTCGGGAGGTCATCGTGGCCGCAGCCACGCTTCACTTACGGCTCCGCGGCCAGCACGGCGGGTCCCTTGCGCTTCGACTCCTTGGCCTTGGTTTTCTTGTCGTCCGCCTCTGCTTCAGGCAGCTCCTGAAGAGAGAGGCCGCCTTCCTCCACCCTGGCGCACTTTGCCGCAAGCTTGAACATCTCGAGGGCTATGCATAGGTCTTCGTGAATGGCGCGCTCTTCCCTCATCTTGACGTCGCGGACGCCATCGGAGAACGCGGAGATGATGGCCTCGTCCGAGAACCTGGGGATACGGAGGCGCATGGTGTTGAAGCGTTGGATGTACTTTTGCAGGGTTTCTCCTGGCTGCTGCTTCACGCGCTGCAGATCAGCAGCTGCCGGGGTTCGGTCGCGGGTGCCTTGGAAGTTAGCGACGAAACGCTCGCGAAGCTCTTCCCAGGAGGAGATGGATCACATGGGGAGGTTTAGGAGCCAGGAGCGCGCGCCGTCCTTCAGAGCCATGGGGGACCAGTTCGCCATTTCCTGCTCGGTGTCGCTGGACGCCTCGATGCTCAGCTCGTAGAGTTGGAGGAACTCCGTGGGGTCGGTGGTGCCGTCGTAGCATGGAGGCAGGTCCGGCTTGAACTTGCCGGGCCAGACGAGGCACCGTAGCTCAGGGGCTAGGGCGCGACATCCAGCCAGGCTCACAATCGCAGGCGCCCCTTGCGCTTGCGATGCTGGTTCTTGAGGTGCTGGCGCCACCACCTCCTGTGGCACGCTGTCTGGGCGCTGTGGGCCAGAGGGCCCACGAGCCCCTGCATGAGGGTGCGGAATCACCTGACAGCTCTCCTCGTCGTGGGCGTGGGCTCCGCGGGGTTGCTCACATCGAGGGGCCTCGCGCCGGCCCTCCTGGCCGGCGTGGTGGAAGGGAGGCGGAACCGGGACCCCACGACCCTCGTTCCTCGCCGGGGGTGATGGAGGACGTGAGGAGTGCGTTGGTGCAGGCGCTTCTCTAGTGGTGTTGACGAGCTCGGTGATGCGGTGGAGCCACTCATCGTAGAGGTCATCTGTCGGGCGGTAGCGCAAGAGCTCCCGCGCCATCAGTAGCGCAGACTGCTGGTAGACCGGCCCGCGTCGGACCAGCGAGGATGACGCTGCGGCCGGCGAGGGTGAAGGTGTTTCCATACGGCCATCCCGCCGCACAGACAGCGGCAGCGAGGAGTCCTGCTGTCGTGGACAGCCGGGTCGGTGGCGGCATGGGCGACCGGCGAGTTGGGGCGGAGCGGTGCGCTGTTGCCCGCGGGCGCCGTCTGAGCGACGTTCGCAGCGCGGCGTGCAGCGCGAGCTCGGTGTGTGTCCACCATGGCTGTGGAGCAGGGTCGGTGACGAGAACGCGACGAGGTCTTCGGAGAGGTGAGATTTCGACACGCCCCCTACCTGGCGCGCCAAATGTCGGATTCAGGGCTCGGCAAAACCCGTTAAGTTTGAACACAGGGGCGTGAACGAAGATCTCTCCCACTCACGTCTACCTACCGCCTCGCTCTCGTCTCGGTGGAAGGATTCAAGCACACAACGAACAAAACACACAAGAGTTTATCCAGGTTTGGGCCACCGTGTGGTGTAAAACCCTACTTCCTGCTTTGGTGGATTGCCTCCGTGCGAGCTAGAATATGAGCTAGTACAACGGTCTCTGGGCTCGGGAGGCGAGCTCAGGAGGGTCAGGGGGCTAGTGTTCTTGCTCCTTGTGTGGTGGCAGAGTGTGTTTGTCCCCCCCTTTGCAGTGGCAGTCCTAGCTACTTATATAGGCGGCCATGGTCCTCTCCCCCCAAAATGTTTAGGCGGGAAGGGATCCCACAACGGCCATTTTTGAGCGGGAACACAAGGACGTTCTTATCCTGACAAAAGTGGTCTTCGCCTGCAAAAGGATCAGGCGGTGACACGGTGGTGGGCTCGACGGTGACATCCCCCTTGTCGTCCTTGCGGTCTTCGGTCTTGTTGCACCAAAGAGGAAACCTTTGCCCCGCCCCTTGGGAACCAATGGCTGCGCTGTCTCCTTTGCACCGAAATGGCAACTGCGCCGCTGGCGGACGCTATCACCCGCTGGCGTGGTGCGTCGCTGCTGACATCACTGCCTCCTCTTGAGGCAGGCTCGGCCTTGGATTCTCCGCCCCTCCGGAACGCCTTGCTGAGGCCGCTCCCGAGGAGGTCTTGATGTCGTTCTCCTCGCGAGGCTTGCCCCCCTCGCGAGGGTCTTGAGCAGCTGGTCGATCAGCTGGGCCGTACCAGGCCGCTTGTAGGAGCGCGTCACGGCCCGCAGATAGGCAAGTCTGGTTACCCTGGTTCCTAGGACGCTGACAGCGTCATCATCCCAGGGCTCAACAGGGCCGCGTCTTAGGAGCTCTTCTGGCCGTCCCGAGTGGGCCGATGCGAGGGTCCCCCTTGCAGCTACGTTCGCATGCCTTTCGGCCTGCCGAACAGCGCTGCCTTGCACCAGCGCCACATGCGGAGCATCCTGGCAGCTCGCGAGGCCAAGCACAAGGAGATCCTAGAGGAGGAAGCTCTGATTCTTCGTGAGCCTCATGTACCATAGGAGCCTCGCGAGGTTCAGGGGCCAGACGACTCATGAGGAGTGACTTTCGTGGCATGCATCTTCAGCTGCCCCAACACTTCTCCTGCAATGGTGTCAGGTGACATTTTTTGGTTCTCATCAGTTGGGGGTGCCCCTCGGGCTGCATCATCCCCAAGCCGTGTGGGTCCATCCCCATGGTGTGAATCGTCTTTTCGTTTCATTCAGTTGGGGGCGCCCCTCGGGCTGCATCATCCCCAAGCCGTGTGGGTCTGTCCCTATGGTGTGTATTTTTTTGCATCTATTAGAACTTGCCTTACCTTAAACCGCATCATGATTATCGCCTATTCACCTGGTGCCCCGACACCCTCCGCGGCTCCCGCGCGTTACCAACCTCCCGGTTGCTCGTTCCAAGGAATCGCTAGCATGGTGCCTGTGCTCCGTCCCTGCAGCACCGAAAAATCTGAGAGACTCAGCTCTGACTCGCGGCCAGCCCTGCGCACGTCACCTCACCGGGTCCTTGGTGCCTTCGCGTGCTAGTGGAAGGATCAACGACAGCAAGGCAGGCGCTACCGCGTACTATGACCACTTTCTCAAATTGATTCGCATGGACCTTTGGAGTCAGGCTAGGGTGTCCTCGCCGGCCACTCCCCTCGACGCGACCCACTTGCACGGTAAAGGGGGGCTCCTGTGCATCACACCTCAGGAGCTCCTACTGGCTCTCGATCCCTCATCCCCTGGCCTTGACCACGGCATCGCGACCTGGCATACCAGCAGCGGCTGAGCTTTGCTCGAGGACCGGGACCCGAGGATGTAGAGCACTCATCTGAGCTAAAGGGGGAGAGACTGGCGCGAGCCTCGCCTAGGGGCACTATCGCAAGGGCACAGCCAGGCACCCCGCAAGGAATTCATCGCAAGATAAGTCACCCCCGCACGTTAGCTAAAACCGCATAACCTAATGTTTCTGCCTTTGTGATCTCGCTCGGACAATATCGTTTTCCTTTTCGGCCTCTTGGAAGCCGCTTGCGTGCTACAGGGGGGCTCCTGTGCACTCCGTCTCTCTTACCAGACCTCGGGCCGATCACCTCCTGACCTTGACCATGGCATGGCGACCTGGCATACCAGCGACGACTGAAGCCTGCCTAGGGACTGGAACCTGTCAGCGTAGAGCACCAAGCTATTGCACGAATGAAAAGAGCATATTTCCTTAGCACGACACGCGATCTCAATACTAAGCAAGGGGTGATGACATTAAGGCAAAAGTATTACGACTTCTTACATACCCCCACGGGGCTTGACATGACTCCACGTAGGGAGGGATCGGGAAGCCAGGAGGAGGCCGTTCCAGCCAGGGCCACGTCATTTCAAGACCCTCACCGGTGTCATGGGGCCGACCAAGCCGTTTCTTAGGCGGAAGTGGCCCGGGCTCCTATCGTTGGGCCTTGCACTTCTCCGTCGTGGAGAACCTCCTTATCGGCGCCATGGACATTTCATCAAGATGGTGAAGGAAGAAGGAGGAACGAGGAGCAAGGAGATGGATATGAGCAGGGGGCTCCATCCCTCCTCATTTATAGCAAGAGGAAGGCGAACCGTCGGCCACCCCGATCGCAGGTAATGATGATATTTTTTGCATGCAACAGGCCCCTGTCAAGTCGAACGGTTGCCGAGGCAGCGTGGGGAAGTGGAGACGCCCATGTCCCATCCAGGCGCCATGCGTCAATCAGGTCCGCACGTGGTTGGAGCCCGCGACACTTCGCCCTTGCCCTTTGGCTTCGCCCCGAAGCAAAGTTCGAGCGCACCTTGGGCCCGGGGGCTACTGTCGGCATTCTGGGAACCAGGGTACCCAGACTTGCCTGCCTGCGGCCCATGACGTGGCTCTTTCACTGGCCTGGTACGGCCCATCTTCAGCATCGACACTCAAGACCCTCGCGAGGGGCCAAGCCTCGCGAGGCGGACGACATCAAGGCCCCTGGAAGGAGCAGCCTCACTAGGCTGGCTCCGGAGGGGCAGAGATATCTAGGCAAGCCCCCACCTCATGAAGTTCAGATGACGCAAGCCATGACGACCAAGGCCAGGCGGGCGCCAGACGGCGCAGGACGATAGGTTTCCTCTTTGGTGCTAAAGAGGAAAGCGTGGGCGCGGAGTCCCGAGGAATCAACCAAAGGTTTCCATTTCCATGCAAGAAAACCAAGGTCACTAGGACGGCAGGACGGAGGTCATCACCGAGCCCACCATGGCATCAGGATCAGAAGCGTTGCAGGCGAAGACCACCTTTAGTCAGGATAAGATGTACTAGTTGTCTCCCTTCAAATTTGTCCATTGTGGGATCCATTCCCGCCTATATTTTGGGAGAAGATGACCAAGGCCACTATAACTATAGCTTAGCCACCACATACAAGGGGACGGATCATTCAGACCACCCTCACCACCACGCAAGAAAAAAACACACCTCGCGAGGTTGTTCATCCACTGTACTAGTTCTTCCTTAGCCCACCTTGAGGCAATCCACCACATTGCAGGACTAGGCCACTCACTGATCGGTGGCCTAAACCTGGGTAAACTGCCATGTGTCATTTTCATTCTTGTTCCTCGAGGTAGTTCATAGGGACAGCGAGTAGGCAGATATGGGAAGTTGAGTTCTTCGCACACACCCAAGTGTTCAAACTGACAATGGTTTTGTGGACCCCTGAATCCGACGGCATCCATTTGTTTGTGGGGCGATGTTCTACTATGGGCTCGACTTCCACCACATGGCCCCGAACTCCACCCTCTACCTCGCCACCTTCATCACGGTCAGTGAGGCCTTCCTCCGCTACGAGCCGCACTTCGGCTTATGGCTGAAGACCTTCGGGGTCAAGCCGAAGTCCAGCGGCTCCAATCTGGCAGAGTGTGGAGGGGCCATGGTCAGTAAGAACCAGAGCACGCACTGGTTCAAAGGAACCTTCATCGAAACGGTGAAGGAGTAATAGCGAGTGGTTTTACATCACCGAGCCGCTCGTCCCTGGCCAAACCGAGGTCCCAACCTTTTGTTGGGCCTCCAAAGAAGCTCACTTCTTGGATAGAGAAGAGCGTCATCTCGGGGAACCCATACGAGGTGGAGGCCATGATCAAGAGGATCAAATGGTGGTCTACCTCAAGGAACCTCTAGCTCGCTGACGTCGTCAACGTCATGCTCAACCGCTGCATCCTCCCACTCCAACTTTGGGCCACCCCGATGAGGAAGCATAAGTTTGAGGATGCGGGCCCCATCGCTGCCTTCTTCCACCCCACCTTGGCTGGTATGTGAACGCGACTCCTTAAGCTGGCCAAGGACAAGATCCCCAAAGAGGGGAAGGACCTAGGTTTCGGCGATGGCTATGAATCCCTCCGATAAGTGCTCTAACACACAAATTTATGTTTTTGTTCACTACAAGAAATATGTCAACTTGTGACCACCACTATTGGTCACTGAATGGTCACAAATTTCCATTTGTGACCTTTTTGTGACCAAAAACATAAGGTCAAAAGCTGGCCGTCATAAACTGACTATAGCGACCTTCTCTGTGAGAAGGTCGTAGACGTTTACGACCAAAACAAAAGGTCGTTGAACCAATGACCTTTTGTTATGGTCACTGGTTGTCTGCCCAAGCCATGTCGAATACGACGTGGCAATCTGACGTGGCAAAATTGCGACCAGTTGAAAAGGTCACTGACAAGATTCAGCCCGGTCCGATTCGGTGTCTATATGGGCCGAGCCCATTAATTCAGCCTTTCCATATTTTTTTCCTATCAATTTTTGCTATGCTTCATGGGCCAAGCCCAACATTGCAGCATTTTTATTTTTGGACCATGGCCTTTTTGTCTCAGCATTTTCATTTTTCGTTTTTTTATTTGCATATTATGGTCAGTTAGTAAGGTGGGTCCCCGCTGGGTCCCATTTGTCATTTTTATTTTTGGACCATGGCCTTTTTGTCTCAGCATTTTCATTTTTCGTTTTTTTATTTGCATATTATGGTCAGTTAGTAAGGTGGGTCCCCGCTGGGTCCCATTTGTCATGTTCTAGTAAGTGGGTCCCATCTATCACACTCATAGTCTTCATATTTCAACTACTATTTAAATTGGCAGAGACAGAAAACACACATGATCCTCCAAATCACATAAACGACAACAACGACCATTCAGGAACATAAGCAACCAGATCATTTAATACAATGGCAATCACAGCAACGACTACAAGTGTAATACTATATTTTACAAGCTCTACAAGCTCCTTCATAGCAATCACAAACTAGGCACAACAGATGTAAGCTGGACGACCATAGTCAGATGAACAACATGTCGGACTCGCTGGACACCCATTGTCAGGGCTGGGAACAAACAAAATAGCAACATGCCTTCCTCGGTCGCCCTGTTACATGAATCAGTAGAGAATAATCAGGAAAACTGGGGCAAATATATTATGAACAAACCATTTAAGCTAGAATTGACAAGTGCACGGAGGGTAGTAGTGGTCGTCCACGGACATGAACTTAGAAAAGAAAACCTGATTTCAGCGAAATTAAAACTGTCGGTGTAAGTTGAATAACAGTGCAGCTGATTAGCTCTTAGCATGGAGGAACATCACCAAATTAAACAAGATGGTTGTCCAAGTTTCTATATGAGTATTCATGGCTACAGTTTGTTATTGTTGTCTAAATTCTCCATCATGTACAATATTAATTAGTACAGCTGAATATGCTACCAATGAAGTAAACTCTAAAAGATACAGGCAGGGCATAATTAACCAAACTTGTCATTCTATAAACACACACCAAATTCAACGATAAGGTGTACAACTATTACCATATAACCTGGGAAACATACCTACTGACCACACATTTCATAATGTAAACAGTTAAATACTACAAGGCCCTTACAAAGAGGACCTAGCACTAGCAGCAACATACTTTGCATCATATATCTAGGCTAAAGCTTCGTATTCTCACAAGCATTTGGGTGTCAAAATCATTCCTGAAGATAAAAAGAATGGCATGTAGCAATAGTAACAGGCTGCTGTAGTAGTATATATTCATGGAAAATCAATGAAACAACTTGAAGGTTCCATCAGGTTGATGTAGTACTACTACGAAGGTACAACTTGTCCACCTAGTGCCATCGACAGCAAATCTGCATGCCAAAAAAACAAATTTGTTTCACCAATAATGCTGCAACAAGATGATGTGTAGTAATTAACAAGATGATGCATAGTTGGTATTTGCAATAGCTGAGGTACATGTACGTATATATTTCTCTAGTTCTAATTCCCTTACATGAGTTCCATATATACATATAATATATAAGCCTAGCTATAACATCCTACAATCATGAAACTGTCCATTCCTATATGAACACCAGAAGATTTGCAAAAAAGAACATGCTGTTGTGTATCAACATACTGCTGCACTAGATCAGTTAAGTAAAACATGATTGTCAGGTAACGCATATATAAGATTGTGTTTCACAACATATAACACGCAAAGCTAAGACGACAACGACGTGTGGAAACCCTAATCATATACGATTGTTTCCAGAATATGGAAATATCTAGTAGTTACATGCATACATATTAACTTGGTGTGCAAGGCATGGTTGACAAATAAAAGCAGTCATATGGAGTAGCACGGACAAGCTCGAACGCAGAAAGGTGAAATCTGAGCACATACATGGCTATCCAATACTCAACACCACCTAACACATTTAGCAAGTAGTACTTCCATTCCTAAATATAAGAGCGCGATGAATATGATCTTGACCATGGCGAAGAGCAGGAAGCTATAGATGATGAGGGAGAGGACGCCCGGCACGTCGTCCTCGTGCCCGACGTCGTACTTGAAGGTGTTGAAGAAGACGTAGAGCGGCGATGTCCCGAGGTCAGCATAGAGGATCCCCACACACTGGAAGCCCAGACGCAGCGTCCTCACCCTGTTGTCCTGTTGACAGGAGTAACATTTCAAGTATGAAAGCTTAGACTTGGATAAAGATATTAACTATTATTTCATGCATATGAAGGTGCATACTACAGACTACAGTACAGCACAAACTTGACACCCGAGTACAACAGGTTAATTGGTTATCACATCACACCATGTTAATTGGTTCAGGACACCCCAAATGCGTAGCAGTTAACACATGGAGCTTCTTCGTTCATGCTTATCCTAGTAGAAACCATCGGCCGAAACCAATCAAGCAGTTAGTGGTCCATGATTCAAACTCTGGTACTCAAGTGTTCGTCCACCTAGAATCTGTGTTCAGATGCTTAGTTTCACAACCAAAAACTATTTGTTGTGGAAGAAATCAACATCTACCAGCACCATCTATCTACTGAAATGTGCATCTACTACAGCTTCCTATTGAACAGTTTGTATGGACACGAAAGATAATAGTGATCGCCAAACTGTTGCCAAGTTTGATCAATCTATTTTCCATCCACTAATTATTAACAACAAGCATCCACAGTAGCTAGCTAGCTACGCACCTACTAAGGCAAAATCCAACTAGCAGGTCGTGGAAGGATTCTTTGGAAATGGGAAAAGAGGGGACGAGATTGACCTTGCAATCGAACTTGCCCTTCCACTTGGGGGATGAGGGGGGTGTGTAGTGGAATGATGCCGCCGCGTAGAGGTGGATCCGCAGGCCCGGGAGGCCCTTGCTCCACGAGGCGGCCGCCCGCATCTCCGCCGGCGGAGGCCGAATCTCTCGCGCAGAATGGGGGGAATGGCGGTCGAGGAGACGAACGACGAGAGAGACGACGATGATTTAGCTCCTCCTCCTCCTTGGATATTAACTACTTGCGTCGGCGTCCCGTGACGGAGGTCCATACCAGCCCTCCTCACTCCGCGTGTGCGCCTCCGGCGAGGCACTGGCCGGCGTGCTGGATCTGGGATCTGGCCGCCGCAGGCCTAGGTGCTACTAGGGGAAGGGGGGAAGGGGAGGTGGAGAGGGTGGGGCATCGGGCGTGTGGGAGGGGAGGGTGCGGAGGCCGGCGGCGATGCATAAGGTCGTCGGTGAGTTGGGTGGTGGCGCCGAGGCGGGTGGGT
>LR738715.1:147958151-147991633 GCA_902687465.1 Secale cereale
GGTGAGTGGGGGTGGCGGCGGGTGGGGATCGGGGGGATCGAGGGGAGGGAGGGTGGGTGGGTGGGTGGGTTAGGGTTTTTATTCTCGAGAGAAGCTCCACCGTTGGATGGATGCGTGATGGATGGCTCAGATTGCGTCCAATTTGGTGATCCGCGTGAAAGCGGTTCCTTGCGTCTCATTGGCCGGCTATCTCGTACTTGAATCTCAAAATTTTGGACCCAAAACTTTGAATTTTTTTAAACATAACAATGGCATAGTTTGTCAAAATGAACTCATTTTTTTCATAAGTGTGCATCTTAGAATGTCAAACGATGCCATAGTTCGACGGCTTTCATTTTCTTTGCACAAAAAGATGATTTTCCATTTTTCGACTGCATAAATAGGTTTTTTGTTTGTGAAGAAGCTACCAAATATTTGTTTTAAAATACCAAAACTCCATTTTTCAAAAATATTAGACCACATTTTATGTAAAATTGACCAAATAGTTACATGTCAAAAGCTTTTAATCCACCTCTTATAAAAAAAACAAATTTCACTCATTCAGTAGGAAGCGGAGAAAATTTGAACGAAAATTTGTTCAAATGATTTCATATTGTGCACAAGGGTGCATATTGGAATGGCAAACAATGTTGCCTAAAAAGTTTTCATTTTCTTTGAACGGAAAAATAATTTTCCATTTTTCGAGTGCCCAAAAGGAAGTTTTTTTGTGAAGCACCTCCCAAATAATTGTTGCAAAATTGGACCAAATCATTTTTATAAAATAATAGGTCATATTTAATGAACAATTAACTAAATGGTTGGGTGTAAAAAGTTCTGATCCACCTCTTGTGAAAAAGACAAATTTCCGCCGATTCAGTTGGAAGTGGGTCAAATTTGAACTGTAGCTGCCTTGTAGTTTGCTCTTTATTTTTTACAAAAATCATTTCTAGGTACATAAGTATCTATTTAATCAAAGAAACACCAAAAAAATTCCAAGATTCAACCACTAGCTAGGAACGGTCATTCCCGCCGTTTTGACCGCATTTTGAAACGGGCATAAAAAATTCAAAAAAAAATAAAAAGGTTGGAAAACCTTCGCATTGTGTCATTATATATGACCAAGTTACCAGGAAAAATAACAAACTTGTAATACGGTAATTATTTTTAAAAAGTGTTCTCAGAAACGAGCTATCAAGCGTGAAGATTCATGGCTTTCAAGCCAAATGATCAATCTTATGGCCACATTCATGGCATAGTTTGTTCAAATGATCTCATATTGTGCACAAAGGTGCATCTTGGAATGGCAAACAATATTGCTTAAGGAAGTTTTCATTTTCTTTGGACGAAAAAATCATTTTCCATTTTTCGAGTGCCCAAAAGGAGGTTTTTTTGTGAAGGACCTCCCAAATAATTGTTGCAAAATTTGACCAAATCAATTTTCTAAAATACTAGGACATATTTAATGCACAATTGACAAAATGGTTGGGTGTAAAAAAATTTGATCCACCTCTCGTGAAAAAGACAAATTTCCGCCGATTCAGCTGGAAGCGGGTCAAATTTGAACTGCGGCTGCCTCATAGTTTGCTATTTATTTTTTCCAAAAATCATTTCTAGGTACATAAGTATCTATTTAATCAGAGAAACACCAAAAAAATTCCAAGATTCAACCACTAGCTAGGAACGGTCATTCCCGCCGTTTTGACCGCATTTTGAAACGGGCATAAAAAATTCAAAAAAATCAAAAAATTGGAACACCTTCGCATTGTGTCATTATATATGTCCAAGTTACCAGGATAAATAATAAACTTGTAATACGGCAATTCTATTAAAAAAGTGTTCTCAGAAATGAGCTATCATGCGTGAAGATTCATGGCTTTCAAGCCAAATGATCAATCCTATGGCCACATTCATGGCATAGTTTGTTCAAATGATCTCATATTGTGCACAAGGGTGCATCTTGGAATGGCAAACAATGTTGCCTAAGGAAGTTTTCATTTTCTTTGGACGAAAAATTCATTTTCCATTTTTCGAGTGCCCAAAAAGAGGTTTTTTTGTGAAGGACCTCCCAAATAATTGTTGCAAAATTTGACCAAATCAATTTTATAAAATACTAGGACATATTTAATGCACAATTGACAAAATGGTTGGGTGTAAAAAGTTTTGATCCACCTCTCGTGAAAAAGACAAATTTCCGCCGATTCAGGTGGAAGCGGGTCAAATTTGAACTACGGCTGCCTCATAGTTTGCTATTTATTTTTTCCAAAAATCATTTCTAGGTACATAAGTATCTGTTTAATCAGAGAAACACCAAAAAAATTCCAAGATTCAACCACTAGCTAGGAACGGTCATTCCAGCCGTTTTGACCGCATTTTGAAACGGGCATAAAAAATTCAAAAAAAATCAAAAAATTGGAACACCTTCGCATTGTGTCATTATATATGACAAAGTTACCAGGAAAAATAATAAACTTGTAATACGGCAATTCTATTAAAAAAGTGTTCTCAGAAATGAGCTATCATGCGTGAAGATTCATGGCTTTCAAGCCAAATGATCAATCCTATGGCCACATTCATGGCATAGTTTGTTCAAATGATCTCATATTGTGCACAAGGGTGCATCTTGGAATGGCAAACAATGTTGCCTAAGGAAGTTTTCATTTTCTTTGGACGAAAAATTCATTTTCCATTTTTCGAGTGCCTAAAAGGAGGTTTTTTTTGTGAAGGACCTCCCAAATAATTGTTGCAAAATTTGACCAAATCAATTTTCTAAAATACTAGGACATATTTAATGCACAATTGACAAAATGGTTGGGTGTAAAAAGTTTTGATCCACCTCTCGTGAAAAAGACAAATTTCCGCCGATTCAGCTGGAAGCGGGTCAAATTTGAACTGCGGCTGCCTCATAGTTTGCTATTTATTTTTTCCAAAAATCATTTCTAGGTACATAA
Organism: Secale cereale; assembly: GCA_902687465.1. Taxonomy (NCBI): domain Eukaryota; kingdom Viridiplantae; phylum Streptophyta; class Magnoliopsida; order Poales; family Poaceae; genus Secale; species Secale cereale. The sequence goes on from LR738715.1 coordinate 147,961,079, forward strand.
GTACCTATTTAATCATAAATACATGGTTTGGTGGCGATACGTCGAGGTTTGGGCGGTGGTCGAGGGCCCCAACTCTTGAGCGCGTAAACTCGCATGCCCGCTGCGTGGTCACCGCGTGACTGTGGCGTTGCCATGTGTTCTGGGCGGCCTAGGCATGTCTAGTGGGTTGGCCACTCCCCAGGTAGGTGCTAGGAAGAAAATTACAACATAAGATTCTCACGAGGAGACCGATCGATGCTCAAACATGAATTAGCAACCAAGTGTTTGATTAGCGGTACGGAAAATGCACATGGCTAATGGGCGTGAGTTTTGGTTGAGGATGATCAGTTACTAAGAAGACCGTCTTCACAAATTTTCAGCTCAAAAGGAGGAGTCTAGGTGGTACTTGCTTTGCAAAGTACCACACTGGACATAAATACGAATGTTGAAGATGGGCTCAAAATAATGAATGGATTGAGCTGGCATTTGGCGGAGGATAGTTATTTGGGCATAGGAAAGCACTGTAGAAAATGGATACCATTTGGACATGCCAAAGTGGTACTTCCTTCACAAAGTGTTTTTTTGAACAGAATAGGAAAATGAATATTTTTGAATTATTTTTGAACTAGGAAAGGAAGGTTTTTTACATATTTGACGAAGATATGACCCAAAGAATTTATGAGATTTTTTGGGGAATTTTGGGAATGACAGAAATATAGGTTGCTTCACAACCTAGGGCAAAAACCGCCACATGGACATGACAAATAGGCAAAACTGATGAGGTGGCGCCTAGTCGTAGCAACCCACCACAATTTTCAAGGTTATGACCATCTATATTGGTCATGAACAGCTAGAAATAAGGCAGCGAACCAGTGCTATCTGCTTTGTGACCATTTCGTGTAAGGAAATTATGACCTTTCTGACCAAAATGGTCGTTATAGTTTAGGGTTTGGAGCCCCCCGAACAGCTTTTGACCAATTGGTCTGAAATGGTCATAGATCTATGACCAATTCTTCCAGGGTCACTAACAAAAGGTCATAAGTTGACATATTTCTTGTAGTGGTTTCCTGCGCCGAGGGGAACATTCTAATCAAATCATCTCGCTTGATACTCGCAGAATTTGTTAGACTGGGTGCAGAAAGTGCAGTGCCCGGCCCCACTACCAGAGGAGCCAAGAACTCCCCTGCTCACGTCACTCCTAGTTGAGGAGCCGCCCGTGGTGGCCCCCATGGGTACAAAGACCCAGAAGGACAAGGCAAGTGCTCGGACCCGGGAAACCTTGGTCACCCAGCCCGAGGCGACCCACGCCTCCACCGTCCATGAAGACGACATGGGGGGAGGTGAGGAAGAATAGAACCCTCCCCTTAAAGGGAAGAGGGCGGCGTCGGAGGACGTCGAAGCTGGTATGCGGCCCAAGGGCTCTAAGAGGCCAAGACGGACCTCGACTAGGGCCGCCGGCAAGTCTCCGGAGATATTCAAGCTCTCTGGCGAATCAGAGGACAAACCCCTTGCTATGGGGAGGTGAAAGGATCGAGAAGAGGTGTCTAGAGGGGGGTGAATAGACTCTTAGCAAGAAAAGTGGCAGTTTTTAATTTCTTCAAGTTGAGGTGGAGTTTTAGCACATGTTTAAGCATTCACAATACATATCAAGCAAGCATGACAAGAGTATATGGGCAGCGGAAAGTAAAGCATGCAATTTTGCAAGAATGTAAAGGGATGGGATTGGAGTGTGCAAACGCAATGGAGACATGGAGATTTTTGGCGTGGTTCCGATAGGTGGTGCTATCGTACATCAAGTTGATGGAGAATTCAACCCACGAAGGGTAACGGTTGCGTGAGTCCATTGAGGGCTCCACCCACGAAGGGTCCACGAAGAAGCAACCTTGTCTATCCCACCATGGCCATCGCCCATGAAGGACTTGCCTCACTAGGGTAGATCTTCACGAAGTAGGCGATCTCCTTGCCCGTACAAACTCCTTGGTTCAACTCCACAATCTTGACGGAGGCTCCCAAGTGACACCTGACCAATCTAGGAGACACCACTCTCCAAAGGGTAATAGACGATGTGTTGATGATGAACTCCTTGCTCTTGTGCTTCAAATGATAGTCTCCCCAAAACTCAACTCTCTTTCATAGGAGTGGGTTTGGTGGAAAGATGATTTGAGTGGAAAGCAACTTGGAGAAGGCTAGAGATCAAGATTTATGTGGTTGGAGTGGAATATCTTGACCTCAACACAAGTGTAGGTGGTTCTCTCTCAGAAAATGTATGTTGGAAGTGTAGGCATGTTCTGATGGCTCTCTCCATGAATGAAGACTGGGTGGAGGGGTATATATAGCCTCCACACAAAATCTAACTGTTACACACAATTTACCAAACTCGGTGGGAACGAATGAGAAAACTCGGTCAGACCGATTTAGTTCATAATGTGACAGTTAGGCATTTCGGTGGGACCGATATGATCAACTCGGTAGGACCGATGTGCTAGGGTTAGGGTAAAGCCTCATCTCGGTTTGACCGATTACACAAACTCGGTGGGACCGATTTGGGTAATAACCAAAACAGAGAGTTGGCCAAGCAAACTCGGTGAGACCAATTTAATATCTCGGAGGGACCGAAAATATTGCAACAGGCAACAGAGAGTTTGCAAGCCCATCTCGATGAGACCGAGATCCCATCGGCGAGAACGAATTGATTAGGGTTTGTGGCAGTGGCTATGTCAACTGAACTCGGTGGCGTCGGATAGAAAGTTTCGGTGGGGCCGAGTTTGACTTTTGGTTTGGGACATATGTGGATGTGAGAAAGTGGTTGAGGGTTTTGGAGCATATCACTATGCACTTTGAGTAAGCAAGCCATTAAGCAACACCTCATCCCCTTTTAATAGTATTGGCTTTCCTATGGACTCAATGTGATCTTGGATCACTAAAATAGAAAATGTAGAGTCCTGAGCTTTGAGCTTGAGCCAATCCTTTATCCTTACCATCTTGAAGGGGTTCCACATCCTCTAGTCCATGCCACTCCATTTGTTGAACCTGTCTGCAATATACTAGATGAAAACATTAGTCCAACAAGATATATGTTGACATTAATTACCAAAATCACCCAGGGAGCACTTGTGCTTTCAATCTCCCCCTTTTTGGTAATTGATGACAACATACATCAAAGGTTTAGATAAAGATATGAAGAATCACAAGTAAAGCTTTGGAAGGACATGTAACATGCATAGGCTCCCCCTACATGTATGCTATCATGTAAATATGGAATATAAGAGCATGTGAAAGCATAGACATGACAGAGCAAGCAATGAGTTACATGTATCTTGGCTATATGCATGAGAGCAAATGATATGAATATATGAAGTGTATCCTCATGTTCATGATTCCTTCTTGAAAACAATATGTACATTAGCAAGACATCTTCATGCACATGAGTGTGATGCGTATACTTGCCTTGTGATCTTGAGCTGGCTTATGAAGGGATGAACCTGAGTAAAGAAGGTTAGATAACACAGGTACATCTACTAGACAGAGCAACAAATGAGCCACAAGAGTACCAAGATTGGGATAACATGTAGAGAGTGAGTACTGGGTACTCTTGAATACAGACATGTTCCCAAAGGTAAAATATATGCAATGAATTCAAAGACTTCCTTCCCTAGCAGTCTTTCTCCCCTTGAATCTTATATTGGATAATGGAAGAGAGTAGGGAAACAGAATCATAGCAGAATAAAAACAGATCAGATCGGAGAGACATAACATAGACATGTCTTTCCCCTCTTAAAGACATGTGACTTCTCTCCTCTTGAACACCAAGCATATGGGGCATGTGATTCCTCTCTCCCACTGTTTGAAGCATTCTCTCATTAAGCTTTGATGTGAACTCTCTCTCCCCCTTTGACATCAATTTCCAAGAAGGGATCTTCTGGAGTGTGAGTCAAAATAGGTTTGGTCCTTGAGTCACAGAGCAGAGCAGCATATAAAATGTCATGTTGGTAAAGGACAAGAATCATTGAGTGGAGCTGGAACAAAAGTGGAGGAACAAGTGTCAAATTGTCTTTTCTGCAGTGAAATCGGTGACACCGAGTTGTGTTCTTCGGTTGCACCGAACGGGTTCGGTTGGAACGAATGTGACAAACCGGTGGGACCGAGTTCAACACAGAAAAAGAGCAATAGTCACCTCAGCTCACTAGGCAAATAAGATCTCACAAAGATTTTCAAGGAATTAACTGAAGGATTTGCAATGAATTGGATGCAGAAAATGCAGAACAAAACAGAGAAAGTAAAATCTAGATGAAGTTTTTTTTGTTGTTGTTTAAAAGAAGAGGAACAAAATGCAAGGAAAAAATGCACAAACTTAGAGAAACACTAGATAACTTCATCTAGAATTGTGCGGTGACACCTATGTTAGAGTATATTGACTAAGGAGTCAAGTGATAACACTTGATCATAAGTCATACTCATCGTTTAAGCTCAAAATGGGGTTACCATTTTTCGTTTAAGCATTTGATGTATTCTCATCTTGGTGAGTTGCTTTGACCCACGTCTTGGGGTAAAGCTTCTCTAAGATGGAATAACATACCTTGGGTGGCGGTGTTGATCTTGATCATGTAGTTGAACTTGTGTGAGTTGCTCAAGGTTGATGTAGCTCATCAAGAATTGGGAGCACCACTGGGATTTGAGTTCATCTACCTACGTGGGTTAATCATGCAAGGAAGAGCACTTGTGCATCCAAAGTGACAAACATGATATTTGATACCAAATGATATATAGAATTTGTGAAAGGATATGTTGAAGGGTTTCATGCTTCCTTGTCTTCAACCTGGTGTGTCCCACTTGTGGATGCTCCCGTATCAAGTCTTGGTTCACCTTGTCGTGAGGTAGAAGCTTCCACATGGATGGATGAAGTACTCTCTTTCACCTTCGTTGGACGGATCTTGCCAATAGACAAGTCTTGAATTGCTTCCGAACGATCTTTATCTCCTACATCAATTGGCAATTGCTCTACTTGCGAGCCGTTAGATTCATCAAACTTCACATCTACCGTCTCTTCAACCTTTCGGGTGAAATTGTAGTAGACACGGTAAGTGTGAGAGTTTGAGCCATAACCAAGTATGAAACCTTCATGAGATTTAGGAGCAAATTTAGAATGACGATGCTTATCAAGAATGTAGAACTTTGAGCCGAATACTCGAAAGTATCCAACTTGGGGTCTGTTACCGCTGAGAAGCTCGTATGCCGTCTTGCCGGGAAGCTTGTGAAGATACAAGCGATTGGTTGCATGCCAAGCTATCTCAACCACTTCCACCCAAAAGTCTTCTGGATTCTTGTACTCGTCAAGCATCATTCTTGCCATCTCGATAAGAGTCCGGTTCTTCCTCTCAACAACTCCATTTTGTTGAGGTGTGTATGTAGCCGAGAACTCATGTGAAATCCCTTCTTCGTCAAGAAAGGTATCCACATTTGAGTTCTTGAACTCCATTCCGTTGTCACTGCAAACCTTTTTGATCTTCACTTCAAGTTGATTTTGGGCCTTCCTAGCGAAGTTCTTGAAGATCTTTTGGACCTGCGATTTATCATCAAGAAAGAACACCCACGTAAATCTTGAAAAGTCATCAACTATGACCAGGCCAAATGAGTTACCACCGAGACTCTTGTAGGCATTGGGACCAAAGAGTTCCATGTGAAGTAGTTCGAGCGGTCTTCTCGTGGTCATAATGTTCTTCACGGGGTGGCTTCCTCCAACTTATTTTCCTGCTTGACAAGCACTACAAAGTCTATCCTTGTCAAATATAACATCTTTTACTCCAAGGAGATGATCACCTTTAATAAGCTTATCAAGATTTCGCATGCCCACATGACCTAACCTTCTATGCCACGACCAGCCTTTTGAAGATTTAGCAATTAAGCTAGTTCTAGATTGAGCCTTTTTAGTGAAATCAATAATGTAAAGATCACCTCTACGAATACCGGTAAAGACCATTTTATGATTATCTCTACGAAACACTTGGCAATCTATTTCAGTAAATAGGAGATTGAAGCCGAAGTCAGCAAGTCTAGATACGGAAAGTAAATTGTAGCCAAGTGATTCAACAAGCATGACTGCAAGCATTTAATACAAGAGAGAAGACAAAGTAATATGGCTCAAGGTTAAATCAACAATAAAGCATATGAGAGCCACTAAACATTTCCATCATGGTCTTCTCCTCTTGACCCCCAGAGAAATGAAAAGAAACTATTTACACGGGAAAGTTCCCAACAAGCAAAAGAAGAACGAGAAATCTTTTTGGATTTTCTTTTAATTACTACTACTACAGGCATGGAAAGTAAACTAGCTAAAAAACTGCAACTAATATTTTTTGTTTTTCTTAAGGTTTTTCTAACACACAAAAGAAAGACTAAGAAAAGAAATGAAACTAGCATGGATAGTACAATGAAAAAGTGTGAGCACCGAGTACTAGAATAAGTGTGTGCACATGAATGTAATGTCGGTGAGAAATGCGTACTCCCCCAAGCTTAAGCTTTTGGCCTAAGTTGGTCTATGGCCAATATTGTCCTGATGGATATCCAAAGTCATAGTTGGGGTTGTACTGAGATGCAGTGGCTACCGCCTGACGAGCTACATCCTAAAGGCGAGTTGCCCTCGTCGTCTCCTGATACTCATTTTCCTCCTCCCTGGTTATAGTATATCTCCCTTTTGCCTGAAAGTCAAAGAAGGTAGGAGCAGGGAGAGCAATATGGACAGTGCGACGCCTGTCAAAGATTAGTCGATACTGGAGGGACTGTTCATCCCTCTCAACAAATTGATGGTGAATCATGGCATTATAATCTAAATAAGCATGAGGCAAGTCCGCATCATTCTCGTGTATGGGCACATGAAGATAATTAGGGAAGCGAGTTGCATAAATTCCACCAAACAGATCGCCATTTAAACCATTATGATGTAACCTACGTGCAACAATGACCCGCAAATCATATTGTCTATCACCTAATACCGCAATATTAAGGACACTAAAATCTGGTACACACATATGGCAGGCTTCGTCTTTACCGTTAATGCATCTACCAATGAAGAGAGAAAAATAATGTATAGCAGGAAAATGAATGTTCCCTATGGTAGCTTGGGTAAGTTCTCTAGATTCCCCTATAGTAATACTAGCTAGAAAGTCTTTATACTTAGATTTGCGAGGTTCACCAACACTACCCCACTGTGGGAGTTTACAAGCATCATTACAATCTTCTAAACCCATAGTATAAGATTTATCATAGAGATCAAACAAGACAGTGGGAGAGTTACGTGAAGATGTAAATTTAAACCTTCTTACAAAGGAATCAGTTAGGTACTGGTATTGAGGGCACTTATCTGACTCGAAGTCATCAATATCCGCATTACGCACATATGTGTAAAATTCTTCCTTGATACCTGCCCGGATCATATACTCTTCTGACGGCCATTCGCAGGGCCGGACTTGAGCTTCCCTTGGTAACTCATCTTCTGGCTCGCGTATCGCGAGCCTTGGTCCTTGCTTCCTTGAGGAACCACCTTGAAAGATTTTTCTATGCATTTTTTTTGGAATATTTCTGAAATTTTTAGTGACGCAAAATAAAAGTGAACCAAACTCAACAAGATTGATAGCAACTACTCCTACAAGTGCCTACAGACTATATCATGCATTAGAACTACTTGGAACCACATAAATTTGACATGCAAGCTCAAGAACAGGGTCACCTAAGCAGCAAAAATTTGCAATAAATAAAGCACTAGAAAAAAAACTAATTGGACCAGTGGAGGAGTCACATACCAAGGAACAATCTCCCCCAAACAGTTTTGTGAATGGAGCTTTGGGCAATTAGATCGAAAATGGCAGCAAGATGATCTAGAACTCATGCTTGAGCTGGATAGTGATTTTTTGGGAGGAAGAAGGAGTGTGTGGGTGCAGGAATAAGTGGAGGGCGGCCACATGGAGCCCACGAGGCAGGGGGTGCGCCCTGCACCCTCGTGGCCAGGTGCTAACTCCCCCTGCTATGTTCTCAGTGCCAAATATTCTCAAATATTCTTGAAAAAAATCATATTCCATTTTCGGGGCATTTGGAGAACTTTTATTTTTGGGGTATTTTTTCTTGCACAGATAACTCTGGAAACAGGCAGAAAATACTTTTTTTTGCTTTATTTAATCTAATTAACAGAAAGTAAAATAAGGGTACTGAAAGTTGTGCTATCAAGATTCACCCTTCTCATTCTCATCAAAAGTAATCCATTAACAAGGTTGATCAAGTCTTCTTAATAAACTCTTTCCGAATGACATGAAACCGGAGAATTTTCAAATAAAACTAGTTTACCTCAATGGGGATATGCATGTCCCCAACCATAAGAATATCATATTTCTTCTTGACAGTAGGAAGAGGAAATTCAAAACCTCCAATATTAATAGTTGAAATTTTTCCAATAGAATTGATACTGTGGACCTGAGGTTGTTTCCTCGGATAGTGTACCGTATGCTCATTACCATTGACATGAAAAGTGACATTGCCTTTGTTGCAATCAATAACAGCCCGTGCAGTATTCAAAAAGGGTCTAGCAAGGATAATAGACATATTATAGTCCTCGAGAATATCAAGGATAACAAAGTCCGTTAGAATAGTAACATTTGCAACCACAACAGGCACATCCTCACAAATACCGACAGGAGTTGATTTATCGGCCATTTGCAAAGATATTTCAGTAGGTGTCAACTTACTCAAGTCAAGTCTACGATATAAGGAGAGAGGCATAACACTGACACCGGCTCCTAGATCACACAAAGCAGTTTTAACATAGTTTCTTTTGATGGAGCAAGGTACAGTAGGTACTCCTGGATCTCCTAGTTTCTTAGGTATTCCACCCTTAAAAGTGTAATTGGCAAGCATGGTGGAAATTTCAACTTCAGGTATCTTTTTTTATTGGTAATAATATCTTTCATATACTTAGCATAAGGATTTTTTGTAAGCATATCAGTCAAACGCATACGCTAAAAGATAGGTCTAATCATTTCAGCAAAGTGCTCAAAATCCTCATCATCCTTTTTCTTGGATGCTTTAGGAGGAAAAGGCATGGGTTTTTGAACCCATGGTTCTCTTTCCTTGCCGTGCTTCCTAGCAACAAAGTCTCTCTTATCATATTGTTGATTCTTTGATTGTGGGTTATCAAGATCAACAGCAGGTTCAATTTCTACATCATTATCATTGCTAGGTTAAGCATCATCATGAACATCATCATTAACATTATCACTAGGTTCATGTTCATTACCAAATAGTGTTTCAGCATCAGAGATAGAGGTATCATTGGGATTCTCGGGTGTGTTAGCTACGGGTTCACTAGAAGCATGCAAAGTCATATCATTTTTCTTTTTCTTCTTCTTAGAAGAACTAGGTGCGTCTAAATTATCTCTCTGAGAATCTTGCTCAATTCTCTTAGGGGGACCTTAAGGATACATAGGTTCCTGAGTCATTTTACCACCTCTAATCATAACTCTAACAGCATTATCATTTTTCTTATTATTTAATTCATTGAGAAAATCATTTTGGGCTTTAAGTACTTGTTCTACTTGAGTGGTAACCATAGAAGCATGTTTACTAATGAGTTTCAATCCACCTTTCACTCTAGACATATAATCACTCAAACGTGCAATCATATAAGCATTATGTTGCAATTGTCTACCAACATAAGCATTGAAGTTTCTTGTTTAACAATGAAGTTGTCAAACTCATGTAAACATTGGCTAGCAGACTTATAACGAGGAATATCACCTTCATCAAATCTATAAAGATAATTTACCTTTACTACCTATGTCGGGTTATCACGACCATGTATTTCTTCAATAGGCAGTAAATTCTTAACATCTTCAGCTTTAATACCTTTTTCTTTCATAGATTTCTTTTCCTCTTGCATATCTTTAGGACTGAGAAACAGAACACCCATTTTCTTCGGAGTTGGCTTAGGGGCTGGTTCAGGAAGTGTCCAATTATTTTCACTGGTCAGCATATTATTCAATAGTAATTCAGCTTGATCAACTGTTCTTTCCATGAAAACACAACCAGCACAACTATCCAGGTGGTCTCTGGAAGCATCAGTTAGCCCATTATAAAGGACATCAAGTATTTCATTCCTCTGAAGAGGATGATCAGGCAAAGCATTAAGTAATTGGATAAGCCTCCCCCAAGCTTGTGGGAGACTCTCTTCTTCAACTTGCACAAAATTATATATTTCATATAAGGAAGCTTGTTTCTTATGAGCGGGAAAATATTTAGCAGAGAAGTAATAAATCATATCCTGGGGACTTCGCACACAACTAGGATCAAGAGAATTAAACCATGTCTTAGCATCACCCTTTAACGAGAACGGAAATAACTTAAGGATATAATAATAACAAATCTTTTCCTCGTTGGTAAACAGGGTGGCTATATCAGATTCAGATTCATAGCCATGGAAAGGATCAGATTCAACCATAGTAATTAACTCGGGATCAACAGAGAAATCATAAGCCTTATCAGTAACAAAGATAGGTGAAGTAGCAAAAGCAGGGTCATATTCCATTCTAGCATTCAAAGACTTTTCTTTCAGGTTAGCTAATAATTTCTTAAGATCATATCTATCGTTGCAAGAAAGAAAGTCTCTAGCAATTTCTTCATCCATAACATAACCCTCAGGAATAATAGGCAATTCATATCTAGGGGGGAAATCTTCATTATCACTTTCATCAATATTATCAGTTTCAATATTTGCATTCTCCCTAACCTTAGCAATTGTTCATCTAGAAATTCACCTAGTGATACAGTATTATCAAGCATAGAAGTAGTTTCATCATACATAGAAGAAGTGGCATCATCAATAACATGCGACATATCAGATTCAATACCAGGAGTAGGTGTCGCAAGTTTACTCATAACATAGGGTGAATCAAGTGCAGAGCTAGATGGCAGTTCCTTACCTCCCCTCGTAGTTAAGGGATAAATCTTGGTTTTTGAGTCTTTCAAGTTCAGCATAGTGATCAACAGATATAAATCCCAAGTGACTTAAATAATATAGCTATGTTCCCCGGCAACGGCAAATGAAAATAGTCTTGATAACCCACAAGTGTAGGGGATGGCAACAGTTTTCGAGGGTAAAGTTTTCAACCCAAATTTATTGATTCGACACAAGGGGAGCCAAAGAATACTATCAAGTATTAGCAGCTGAGTTTTCAATTCAACCACACCTGGAAAATTAGTATCTGCAGCAAGGTAATTTAGTAGCAACGTAATATGGAAGTAACGGTAACGGAAGCAAAAGTAGCGATAGTGTTTTTGTAGTGATTGTAACAGTAGCAGCGGAAAAGTAAATAAGCAACAAGCAATATGTGAAAAGCTCGTAGGCATTGGATCGGTGATGGAGAATTATGTCGGATGCGATTCCTCATGTAATAGTTATAACATAGGGTGACACAGAACTAGCTCGAGTTCATCAAAGTAATGTAGGCATGTATTCTGAATATAGTCATACGTGCTTATGGGAAAGAACTCACATGACATATTTGGTCCTACCCTTCCGTGGCAGCAGGGTCCTAGTGGAAACTAAGGGATATTAAGGCCTCCTTTTAATAGAGTACCGGACCAAAGCATTAACACATAATGAATACATGAACTCCTCAAACTACGGTTATCACCGGGAGTGGTCCCGCTATTGTCACTTCGGGGTTGCCGGATTATAAAACATATTAGGTGACTATTGACTTGCAAGATAGGATCAAGAACACACATATATTCATGAAAACATAATAGGTTCAGATATGAAATCATGGCACTCGGGCCCTAGTGACAAGCATTAAGCATGGCAAAGTCATAGCAACATCAATCTTAGAACATAGTGGATGCTAGGGATCAAACCCTAACAAAACTAACTCGATTACATGGTAAATCTCATCCAACCCATCACCGTCCAGCAAGCCTACGATGGGATTACTCACGCACGGCGGTGAGCATCATGGAATTGGTGATGGAGGAAGGTTGATGATGACGACGATGATGATCTCCACTCTCTGGAGCCCCGAACGGACTCCAGATCAGCCCTCCCGAGAGTGATTAGGGCTTGGCGGCGGCTCCGTATTTTAAAACGCGATAATTCCTTCTCTCTGATTTTTTTTCTCCCCGAAAGTGAATATATGGAGTCGGGGAAGACGTCGATGGAGCAACAGGGGGCCCACGGTACACCCCCCACCCTCGTGGATAGGGTGTGGGCCCACTGGTCTAGTTCTTTCCGCAGATATTTTTTATATATTCCAAAATAATTCTCTGTTGAATTTCATGTCATTCCGAGAACTTTTATTTCTGCACAAAAATAACACCATGGTAGTTCTGCTAAAAATAGCGTTAGTCCGGGTTAGTTCCATTCAAATCATGCAAGTTAGAGTCCAAAACAAGGGCAAAAGTGTTTGGAAAAGTAGATACGTTGGAGACGTATCAGGCACGCAGAAGACCGTAAGAAAGACGGGAAGTTGTGAGCACCCGCTGACGAGTCGCGGTGGAGAAAAATCGAGAGAACGTATTGGGAGGAGTTTGTAGGTGACGCAAGGAACGTATGGTTTTGTTTAAGCGCGGATGGCATTAATCCTTTTGGGGAGCAGAGCAACAATCACAGCACCTGGCCCGTGACTCTATGTATCTATAACCTTCCTCCTTGGTTGTGCATGAAGCGGAAGTTCATTATGATGCCAATAATCATCCAAGGCCCTAAGCAACCCGGCAAAGACATTGATGTGTACCTAAGGCCATTAGTTGAAGAACTTTTATAGCTGTGGAATGGACAAGGTGTACGTGTGTGAGATGAGGCCAACCAGGAGGAATTTGACTTACATGTGTCGTGGTTTGTAACCATCAATGATTGGCCTGCTCTCAGTAACCTTTCAGGACAAACAAACAAGGGATACGACCCATGCACGCACTGTTTAGATGACACCCAAGTATATACATGGACAAATGTAGGAAGAATGTGTACCTGGGGCATCGTCGATTTCTTCCGACCAACCATCAATGTCGAAATAAAGGCAAGCATTTCAAAGGCGAGGCAAATCACCGGAAGAAGCCCGCCATGCGTACCGGTGATCACGTACTTGCTATGGTCAATGATTTACAGGTAATCTTTGGAAAGGGTCCCGGCGGACTATCTGTTCCGAATAACGCTGAGGGACGCGTACCCATGTGGAAGAAGAAATCTATATTTTGGGACCTACCCTACTGGAAAGACCTAGAGGTCCGCTCTTCAATCGACATGATGCACATGACGAAGAATCTTTGCGTGAACCTGCTAGGCTTCTTGGGCGTGTATGGGAAGACAAAAGATACACCAGAGGCACGGGAGGACCTGTAACGTTTGCACGAAAAAGACGGCATGCCTCCAAAGCAGTATGAAGGTCCCGTCTGGCTTCTCGTCGAATATAAAGGGAATAATAAATATGGCAGAGAAAAGTTCCAGAACCTAAAGTCTCATGACTGCCACGTGATTATGACGCAACTGCTTCCGGTTGCATTTAGGGGGATTCTACCGGAAAACGTCCGATTAGCCATTGTGAAGCTATGTGCATTCCTTAATGCAATCTCTCAGAAGGTGATCGGTCCAGAAATCATACCAAGGCTAAGGAGTGATGTGGCGCAATGTCTTGTCAGTTTCGAGCTGGTGTTCCCACCATCCTTCTTCAATATCATGACGCACGTCCTAGTTCATCTAGTCGACGAGATTGTCATTTTGGGCCCCGTATTTCTACACAATATGTTCCCCTTTGAGAGGTTCATGGCAGTCCTAAAGAAATATAACTGTAACCGTGCTAGGCCAGAAGAAAACATCTCCATGAGCCATCAAACAAAGGATGTCATTGGGTTTTGTGTTGACTTCATTCCTGGCCTTAAGAAGATTGGTCTCCCTAAATCGCGGTATGAGGGGAGACTGACTGGTAAAGGCACGCTTGGAGGGGAGTCAATAATATGTAGGGATGGGCATTCTTGGTCTGAAGCACACTACACAGTTTTACAGAGTTCTACCCTAGTGACCTCGTAGGTCGATGAACACAAGAACAGTCTACGCTCCAAACACCCGGAGCAGTGTGACAACTGGATTACATGTGAACACATCAAGACTTTCAGTAGTTGGTTGGAAACACGTCTCAGAGGTGACAACATTGTTTGTGATGAGTTGTACTTGTTGTCCAGGGGACCATCTTCGACTGTATTGACTTACGAAGGATACAAGATAAACGGGAATACATTTTACAAGATCGCCCAAGATCAAAAGAGCACCAACCAAAACAGCGGTGTCCGCTTTGATGCAGCAACCAAGAAGTGAAAGGACACATATTATGGTTACATAGTGGACATATGGGAACTTGACTACAGACATGATTTTAAGGTCCATTTGTTTAAGTGCAAATGGGTCAATCTTTCATGATGCGGGGTACAGGTAGACCCAGATTACGGAATGACAATAGTGGATATGAACAATCTTGGGTACACAAACGAACAGTTCGTCCTAGCCAATGATGTGGCGCAGGTTTTCTATGTGAAGGACATGTCTACCAAAACCAGAAAAAGAAAAGATAAGGAAGCAAACACATCATATGATGAGACAATGTGCCACATAGTTCTTTCAGGAAAAAGAGACATCGTGGGAGTGGAGGGCAAGACAGACATTTTTGAAGATTATGAAAAGTTTCATGGAATTCCCCCCTTCAAACTCAAGGCTGACCCAAGCACCCTGATAAACGATGAAGATTATCCATTGTTACGGCGCAATAAGAAAATGACACAATCGAACAAAAAGTGAGGTCTTTCTCTCCACAACTATTATGATGATGCCTTTGATCTAGAATATCACTGCAGTTACATGTGAAGAAATGAAATCCCTTTGTAACAGATGAGTTTTCGTATGAAACCCTGATACCTCGAAAGAGATTGTCCGTTTTGTACACGAAGTGCATCCCGTTTTTGCCGTAACCCAACCTACTTTTTTGCACATGCTATGTGGGTGAAATGATGATACCATGCCAACTTTCAACCTTTTCAGAGGTCATTTGAAATGCTTTTCAAATTCAGGGTCATATGTTCATAAATATCAGTAAATGCATGAAAAATAACAAATGAAGTCAGAAAGGGTTGAAAATTGATGATGTGGCTTTGAATTGTGCATTTTGAACACATAAAAAGTGTCAGGACCGGTTTTTCAGTAAAATAATTACCGAAAGACCGACCTTTTTATTAAACCAGCAAGGAAGAATATTTCTTGCTGATGGACAATTCCTTGATACAGAATTCCAGAATACTGAATAATTATACAAGGTTGAGCTGAGGTGGCTCAACAATTTATTACAAGTACGCCAATATAGTACATAAAGGCGGATATGACACATAGGCAGGGTGGCATACAACTAACTCGTAATAAAAAGGTGGTGGATATGTCATAGTGTAGTGGGTGACGTGACTCCAATATGTTACAGTTCATTGAATGTCGCAGTGAGACCCGATGAATTTATTTGGTGGTAGGCGGAAGCGGTTATATAACAGTGATCAACTCCAGGATCGCAAGAGACTGACTGGGACTCCACTAGACGTCGGACTCGCTATCGAACTCTTCATGCATGAGATCGCCTTCGTCCACATCTGGCCAAATCAACAAGCCAGGTGAGTACTTTGAATGTACTCGCAAGACAATTCGGACTTAAGATATAATAAATGCCAACATGATGCATGTGAGTATTCTAGCAAAATGCAACTGGATACATATATTCCTGTGTGGTATGTAAATAATTGGAAGTCGGGCGGTAATCCTCCCGAAATCCACAAGATAAATAAAAGGAAACCAAACGAGTGTCTGAGTGACGCCTCGTGAGGAAATAGTAAAATGAAAACATGCCACAGTCGGGCGTCTAAGCCACACCACATAAAGGGCTTATAGCGAAAATAAATGACAAGAATGCCTCAGTCGGACGTCTGAGCGACATCACATAAAGGGCTTATAAATAACAAGAATGCCACAGTCGGACGTCTGAGCGACATCACATAAAGGGCTTATAAATAACAAGCATGCCACAGTCGGACGTCTGAGCGACATCACATAAAGGGCTTATAAATAACAAGAATGCCACAGTCGGACATCTGAGCGACATCACGTAAAGGGCTTATAAATAACAAGAACGCCACAGTCGGACGTCTGAGCGACATCACATAAAGGGCTTATAAATAAAAATAATGCCACAGTCGGACGTCTGAGCGACATCACATAAAGGGCTTATAAATAACAATAGTATAACGATGAAATACTTCAGAAAGTAAATCAGTGCAGAGGTAATTGGTTAGTTCATCTACCAAATGAACTTGAAAAAAAGGAAAAGTCACTACTCTTGTTACTATCAAGAGTTTACTAAAGATGGTCACCGGGTTGACACAAAGATTGACCCTAGGCCATAAACATGGCTACTTGAAGGATTTAACTCTGCAGAGCTTGTACTATTAAATCATAGCCAACGGATTCTACTAGCCACAGGGCCTAGTTCCGTCTATGGTGTTTTAGTAGAAACCCAACTGACCAGTACACACCCATTTCACATCCTGCTGTCCGGAATCACCCGTGACAATGTTCACGAAAAACTTTATGACGGGGAGGCTACAACCTCGAATAGCATGGGATCAAATTTCTATATGTGCGCTCTAAGGGGTGCCCCCCTCTCGGTCCCAACCGGAAACACCCATGCCCCCTGACCGGATGACGGGCTTTAATCCAGGGCCATGGAACCCTCATCCCGGCCCCTCTACTTGGTGTGTACTCGGAAAGTGGTTTACAACTGACTAGACCGCAATCACAACAGATGGCATATGACAGTACCAAAAGGAGGTGAGCGGGTCATGACTCGATCCACGTGGATACTAGGTTAACCAACTACTGGCATGCTTCAGCAATACCAGTACTCCACCCATCATGTCACCACATGATCGGGGTGGTTCAATCATTATCATACGGGGCTCACCCGAAGCTTGCTTGCATGAAATATAACCATACACAAATGCTTATATAACCATGCTTATGAAATGAACTACTCGAGCAAACATGCGACACATCCATCATATAAAAGGTTCAAACATGCTTTCCTGGTTCGGAGTAGTCGGAGTCTAATTCGGTGAGGTTCGCGGCTCCGTCACGTCCTTCGATATCTACGTATTCAAAAAAACGGATAATAACATAAATACCGAACGTGCAAAGAAAGTTGCTCCAAAAAAATTCACATAAATATGACAAAAAACTAGACAGAAAACTAAAGAGGACAGAAAAATAATCAACTCAAAATCATCTTTAGATAAAAAGATATTAGAGTTTCTATCCAGGGACTCATCTCTAATGAAACAGAAAGTTTCGAGGGGCTAGAATTGAAAACAGAAAAGCGAACCGGTACGCAGTACGCCAACTGAAGATGAAGACGTACTTTGCCCGAAGGCGCTTTCCAGAAAAATGATTCGGGGGAAAACAAGAGGCTGACGAGGGGGTCCCACTCGTCGGGTTTAAACTCGGAAACAGAGTCGCACCGGCGCCAGGAGCTGTGGTGGTCGCCCGCGCCGATCCATGGCGAGTTAGTGGAGGGGAGTAGTACATACAGCTTCCTGGTGTTCTTCCGCATCGATTGGTGGTGGAGTTGAGCGTCGGCGAGCCCCACATCGACGGCGACCTTGTCTCCGGCGGACGGAGGCTTGGGTGGTCATGGGCCTCGTTGGAGAGAGCTCCTGGGGTCAAATTGGAGTGGGGGTTAGGTTTAGGTAGGTGCCAGGGTGCTACGCTCGAGTCCTGGGCGGCGGAGGAGTTCTCACCGGAGAGAACGCTGCTGGAGCCCGAGGCGGACGGAGTTGGCCGGAGTTGGGGAAGAAGGGCCCTTCGAGGCTATTCCAGAGGCTGGGCGCGGTCTAGGGAGATGGTGGAGGTGTGCGGGCTCGAGAACGATCTTGGGGGCGCTTTATATAGCCGTCCCGAGGCGGTTGCCGTGAACGGGATAAGTCCGGCGAGCGATTACGGCGGCACAGTGGCTGGAGGGTGAGGTTAGGGGCTTGAGCATCGACGAGGAGGTGTACAAGTTCCATTCCCGTGCCTAACTCAGCGGGGGAGGGGTGATTACGGGCTGCCCTCGACGGAACGGCCGTGCGGCACGTTGGCGGCACAGAACATGCTCTGTGCGCGCCAGGCCACGGCGAAGGTGCTGCAGGCGTGCGCTGGCAGTGGAGAAGGCCACGCGGAGCGCTGGGGTGACTTGGGCGGCGCCAAACGGCGTCGAGCTGCAGGATCCTCCCTGTTGGCCGCCACGGGAGGTTCTGTTGCCGTGGAAGTCACCGGCGTGGTCGGGCCAGGGCGCCACCGACGCCCGGAAGCCGCCAAGCAAGCGTGCGGCGTGCTGGATAAGCAGGAGGTGCAGTGAGCATCGATCCAAGGCGGGCACTGGTGAGATTGACGATGCGGCTCTGACGAACTGACGAACTGCACTGTTGACTATGAATCTTCAGTTAGCAGTTTCTGAAACCGACAGCATAGTGTATGCCAGGTGTTCGATGAAATGATTCTGGCATGTGGGAAAAGTTTCTGGGGCTGATATTTGGTGGAGTGGCCTCTTGATGCATCTAGAGGATGCCTTAATTTCCACATAATTTTTGGAAGAAGATAAATATGAATTTCACCAAATTTTGCAAATCTGGTCCAAACTTGCAGCAGGTGAAATTTGAAAATTTTGAACTGTGGACCAGTGAAACAAGATGGATTTAGGTTGTGGGTACTAAGGACTATCTAGGGAAGTTATTTTGGAATCAAATAACAAGATGGATAGGGTGGTTCCTTTGTAAATCACCAAGGTCCACTATAAATGACAGAAATAGAATTTGGAGCAAAATAAATAGAGGGAGAATTCCAATAAGGTTGAAACACACTGGAATTGATGAGAGACTTGTCTTAAGGTGTAGAGGGGGTCTTGGAGAGCAATATCTCTGTTGGGGTCATGGCAAGATGAAGGTTGGAGAGGAAGATAAGCCCAAGGTTAAACCTGAGGAGTCTAAATCATGAAGGAAAAGAATCAAACAAATTTCTAAGAAAATAACTTGTGTTGAGCTAACACCAGAAGTATCTTTCAAGACCAAAAACCAAGCTTGAGAAAAACACACAAACTTTGGCCAGAAGAGATTTTAGAAGGGTCTTAAGAGAAGATCAAACAACCCCCTTCCAAAACACCAAAAGTTTTGGAAGAAAAACCAAACCCAAAAAAATTTGGAGTGTTACAACACCTACCCCCTTAGGAAAAATCTCGTCCCCAAGATTTCAGCTGATCCTCAAATAGGTGTGGGTGTTCTGTCCGAAGGAAATCTTTCCCACGTTGCCTCATCCTCTGTGTGATTACTCCACTGAACCTTGAGAAATTTAATAGTCTTCTGACGGGTTCTCCTTTCAGACTCCTTCAAAAATTTTACTGGGTGTTCCCGGTAGGTGAGATCTGGTTGCACGTCAAGACTTTCATGTGACACATGCTTCTCTGGGTTGCTTACACACTTCCATAGTTGCGAGACGTGGAACATGTCGTGGACGTCTGACAGTTCCTTGGGAAAGTCCAGCTGGTAAGCCGTTGTGCCTCTCCGTGCAATTATACGAAAGGGTCCGATGAATCGGGGTGCTTGTTTCCCTTTGACCTTGAATCATTGCAGTCCTCTCATAGGTGATACACGTAAGTATACGTCTTCACCGGGCTCAAAACTTATTTCCCGATGCTTTTGATCGTAATAGCTCTTCTGTCGGCTTTGGGCTGTTTTGAGTCGATCCCGTATTATTTTTGCTCTTTCCTCAGCTTCTTTTAACATATCTAGGCCGAATATACGACTGTCCCCTGTTTCCGACCAGTTTAATGGAGTACGACATCTTCGTCCGTACAAGGCTTCGAACGGTGCCATCTGCAGGCTGGCTTGGTAACTATTGTTGTGTGCAAACTCGGCATATGGTAAGCTTGCCTCCCAACTGGTCCCATATGTGAGGACACATGCCCTTAGCATGTCTTCAAGTATTTGATTTACTCGTTCCATTTGTCCTCCAGTCTGGGGGTGATAAGTTGTACTGAATGTTAGTTGCGTTCCGAGGGCTTGTTGCAACTGGTCCCAAAATTTGGAGACGAACTGAGTGCCTCTGTCGGATATTATAGTCTTTGGAACCCCATGTAGGCATACTATACGGGCGAGGTAAATCTTGGCAAGCTTTTGGGTGGTGTGGGTTGTCTTGACTGGTATGAAGTGTGCTACCTTGGTCAGTCTATCTGTGATGACCATATGGCATCATTACCGTGCTGTGACCGTGGTAGTCCAACATTAAAATCCATTCCAATATCGTCCCATTTCCACTCTGGTATCCTGTTTGGCTGTAAGAGTCTTGCGGGTTTTTGGTGCTCGGCTTTAATGCGTTGACATGAATCGCAGCATGTAATATATGTGGCTATATCCCTCTTCATGCCGTGCCACCAAAATCTTTCCTGAATGTCCTTGTACATCTTTGTCCCTCCAGGGTGGATTGAGTATGGAGCGGTGTGGCTTTCTGCTAGAATTTGCTGTTTAAGGTCGTTGCTATTTTGTACGCAAAGTTTGTCTCTGAACCATAATATTCCCTCACCGTCTATGGTGAATTTTGAGGCCTTGCCCGGACTTACTTTTCTTTTTATACCTTTGATGCTGGGGTGTCCATGCTGAGCCTTCTTTATTTGTTCTATTAGTGTAGGCCGTATTTCCTGATTTGACACTTCGCCTTCAGTGACCATCATTAGGTTGAGTTTGGCGAATTCTCGCTGAAATTTGGATCTCGGGTTCTATAGGCTGCCGTTGTTCGGGCTGGGGACGGCTGAGAGCATCCGCTACCATGTTTTCCTTTCCTGGGTGATAGTGGATACCAACGTCATAATCTTTTACCAGTTCCAGCCAGCGTCATAGTCGTAAATTGAGTTCTGGTTGCTCGAAAATATATCTGAGGCTCTTATGGTCCATATATATTTCACAGTGATTCCCAAGCAAAAAGTGCCTCCACTCCTTGAGTGCATGAATGACTGCTGCCAACTCCAAATCGTGAGTACGATAATTTTTTTCATGTTTTCGCAGTTGCCGGGAAGCGTAGGCGACTACTTTTCCTTCTTGCATTAGTACGCATCCGAGGCCTTTTCGGGATGTGTCGCAATATACTTCAAAACTCTTATGTATGTCTGGTACAACCAATACTGGGGCTGTTGTTAACTTCTTTTTTAGTTCTTGGAAGCTTTTCTCACATGCTTCGGTCCATACGAATTTCTTATCCTTCTTGAGTAACTGTGTCATTGGTTTGGCTATGTTGGAAAATCCTTCAATAAACCTTCTGTAATATCCAGCCATACCGAGGAAACTCCGTATGTCCGTTACACTGGCCGGTGACTTCCAGCCAAGTACAGCCTTAACTTTATCCGGGTCCACAGCAACTCCCTCTTGTGTTAATACGTGTCCTAGGAAACCCACTTGACTCAACCAAAATTCACATTTGCTGAATTTGGCGTAGAGTTGGTGTTTCCTTAATTCTCCCAGTACAATGCGGAGGTGTTCAGCATGTTCTTCCGGTGTCTTTGAATATACCAAGATGTCATCAAATAAATACCACCACAAATTTGTCCATGAATTCCATAAATACTTTGTTCATGAGGTGGGCGAAATATGCCGGGGCGTTGGTCAGTCCAAATGGCATTACTGTAAATTCATAAAGTCTGTATCTGGAGGTGAATGATGTTTTCGGGATATCTTCTGTTCGTACTTTTAATTGATGGTATCCTGACCTTAAATCAACTTTTGAGAAAACCTTGGCTTGCGCGAGCTGGTCAAATAAATCATTTATCTGTGGCATCGGATATTTGTTCTTGATTGTGACCATGTTGAGCGCTCGGTAGTCTATACACAACCTCATAGTCCCATCCTTCTTTTTGGCAAATAAAACCGGCGAACCCCAAGGTGAGGAGCTGGCCCGTATAAATCCTTTGTCGAGCAATTCCTTTATTTGTTTCTTTAGTTCAACCACCTCGGATGGTGCCATTTTGTACGGCTTCTTGTATATGGGGGTGGTTCCAGGCCCTAGCTCAATAATAATTATATTTCTCTGTCTGGTGGCATGCCCGGTAGTTCTTCGGGAAATACGTCCGGGAATTCACATACAACTAGAACTTTGCTTAACTCAGAAGTGTCTACCTTGTTTAATTTTGGTTGCCGCGATACAGGTCTTTCCTGAGCTGCGACTCTTATTGTCTTTCCGTGATGATGAGTAAGAATCACTGTCCTCTTGAAGCAATCGATAAATCCTTTGTTGGTGGTTAGCCAATCCATACCCAGGATAACATCCAGTCCCTTGTTTTCTAACATGAAGAGGTTTGTGTGAAACTATAACCCTTCAATTTCAATTGTCAAACCTTGGCAGTAATTCTGAGTGATCTGCTTACTCCCGGGGGACTTGATGGTCATTGATTTTCCAAAGGGAAGTATTGAAAAACCGTGTTGCAAAGCAAAACTCTTCGAAATGAACGAATGAGAAGCTCCAGAATCAAACAAAACCGTGGCAGGTATTATATTGACAGGGAACGTACCGAGTACGATATCCGGGGAATCCTGTGCTTGCTCCTTGGTCACATTGTTCAGGTGGCCTTTCTTGTGGTTGTTATTGGGGTTGAAGTTGTTACGCTTGGGCGCGGAATTGTTTCCATTGCTGTTAGGCTTCGGTGCTGAGTTTCTTGGCTTTGGGCACTGTTTAGCATAGTGTCCCTCTTCTCCACATGCGTAGCAAGTAACACCTGGGTGATACGTGAAATCCTTGTCGCTTGCGTGAAAATTCTTGCTTGGACAAGTGTCATTTGTCATGGGTTTGTTCGCCCCATTTTTCTAGAAACTTATCTTATTCCTGTCGTTGTGAGGGTGGTTGGTCTGATCCCTTTTTCTCTTGCGAATGTCTTCTAGACTGCGATGTTCATTTTCCAATGTAATAGCCTTGTCCACTAGTGTCTTGAAATCTAGAAAAGTGTGTACGACCAACTGGCATTTAAGTGCTGGGGCCAGTCCGTCCAGGAATTATTCCATCTTCTTATTTTCAGTCATACGCTCTTCGTTGGCATAACGGGATAATTGCGTAAACTGACTGTTGTACTCAGGTACTGTCATGCTCCTTTGCTTGAGGTCATCAAATTCTCTTTTCTAGATCTTCATAATGCTCTTAGGGATGTGTGCCCCACGGAAGCCTTCCTTAAAATCTTCCCAGGTGATATTATTTATGTCGGGGTGCATAAGCAGAAAATTTTCCCACCATGACGCGGCTTCTCCAGCAAGATAGTGTGGTGCGTAAAGTACCTTTTCACGTTCTAAGCATTGTGCCACAATTAATCTCCTTTCAATATCTCGAAGCCAATCATCGGCCTCAAGAGGTTTGTCTGTGTGCGAAAACGTTGTCGGACGTGTCTTCTGAAATTCAGATAATTTTGAGTGCTGCTGGTATGGCTCACGGTGATTTCCCATGTTAATGACATGGTTCATCATTTCCTGGTGCTGTTGCTGACTTTGCTCGTAAAGACGGCATACTTGAGAAAATGTTGTTTCGCTGCCCTGCTGACTTGACTGCCCCTGTGTGAAATTGTTATCTGTCTGCGTACCATAATTTTCCTCTGGCGGACTTGGCATGGAATGCTTCCAGGGACGAGTCATTTCTTACTCTAGGGTATTATTGCACAAATCATGAGAAGAACCGGGCAGCAAAATAAACCAAGATTTGCAAAAGCAACAAAACACGAGCTCCAAAGAGATTTTTAAAATAAACTGCTTGATTGCGCACGGAGAAGGACCGCTTAGTACATATCTTACACGCGGGTTCTAATTATACATACGTCACTCAGGGTGTGTGTACACATTCCTAACATGTTATTTATGCTAGTGCACTTCTCCAAGATCCTACATGATGCGCAAACAGACTACTTCCCATCAACCTATTTTACATATCACACACATAATACAAGCGAGCACAGTGCGTCGCGGATAAACGCACTAGTCGGAGATGTTGAAGATTTCCCTCGGCCTGCCGAGGGTAAGGCCCGGTGGTGCTGGAGACTCAACTTCCTCCTCACTAATAGGCTCCAAGCGCGGAGTATGGGTACGAGGTGTTGATGTAGGTGCGGCAGGCGGTGCAGCTCTGACCGGGGTAGGAGCAATGACCTGGTGAAACTCCTCAGTGGTAGGCAGACGGCGAGCGGTGGCTAAGATGGAAGGTGCATAGGATGCGGCGGACGAGACAAATGTCATTTGTGGCGCAGTATGGAGTAGCTCCCTCTTGTTGGCGGAGCCACTCTGGACCAAGTCCATACGAGCATCCACCAAGTCGTCCACAAGATTATCAAAGGCTGCCTCAAGTGCCTTGAGGTACTCAACCATTGATTCGATGGCTTCATCACGTTCCCCATTTGCGCAAGCAAACGCATAGTGGCACGTGTAGGGCACGTGGCATGGGAGGTAACGGTAGTGACGAGTCTTCATTGAAGGAAGGATGTCCCGGAGACAAGCTATCGCCTCACGGGCAGCCATTTGCATGGCATGCCTCTCCGTAGGCATGGCTCTGCCCACAAATCGGAGGCGGCGCGCTTCAGAACGCCCTCCCTTGAAGTGCACCACGGCCTGGTGCATTGACACGCTGTCGTTGAGCTTGTGACGGTAGACTGTAAACTCTGGACGGGTTGATGGCCCAATCGCGACTTTGGTGATGGCGAAGAGGAGCTTGACAAACCCCTCAGGAATGTTTGAGAACAACCGTGCATCACAGTCATTGCTGGCCATCTACAAAAGTAGACAAAAATTCCGAATAGTCAAGTCATAAATTTATGATGACCAACAGAAAATTGCTACAGATGTAAAAATGTTGAATAGCAATTATTACGCTAATAACCGATTAGCGAGCGCACCTAGTGGCTTCCTACAGTCAGCCTGGCTCTGGAACCAAGGTTGTCAGGTCCGGTTTTTCAGTAAAATAATTACCGAAAGACCGACCTTTTTATTAAACCAGCAAGGAAGAATATTTCTTGCTGATGGACAATTCCTTGATACAGAATTCCAGAATACTGAATAATTATACAAGGTTGAGCTGAGGTGGCTCAACAATTTATTACAAGTACGCCAATATAGTACATAAAGGCGGATATGACACAATGGCAGGGTGGCATACTACTAACTCGTAATAAAAAGGTGGTGGATATGTCACAGTGTAGTGGGTGACGTGACTCCAATATGTTACAGTTCATCGAGTGTCGGAGTGAGACCCGATGAATTTATTTGGTGGTAGGCGGAAGCGGTTATATAAGAGTGATCAACTCCAGGACCGCAAGAGACTGATTGGGACTCCACTAGACGTCGGACTCGCTATCGAACTCTTCATCCATGAGATCGCCTTCGTCCCCATCTGGCCAAATCAACAAGCCAGGTGAGTACTTTGAATGTACTCGCAAGACAGTTCGGACTTAAGATATAATAAATGCCAACATGATGCATGTGAGTATTCTAGCAAAATGCAACCGGATACATATATTCCTGTGCCGTATGTAAATAATTGGAAGTCGGGCGGTAATCCTCCCGAAATCCACAAGATAAATAAAAGGAAACCAAACGAGTGTCTGAGTGACGCCTCGTGAGGAAATAGTAAAATGAAAACATGCCACAGTCGGGCGTCTGGGCGACACCACATAAAGGGCTTATAGCGAAAATAAATGACAAGAATGCATCAGTCGGACGTCTGAGTGACATCACATAAAGGGCTTATAAATAACAAGAATGCCACAGTCGGACGTCTGAGCGACATCACATAAAGGGCTTATAAATAACAAGAATGCCACAGTCGGACGTCTGAGCGACATCACATAGAGGGAAAAAACAAGAATGCCACAGTCGGACGTCTGAGCGACATCACATAAAGGTCTTATAAATAACAAGAATGCCACAGTCGGACATCTGAGCGACATCACATAAAGGGCTTATAAATAACAAGAATGCCACAATCGGACGTCTGAGCGACATCATATAAAGGGCTTATAAATAACAATAATGCCACAGTCGGACGTGTGAGCGACATCACATAAAGGGCTTATAAATAACAATAGTATAACGATGAAATACTTCAGAAAGTAAATCAGTGCAGAGGTAATTGGTTAGTTCATCTACCAAATGAACTTGAAAAAAGGAAAAGTCACTACTCTTGTTACTATCAAGAGTTTACTAAAGATGGTCACCGGGTTGACACAAAGATTGACCCTAGGCCATAAACATGGCTACTTGAAGGATTTAACTCTGCAGAGCTTGTACTATTAAATCATAGCCAACGGATTCTACTAGCCACAGGGACTAGTTCCGTCTACGGTGTTTTAGTAGAAACCCAACTGACCAGTACACACCCATTTCACATCCTGCTGTCCGGAATCACCCGTGACAACGTTCACGAAAAACTTTAATACGGGGAGGCTACAACCTCGAATAGCATGGGATCAAATTTATATATGTGCGCTCTAAGGGGTGCCCCCCTCTCGGTACCAACCGGAAACACCCATGCCCCCTGACCGGATGACGGGCTTTAATCCAGGGCCATGGAACCCTCATCCCGGCCCCTCTACTTGGTGTGTACTCGGAAAGTGGTTTACAACTTACTAGACCGCAATCACAACAGATGGCATATAACAGTACCAAAAGGAGGTGAGCGGGATCATGACTCGATCCACGCGGATACTAGGTTAACCAACTACTGGCATGCTTCTCCAATACCAGTACTCCACCCATCATGTCACCACATGATCGGGGTGGTTCAATCATTATCATACGGGGCTCACCCGAAGCTTGCTTGCATGAAATATAACCATACACAAATTCTTATATAACCATGCTTATGAAAAGAACTACTCAAGAAAACATGCGACACATCCATCATATCAAAGGTTCAAACATGCTTGCCTGGTTCGGAGTAGTCGGAGTCTAATTCGGTGAGGTTCGCGGCTCCGTCACGTCCTTCGGTATCTACGTATTCAAACAAAACGGATACTAACATAAATACCGAGCGTGGAAAGAAAGTTGCTCCAAAAAAATTCACATAAATATGACAAAAAACTAGACAGAAAACTAAAGAGGAAAGAGAAAGAATCAACTCAAAATCATCTTTAGATAAAAAGATATTAGAGTTTCTGTCCAGGGACTCATCTATAATGAAACAGAAAGTTTCCAGGGGCGAGAATATAAAACAGAAAAGCGAACCGGCACGCAGTACGCCAACTGAAGACGAAGACGTACTTTGCCCGAAGGCGCTTTCCAGAAAATCGATTTGGGGAAAACAAGAGGCTGACGAGGGGGTCCCACTCGTCGGGTTTAAACTCTGAAACAGAGTCGCGCTGGCGCCAGGAGCTGTGGTGGTCGCCGGCGCCGATCCATGGCGAGTTAGGGGAGGGGAGTTGTACGTACAGCTTCCTGGTGTTCTTCCGCGTCGATTGGTGGTGGAGTTGAGCGTCGGCGAGCCCCAAGTTGACGGCGACCCTGTCTCCGGCGGGCGGCGGCTCGGGTGGTCGTGGGCCTCGTCGGAGAGAGCTCCTGGGGTCAAATTTGAGTGGGGGTTAGGTTTAGGTAGGTGCCAGGGTGCTACGCTCGAGTCCAGGGCGACGAAGGAGTTCTCACCGAAGAGAACGCTGCTGGAGCCCGAGGCGGACGGAGTTGGCCAGAGTTGGGGAAGAAGGGCCCCTCGAGGCTCTTCCAGAGGCTGGGCGCGGTCTAGGGAGATGGTGGAGGTGTGCGGGCTCGAGAACGAGCTCAGCGGAGCTTGATATAGCCGGCCCGAGGCGGTTGCCGTGAACGAGATAAGTCCGGCGAGCGATTACGGTGGCGCAGTGGCTGGACGGTGAGTTTAGGGGCTTGAGCATCGACTAGGAGGTGTACTAGTTCCATTCCCGTGCCTAACTCAGCAGGGGAGGGGTGATTATGGGCTGCCCTCGACGGATCGGCCGTGCGGCACGTCGGCGGCAGAGAACGTGCTCTGTGCGCGCCAGGCCACGGCAACGGTGCTGCACGCGTGCGCTGGCAGTGGAGAAGGCCACTCGGAGCGCTGGGGTGACTTGGGCGGCGCCAAATAGCGTCGAGCTGTAGGATCCTCCCTGTCGGCCGCCATGGGAGGTTCTGTTGCCGTGGAAGCGTGCGGCGTGCTGGATAAGCAGGAGGTGCAGTGAGCATCGATCCAAGGCGGGCACTAGTGAGATTGACGCTGCGGCTCTGACGAACTGACGAACTGCACTGTCGATAGTGAATCTTCAGTTAGCAGTTTCTGAAACTGATAGCACAGTGTATGCCAGGTGTTTGATGAAATGATTCTGGCATGTGGGAAAAGTTTCTGGGGCTGATATTTGGTGGGGTGGCCTCTTGATGCATCTAGAGGCTGCCTGAATTTCCGCATAATTTTTGGAAGAAGATAAATATGAATTTCATCAAATTTTGCAAATCTGGTCCAAACTTGCAGCAGGTGAAATTTGAAAATTTTGAACTGTAGACCAGTGAAACAAGATGGATTTATGTTGTGGGTACTAAGGACTATCTAGGGAAGTTAGTTTGGAATCAAATAACAAGATGGATATGGTGGTTCCTTTGTAAATCACCAAGGTCCACTATTAATGACAGAAATAGAATTTGGAGCAAAATAAATAGAGGAAGATTTCCAATAAGGTTGAAACACACTGGAATTGATGAGAGACTTGTCTTAAGGTGTAGAGGGGGTCTTGGAGAGCAATATCTCTGTTGGGGTCATGGCAAGATGAAGGTTGGAGAGGAAGATAAACCTGAGGAGTCTAAATCATGAAGGAAAAGAATCAAACAAATTTCTAAGAAAATAACTTGTGTTGAGCTAACACCAGAAGAATCTTTCAAGACCAAAAACCAAGCTTGAGAAAAACACACAAACTTTGGCCAGAAGAGATTTTAGAAGGGTCTTAAGAGAAGATCAAAGAACCCCCTTCCAAAAGACCAAAAGTTTTGGAAGAAAAACCAAACCCAAAAAACTTTGGAGTGTTACAAAAAGTCTGGAGTTCAAATAAGTTCAAAAAAATGAAATCCCTTCGTAATAGATTAGTTTTCGCCCGAAACCCTGATACCTCGAAACAGACAGTCCGTTTTGTACACGAAGTGCATCCAGTTTTTGCCGTAACCCTCTGTTCTTTTCTGCACATGCTATGTGGGTGAAATGATGATGCCATGCCAACTTTTAACCTTTTCAGAGTTCATTTGAAATGCTTTTCAATTTCAGGGTCATTTAGCTAAAAGAATGAACTAATATAAAAAAGAATGATCTGGAATACTTTTATGAAACTCTAATAGCAAAAATAATAAACTAAAAGAATGAACTAGAAAACTTTAATGGAACTCTAATAGAAAAAAGAATGAACTAGAAAAACTTTAATGAAACTCTAATAGCTAAAGGAATCAACCAAAAAACTTTTATAAACCTCTAGTATTATTGAAACTAAAATTATATAAAATTTATGCAACTAAAATTATCAAAGTATTTTCTGTTCAAAACATTAAAAGCAAAAAGAATTTTCATAAAATAAATAAAAAATCAAAAAATAAAATAAAATAAATAAGTAGAAACAAAATAAAATGAATAAGTAGAAACAAAATAAATTTTAATAAAGTAAAATAAATAAACTTTAGTAAAATAAATAAAAATAACAACATTAAGTATTTTGTTGAAAGTAGAAACAAAATTAAAAAATAAAGCAACAAAGAAAAAATGGAAAAAGGTAAAAAAAAATGCCTCCTAGTGGGCCACTACAGCCTGAATACGACTAGAAACCCACCCGTGGTCCAGGATTCAGGCCCGCGGAAGGCCCGGTAGGCCCACAGGCAGATACAGTTAGTTAAGGCCCATAGGCTTGCATTTGAGAGGAGCTCGAGAGGGCAGCAGCAGTGGAGCTTATAAACCACTCCGAGCCCCTCCCAACTAGCGAGGTGGGACTAAAGTTTTGGCCGCGGGGCAGCACAAGGCGTTTGGTCTCGGTTGGTGGCACCAACCGGGACTATAGGGTGGCATTGGTCCCGGTTCGTGGCGCCAACTGGGACCAATGCCCACCTTTAGTCCCGGTTGGTGCCACCAACCGGGACCAAAGGCCTCTGCTTCCCGCCCTTTGGGCTACTGAAAAGAGACCTTTGGTCCCGGTTGGTGGCACCAACCGGGACTAAAGGGGACATTGGTCCTGGTTAATGCCAAGAACCGGGACCAATGCTCTGTCTATATAAGCCAGCACTTAGTATTTTTTCACATTTCATCGCCAGTTGCCGCCCGAAGATGCCGCCAGGCTGCCCGAGCTCCCCATCGACGTCGTCGCCGCCCCCGTTGCCGCGCACTGCCCTGTCACCGCCCCGACGCCGCCGCTTATACGTCCATTTCACATCATGCTTTTATGTTGATATTTATTGCACTATGGGCTATTATTACACGTTATGTCACAATACTTATGCCTTTTCTCTCTTATTTTACAA
>LR738715.1:147991643-148003270 GCA_902687465.1 Secale cereale
GGGACCAAAGGCCTCTGCTTCCCGCCCTTTGGGCTACTGAAAAGAGACCTTTGGTCCCGGTTGGTGGCACCAACCGGGACTAAAGGGGACATTGGTCCTGGTTAATGCCAAGAACCGGGACCAATGCTCTGTCTATATAAGCCAGCACTTAGTATTTTTTCACATTTCATCGCCAGTTGCCGCCCGAAGATACCGCCAGGCTGCCCGAGCTCCCCATCGACGTCGTCGCCGCCCCCGTTGCCGCGCACTGCCCTGTCACCGCCCCGACGCCGCCGCTTATACGTCCATTTCACATCATGCTTTTATGTTGATATTTATTGCACTATGGGCTATTATTACACGTTATGTCACAATACTTATGCCTTTTCTCTCTTATTTTACAAGGTTTACATGAAGAGGGAGAATGCCGCCAGCTTGAATTCTGGGCTGGAAAAGGAGCAAACATTGGAGACCTATATGCACAACTCAAAAAGCCCCGAAACTCCACGAAACACCATTTCAGAAAATATAAAATATATCTGGTGAAAGAGATACGTCAGGGAGGCCGCCACCTGTCCACGAGGGAGGGGGCGCCCCCCTGGGCGCGCCCTCCTACCTCGTGGGCTACCTGGTGACTCCTCGATGCCCATCTTCTCCTATATGAGGTGTTTTGACCTGGAAAAAATCATAAGGAGGCTTTCGGGACCAAACTTCGCCGTCTCGAGGCGGAACCTTGGCGGAACCAATCTAGGGCTCCGGCGGAGCTGTTCTGCCGGCGATACTTCCCTCTGGGAGAGGGAAATCGTCACCGCCCTCATCATCAACAACACCCCCAGCTTGGGTAGGGTTATCTTCCTCAACATCTTCACTAGCACCATCTCCTCTCAAACCCTAGTTCATCCCTTGTATCCAATCTTTGTACCAAAACCTCAGATTGGTACATGTAGGTTGCTAGTAGTGTTGATTACTCCTTGTAGTTGATGCTAGTTGGTTTACTTGGTGGAAGATCATATGTTTAGATCCATTATGCATATTAATACCCCTCTGATTATGAACATGAATATGCTTTGTGAGTAGGTACGTTTGTTCCTGAGGACATGGGAGAAATCTTGCTATAAGCAGACATGTGAATTTGGTATTCATTCGATATTTTGATGAGATGTATGTTGTCTTTCCTCTAGTGGTGTCATGTTAACATCGACTACATGACACTTCACCATTGTTTGGTCCTAGAGGAAGGCATTGGGAAGTAATAAGTAGATGATGGGTTGCTAGTGTGACAGAAGCTTAAACCCTAGTTTATGTGTTGCTTTGTAAGGGGCTGATTTGGATCCATATGTGTCATGCTATGGTTAGGTTTACCTTAATACTTCTTTTGTAGTTGCGGATGCTTGCAATAGAGGTTAATCATAAGTTGGATGCTTGTCCAAGTAAGGGCAGCACCCAAGCACCGGTCCACCCACATACCAAATTATCAAAGTAACGAACGCGAATCATATGAACGTGATGAAAACTAGCTTGACGATAATTCCCATGTGTCCTCGGGAGCGCTTTCCCTCATATAAGAGTTTGTCCAGGATTGTCCTTTGCTACAAAAAGGATTGGGCCACCTTGCTGCACCTTATTTACTTTTACTATTATTTACTTGTTACCAATTATCTTATCACAAAACTATCTGTTACCGATAATTTCAGTGCTTGCAGAAAATACCTTACTGAAAACTGCCTATCATTTCCTTCTGCTCCTCGTTGGGTTCGACACTCTTACTTATCGAAAGGACTACGATAGATCCCCTACACTTGTGGGTCATCAAGACTCTTTTCTGGCGCTGTTGCCGGGGAGAGAAGCGCCTTTGGTAAGTGGAATTTGGTAAGGAAAAATTTGTATAGTGTGCTGAAATTTACTATCACTTGTCACTATGGAACTTAATCCTTTGAG
This sequence comes from Secale cereale, assembly GCA_902687465.1. NCBI lineage: Eukaryota > Viridiplantae > Streptophyta > Magnoliopsida > Poales > Poaceae > Secale > Secale cereale. The sequence goes on from LR738715.1 coordinate 147,993,561, forward strand.
GGGCTTGTTCGGGGTATCTTCACCCCGACCAGTACAGCAAAGAGTTTCTCCTCAACCTACTGAACCTACTGAAAATGATTGCTTTGAAATTCCTTCAGTTATGATAGAGAAACTGCTAGCTAATCCCTTTACAGGAGATGGAACACTGCATCCCGATTTGCACCTAATCTATGTGGATGAAGTTTGTGGATTATTTAAGCTTGCGGGTATGCCCGAGGATGTCATCAAGAAGAAGGTATTCCCTTTATCTTTGAAGGGAGAGGCAATGACATGGTTTAGACTATGCAATGATATTGGATCATGGAACTACAATCGATTGAAGTTAGAATTTCATCAGAAGTTCTACCCTATGCATCAGGTTCATCGTAATTGTAATTATATATATAATTTTTGGCCTCGTGAAGGAGAAAGTATCTCTCAAGCTTGGGGGAGGCTTAAGTCAATGTTATATTCATGCCCCAATCATGATCTCTCAAGAGAAATGATCATTCAAAAATTTGATGCTCGACTTTCTCTCAATAATCGCTCCATGCTCGATACCTCTTGTACCGGTTCTTTTATGATGAAGACTATTGAATTCAAATGGGATTTATTGGAAAGAATTAAACGCAACTCAGAAGATTGGGATCTCGACGAAGGTAAGGATTCAGGTATAACACCTAAGTTTCATTGTGTTAAATCTTTTATGGATACCGATGTTTTCTGTGAATTTAGCACTAAATATGGACTTGACTCTGAGATAGTAGCTTCTTTCTGTGAATCATTTGCTACTCATGTTGATCTCCCTAAGTAGAAGTGGTTTACATACCATCCTCCCATTGAAGTAAAAGTAGTTGAATCTGTTAAAGTTGAAGAAAAGACTATCACTTATAATGTTGATCCTTTGTTCGTACTGCTTATATTGAGAAACCACCCTTCCCTGTTAGAATAAAGGATCATGCTAAAGCTTCAACTGTGGTTCGTAAGAGTAATACTAGAACACCTACACCCTCTGAGCAAATTAAAGTTGAACCTAGTGTTGCTATGGTTAAGGATCTCTTGGTTGATAATATAGATGGGCATGTTATTTACCTCCATGAGGAAGCTGCTAGAATCGCCAAACCTGTTACTAGGAATAAACATAGACATGTTGTAGGCATGCCTGTTATTTCCGTTAAAATAGGAGTTCGCTGTTATCATGGTTTATGTGACGTAGGTGCTAGTGCGAGTGTAATACCCATTTCCTTATATGAAGAAATTATGCACGATATTGCACCTGCTGAGCTAGAGGGTATTGATGTTACTATTAAGCTTGCCAATAGAGATACTATTTCACTAATGGGGATTGTTAGAGATGTCGAAGTCCTGTGTGGGAAAGTTAAATACCCTGCTAATTTTCTTGTTCTTGGTTCCCCACAAGATGATTTTTGCCCCATTATATTTGGTAGACCCTTCTTGAACACTGTTAATGCTAAGATAGACTGCGAAAAGGATATTGTTACTGTTGAATTAGGGGATATGTCTCATGATTTTAACTTTGCTAAATTTCGTAGACAACCCCATGATAAAGAATTGCCTAGTAAGGATGAAATTATTGGTCTTTCTTCTATTGTTGTACCTCCTAACGATCCCTTAGAATAATATCTGCTAGACCATGAAAATGATATGTATATGAATGAGAGAAGGGAAATAGATGAAATATTCTTTAAACAGGGACTCGTATTAAAACACAATTGGCCTGTTGAAATTCTAGGGTATCCTCCTCCACCCAAGGGTGATCCCGTGTTTGAACTCAAACCATTACCTGATACTCTTAAATATGTTTATCTTGATGAAAAGAAGATATATCATGTTAATATTAATGCTAACCTTTCAGAGCAGGGAGAAGAGAAATTATTGAAAACTCTGAAGAAGCAATGTGCTGCTATTGGATATACTCTTGATGATCTTAAGGGCATTAGTCCCACTCTATGCCAACACAAGATAAAATTGGAAAAGGATACCAAACCGGTTATTGATCATCAACGACGGTTTAATCCTAGGATGAAAGAAGTGGTAAGAAAAGAAATATTGAAGCTTCTAGAGGCATGTACAATTTATCCAGTTGTTGGTAGTCAGTAGTGATGGGGAACGTTGCATGGGAAACAAAAATTTTCCTACGCTCACCAAGATCAATCTAGGAGATGCACATCTACGAGGGGAGAGTTGGATCCACATACCCTTGTAGATCGCTAAGCGGAAGCGTTAAGAACGCGGTTGATGGAGTCGTACTCGCTGCGATTCAGATCGCTGAAGATCCAAGCACCGAAGCAACGGTGCCTCCGCGTTCTTCACACGTACGGCTCGGGGACGTCTCCTCCTTCTTGATCCAGCAAGGGGTGGAGGAGAGGTTGATGGAGAGACCGGCAGCACGACGGCGTGGTGGTGATGGTGGTGGAGGATTCCAGCAGGGCTTCGCCAAGCACCGCGGGAAGATGAAGATGTTATGGGAGAGGGAGGGCAGCACCGGGGCACAAAACGTGTGTGGTGCCCTCCCTCTACCCCTCTTTATATAGGGGGAAGAGAGGGGAGGGGGGCGCCCTAGGGTTTCCCCTAGGGGGGCCGGCGGCCAGGGCAGATGGGGGGGCGGCGGCCAGGGCTGCGCCAGGCCCTAGGGTTTCCCCCCCCTAGGTGCCTTGCCCCCCAAGCTAGGGGGTGCGGCAGCCCTAGGAGGGGCCAGCCCCCCTTGCGCACTAGGAGAGGGCCCAGGGGGGGCGCACAGCCCTATGAGGGCTGTTGTGTCCCCCTTTGTGGCCCATTAGGCCCGAAACCCCTTCCGGGACCCCCGAAACCCCTTTCGGTCATCCGCCGATTTCCCGATGCTCCCCGGAACACTTCCGGACTCCGAAACCTTTCATCCTATATATCAATCTTCGTCCCCGGACCATTCCGGAGACCCTCGTCACGTCCGGGATCTCATCCGGGACTCCGAACAACCTTCGGTAACCATGCACTGTTCTCACTAACAACCCTAGCGTCACCGAACCTTAAGTGTGTAGACCCTGCGGGTTCGGAAACCATGTAGACATGACCGAGACACTCCCAGGTCAATAACCAATAGCGGGATCTGGATACCCATATTGGTTCCCACATGTTCCTCGATGATCTCATCGGATGAACCACGATGTCAAGGATTCAGGCAATCCCGTATACAGTTCCCTTTGTCTCGTCGGTATGTTACTTGCCCGAGATTCGATCGTCGGTATCTCTATACCTAGTTCAATCTCGTTACCGGCAAGTCTCTTTACTCGTTACCGTAATACATAATCCCATGACCAACTACTTGGTCACTTTGAGCTCATTGAGATGACGTATTACCAAGTGGGCCCGGAGATACCTCTCCGTCACACGGAGTGACAAATCCCAGTCTCGATCCATGTCAACTCAACAGACACCTTCGGAGATACCTGTAGAGCACCTTTATAGTCACCCAGTTACATTGCGACGTTTGGCACACACAAAGCACTCCTACGGTGTCAGTGAGTTACATGATCTCATGGTCATAGGAACTTATACTTGACATGCAGAAAACTATAGCGATAACTGATACGATCAAAAGCTATGTTTAACGTTTGGGTCTTGTCCATCACATCATTCTCCTAATGATGTGATCCCGTTATCAAATGACAACTCATGTCTATGACCTGGAAACCGCGGTCATCTTTGATCAACGAGCTAGTCCTGTAGAGGCTTACTAGGGACACAAAGTTTGTCTATTCATCCACACATGTAGTTGAGTTTCCAATCAATACAGTTATAGCATGGATAATAAACGATTATCATGAACAAGGAAATATAATAATAACTCTTTTATTATTGCCTCTAGGGCATATTTCCAATAGTCTCCCACTTGCACTAGAGTCAATAATCTAGCATTACAAGGTAATGAATCTAACACCCATAGAGTCTTGGTGTTGATCATGCTTAGCCCGTGGAAGAGGCTTAGTCAACGGATCTGCAACATTCAAATCCGTGTGTACTTTGCAAATGCTTATGTCCTCCTCCTTGACTGAATCGCGGATGGAATTGAAGCGTCGCTTTATGTGTCTGGTCCTCTTGTGAAACCTTGGTTCCTTGGCTAGAGCAATGGCACCAGTGTTGTCACAGAACAGAGTCATTGGGTTTAGTGCACTAGGCACAACTCCAAGATCTGTCATGAACTCCTTCATCCAGACACCTTCCTTTGCCGCCTCCGAGGCAGCTATATACTCCGCTTCGCATGTAGAATCAGCTACCACGCTCTGCTTGGAACTGCACCAGCTTACCGCTCCCCCGTTGAGAATATATACGTATCCGGTTTGAGACTTAGAGTCATCCGGATCAGTGTCAAAGCTTGCATCGACGTAACCCTTTACGACGAGCTCTTGATCACCTCCATAAACGAGAAACATTTCCTTAGTCCTTTTCAGGTACTTTAGGATATTCTTGACCGCTGTCCAGTGATCCATACCAGGATTACTTTGAAACCTTCCGGCCATACTTATGGCAAGGCTGACATCTGGTCTTGTGCACAGCATTGCATACATGATAGAGCCTATGGCTGAAGCATAGGGGACGACACTCATCTTTTCTCTATCTTCCGCAGTCACTGGGCATTGAGTCTTACTCAACTTTGTACCTTGCAATACCGGCAAGAACCCCTTCTTGGATTGATCCATTTTGAACTTCTTCAAAACTTTATCAAGGTATGTACTTTGTGAAAGTCCTATCAAGCGTCTCGATCTATCTCTATAGATCTTGATGCCCAATATGAAAGCAGCTTCACCGAGATCCTTCATCAAAAAACTCTTGTTCAAATACCCCTTCACGCTATCCAAAAATTCTATATTGTTTCCAATCAGCAATATGTCATCCACATATAATATTAGAAACGCTATAGAGCTCCCACTCACTTTCTTGTAAATACAAGCTTCTCCGTAAACTTGTACAAACCCAAACGCTTTGATCACCTCATCAAAGCGAAGATTCCAACTCCGAGATGCTTGCACCAGCCCATAAATGGAACGCTGGAGCTTGCATACTTTGTCAGCATTCTCTGGATCGACAAAACCTTCCGGTTGTATCATATACAACTCTTCCTTAAGAAATCCGTTAAGGAACGCTGTTTTGACATCCATCTGCCAAATTTCATAATCGAAATATGCAGCTATTGCTAACATGATTCGGACGGATTTAAGCATCGCTACGGGTGAGAAAGTCTCATCGTAGTCAATTCCTTGAACTTGTGAAAAACCCTTTGCCACAAGTCGAGCTTTATACACGGTGACATTCCCGTCAGCGTCCGTCTTCCTCTTAAAAATCCATTTATTCTGAATGGCCTTCCGCCCTTCAGGTAATACTTCCAAAGTCCATACTTTGTTTTCATACATGGATCCCATCTCGGATTTCATGGCCTCTAACCATTTGTCGGAATCTGGGCCCACCATCGCTTCTCCATAGCTCGTAGGTTCACTGTTGTCCAACAACATGACCTCCAAGACAGGGTTACCATACCACTCAGGTGCAGTGCGTACCCTTGTCGACCTACGAGGTTCGGTAGTAACTTGATCAGAAGTTTCTTGATCATCATCATTGGCTTCCTCTTCAACCTCTGCAGGCTCCACAAAAACATCTTTCTGTGCCGCGCTACTCTCTGGTTGAAGCAGAGGTTCAATAACCTCATCAAGTTCTACCTTCCTCCCACTCAATTCTTTCGAGAGAAACTCTTTCTTGAGAAAGGACCCGTTCTTAGCGACAAACACTTTACCCTCGGATCTGAGATAGAAGGTGTACCCAACTGTCTCTTTTGGGTATCCTATGAAGACACATTTGTCCGCTTTGGGTTCGAGCTTTTCTGGCTGAAGCCTCTTGACATAAGCATCGCAACCCCAAACCTTGAGAAAAGACAACTTAGGTTTCTTACCAAACCACAGTTCATACGGTGTTGTCTCAACGGACTTAGATGGAGCCCTATTTAAAGTGAATGCAGCTGTCTCTAACGCATATCCCCAGAACGATAGTGGCAAATCGGCAAGAGACATCATAGAACGTACCATATCTAATAGGGTTCGATTACGACGTTCGGACACACCATTACGCTGTGGTGTTCCAGGTGGCGTCAACTGTGAAACAATTCCACATTTTCTTAAGTGATTGCCAAACTCATAACTCAGATATTCTCCCCCTCGATCAGATCGTAGGAACTTGATCTTCTTGTTACGATGATTTTCAACTTCACTCTGAAATTGCTTGAACTTTTCAAAAGTTTCAGACTTATGCTTCATTAAGTAAATATACCCATATCTACTTAAGTCGTCAGTGAAGGTGAGAAAATAACGATATCCACCGCGCGCCGTGACACTCATCGGACCACACACATCAGTATGTATGATTTCCAATAAGTCACTTGCCCGTTCCATTGTTCCTGAAAACGGGGTCCTTGTCATCTTGCCCATGAGGCACGGCTCGCATGTGTCAAGTGATTCAAAATCAAGAGACTCCAAAAGTCCATCAGCATGGAGCTTTCTCATGCGTTTTACGCCGATATGACCCAGACGGCAGTGCCACAAGAAAGTGGTACTATCGCTAACTACTCTACATCTTTTGGCATCGTTATGAACATGTGTATCATCACTATCGAGATTCAATAAGAATAAACCCCTCACTTCGGGTGCATGACCATAAAAGATATTACCCATATAAATAGAACAACCTTTATTCTCTGATTTAAATGAGTAACCGTCTCGCAATAAACAAGATCCAGATATAATGTTCATGCTTAACGCAGGCACTAAATAACAATTATTCAGGTTCATAACTAATCCCGATGGTAATCGAAGAGCGAGCGTGCCGACGGCGATCACATCAACCTTGGAACCATTTCCCACGCGCATCGTCACTTCGTCCTTCGCCAGCCTCCGTTTATTCCGCAGTTCCTGTTTAGAGTTGCAAATGTGAGCAACCGAACCGGTATCAAATACCCAGGCACTACAACGAGAGTTGGTAAGGTACACATCAATAACATGTATATCACATATACCTTTGTTGTTGTTGGCCCCCTTCTTGTCTGCCAGATACTTGGGGCAGTTCCGCTTCCAGTGGCCGTTCCCCTTGCAATAGAAACACTCAGTCTCTGGCTTGGGCCCAGCCTTGGGTTTCTTCACTGGATGAGCAACTGCCTTGCCACCCTTCTTAGAGTTACCCTTCTTGCCCTTGCCATTCTTCTTGAAACTGGTGGTTTTATTGACCATCAACACTTGATACTCCTTCTGGATGTCTGCCTCAGCGACTTTCAGCATCGAAAACAGCTCGGCGATGGTTTTGTTCATCCCTTGCATGTTATACTGCTGTACGAAGCTCTTGTAGCTAGGCGGGAGTGACTGGAGAATTCTGTCAATGATAGCCTCATCCGGGAACACAAGTCCAAGATCAGCTATGCGGGTATAGTACCCAGACATCTTCAGTAAGTGCTCACTGACAGACGAATTCTCCTCCATCTTGCAGGCAAAGAATTTATCGGTGGTCTCATACCTCTCGATCTTGGCATTCTTTTCAAAGATGAACTTCAACTCCTGGTACATCTCATATGCACCATGACGTTCAAAACGCCTTTGAAGTCCTCCTTCCAAGCCATACAACATGGCACACTGCACTATTGAGTAGTCATCCGAACGCGACTGCCAGGCGTTCAAAACGTCTGCAGAGGCTATAGGAGCGGGGGGTTCACCTAGCGGTGCATTTAGGACATAAACCTTTTGGGCAGCTGTGAGGATGATCCTCAGATTGCGGAGCCAGTCCACAAAGTTGCTCCCATCATCTTTCAGTTTAGCTTTCTCTAGGAACGCATTAAAATTCAGGGGAGCTACTGCGCGAGCCATCTACAACAAAAGATTTGCAAAGACATTTTAGACTATTGTTCATGATAAGTGAGTTATTACCTAATCAAATTATTTATAACTCCCACTCAAATTGACATCCCTCTGGTCATTCGAGCGTGACATGATCCAGATCCACCAACCCAAGTCCGATCATCACGTGAGATGAGGTGGTGTCAATGGTGAACATCTACATGTTGATCATATCTACTATATGACTCATGCTCGACCTTTCGGTCTTCCGTGTTCCAAGGCCATGTCTGTACATGCTAGGCTCGTCAAGTCTAACCCGAGTGTTCTGCATGTGCAAAACTGGCTTGCACCCGTTGTATGCGAACGTAGAGTCTATCACACCCGATCATCACGTGGTGTTTCGAAACGACGAACCTTCGCAACGGCGCACACTCGGGGGGAACACAATTTTATCTTGAAATTTTAGTGAAGGATCATCTTATAATGCTACCGTCGTCCTAAGCAAAATAAGATGCATAAAAGGATTAACATCACATGCAAATCATAAGTGACATGATATGGCCATCAACTCGTGCTTTTGATCTCCATCTCCAAAGCACCGGCATGATCTCCATCGTCACCGGCGCCACACCATGATCCCTATCATCATGATCTCCATCATCGTGTCGCCATCGGGGTTGTCGGGCGCCCACCATGCTCTTACTACTATTGCTACCGTTTAGCGATAAAGTAAAGCATTACAAAGCGCTTAATGATTGACACGCAGGTCATACAAAAATTAAAGACAACCCTATGGCTCCTGCCGGTTGCCGTATGCATCGACATGCAAGTCGATATTAACTATTACAACATGATCATCTCATACATCAAATATATCTCATCATGTCATTGGCCATATCATATCACATACATACCCTGCAAAAACAAGTTAGACGTCCTCTAATTTGTTGTTGCATGTTTTACGTGGCTGCTATGGGTATCTAGCAAGAACGCTTCTTACCTACGCAAAGCCACAACGGTGATATTCAAGTTGCTATTTAACCTTCTACAAGGACCGCCTTGTTCTATTCCGATTCAACTAAGATAGGAGAGACAGACACCCGCCAACCATCTTATGCAACAAAAGTCACATGTCTGTCGATGGAACCGGTCTCATGTACGTGGACATGTAAAGTTGGTCCGGGCCGCTTCATCCCATAATACCGCTGAATCAAGAAAGACTAAGGAGGGCAGCAATTTAAACATCAACGCCCACAAACCCTTTTGTGTTCTACTCGTGAAAGCATCTACGCAAGAACCTAGCTCATGATGCCACTGATGGGGAACGTTGCATGGGAAACAAAAATTTTCCTACGCTCACCAAGAACAATCTAGGAGATGCACATCTACGAGGGGAGAGTTGGATCCACATACCCTTGTAGATCGCTAAGCGGAAGCGTTAAGAACGCGGTTGATGGAGTCGTACTCGCTGCGATTCAGATCGCTGAAGATCCAAGCACCGAAGCAACGGTGCCTCCGCGTTCTTCACACGTACGGCTCGGGGACGTCTCCTCCTTCTTGATCCAGCAAGGGGTGGAGGAGAGGTTGATGGAGAGACTGGCAGCACGACGGCGTGGTGGTGATGGTGGTGGAGGATTCCAGCAGGGCTTCGCCAAGCACCGCGGGAAGACGAAGATGTTATGGGAGAGGGAGGGCAGCACCGGGGCACAAAACGTGTGTGGTGCCCTCCCTCTACCCCTCTTTATATAGGGGGAAGAGAGGGGAGGGGGCGCCCTAGGGTTTCCCCTAGGGGGGCCGGCGGCCAGGGCAGATGGGGGGGCGGCGGCCAGGGCTGCGCCAGGCCCTAGGGTTTCCCCCCCCCCCCCC
>LR738715.1:148003370-148017244 GCA_902687465.1 Secale cereale
AGGAGCCAGCCCCCCTTGCGCACTAGGAGAGGGCCCAGGGGGGGGGGCACAGCCCTATGAGGGCTGTTGTGTCCCCCTTTGTGGCCCATTAGGCCCGAAACCCCTTCCGGGACCCCCGAAACCCCTTTCGGTCATCCGCCGATTTCCCGATGCTCCCCGGAACACTTCCGGACTCCGAAACCTTTCATCCTATATATCAATCTTCATCCCCGGACCATTCCGGAGACCCTCGTCACGTCCGGGATCTCATCCGGGACTCCGAACAACCTTCCGTAACCATGCACTGTTCTCACTAACAACCCTAGCGTCACCGAACCTTAAGTGTGTAGACCCTGCGGGTTCGGAAACCATCTAGACATGACCGAGACACTCCCAGGTCAATAACCAATAGCGGGATCTGGATACCCATATTGGTTCCCACATGTTCCTCGATGATCTCATCGGATGAACCACGATGTCAAGGATTCAGGCAATCCCGTATACAGTTCCCTTTGTCTCGTCGGTATGTTACTTGCCCGAGATTCGATCGTCGGTATCTCTATACCTAGTTCAATCTCGTTACCGGCAAGTCTCTTTACTCGTTACCGTAATACATAATCCCGTGACCAACTACTTGGTCACTTTGAGCTCATTGAGATGACGTATTACCAAGTGGGCCCGGAGATACCTCTCCGTCACACGGAGTGACAAATCCCAGTCTCGATCCATGTCAACTCAACAGACACCTTCGGAGATACCTGTAGAGCACCTTTATAGTCACCCAGTTACGTTGCGACGTTTGGCACACACAAAGCACTCCTACGGTGTCAGTGAGTTACATGATCTCATGGTCATAGGAACTTATACTTGACATGCAGAAAACTATAGCGATAACTGATACGATCAAAAGCTATGTTTAACGTTTGGGTCTTGTCCATCACATCATTCTCCTAATGATGTGATCCCGTTATCAAATGACAACTCATGTCTATGACCTGGAAACCGCGGTCATCTTTGATCAACGAGCTAGTCCTGTAGAGGCTTACTAGGGACACAAAGTTTGTCTATTCATCCACACATGTAGTTGAGTTTCCAATCAATACAGTTATAGCATGGATAATAAACGATTATCATGAACAAGGAAATATAATAATAACTCTTTTATTATTGCCTCTAGGGCATATTTCCAACAAGTAGGTAAGTACTGTCCATTGTGTCCCTAAGAAGGGAGGTATTACGGTTGTTCCTAATGATAAAGATGAAGTGATCCTGCAAAGAACTGCTACAGGTTATAGGATGGTAATTGATTTCCACAAATTAAATAAAGCTACTAAGAAAGATCACTACCCTTTACCTTTTATTGATCAAATGCTAGAAAGGTTATCCAAACATACTCATTTTTGCTTTCTAGATGGCTATTCTGGTTTCTCTCAAATACCTGTGTCAGAAGAGGATCAAGAAAAGACCACTTTTACTTGTCCCTTTGGTACCTTTGCTTATAGACGTATGCCTTTTGGTTTCTGTAATGCACCTGCTACCTTTCAAAGATGCATGATGGCTATATTCTCTGATTTTTGTGAAAAGATTGTTGATGTTTTCATGGATGATTTTTCCGTTTATGGAACTTCTTTTGATGATTGCTTGAGCAACCTGGATCGCGTTTTGCAGAGATGTGAAAAAACTAATCTTGTCTTGAATTGGGAAAAGTGCCACTATGGTTAATGAAGGTATTGTCTTGGGGCATAAAATTTCCGAAAGAGGTATGGAAGTTGATAAAGCTAAAGTTGATGCTATTGAAAAGATGTCATGTCCCAAGGAAATCAAAGGTATAAGAAGTTTTCTTGGTCATGTCGGGTTTTATAGGAGGTTCATGAAGGACTTCTCCAAAATCTCTAGGCCTCTAACTAACCTTTTAAAAAAAGATGTTCCTTTTGTATTTGATGATGATTGTGGAGAATCATTTGAAGTACTTAAGAAAGCATTGATCTCTGCACCTATTGTCCAGCCTTCTAACTGGAATTTACCCTTTGAGATTATGTGCGATGCTAGTGATTATGTTGTAGGTGTTGTTCTAGGACAAAGAGTTGATAAGAAATTGAATGTTATCCAATATGCTAGTAAAACTCTAGACAGTGCCCAGAGAAATTATGCTACTACCGAGAAGGAGTTTTTAGCAGTCTTATTTGCTTGTGATAAGTTTAGACCTTATATTGTTGATTCTAAAGTAACTATTCACACTGATCATGCTGCTATTAAATATCTTATGGAAAAGAAAGACGCTAAACCTAGACTTATTAGATGGGTTCTCCTACTACTAGAATTTGATTTGCATATTACTGATTGAAAGGGAGCGGAGAACCCCGTTGCCGACAACTTGTCTAGATTAGAGAATATTTTTGATGACCCACTACCTATTGATGATAGCTTTCCTGATGAACAATTAGCTATCATAAATGCTTCTCGTACTGCTCCATGGTATGCTGATTATGCTAATTACATTGTTGCTAAGTTTATACCAACTAGTTTCACATACCAGCAAAAGAAAAAGTTCTACTATGATTTAAGACATTACTTCTGGGATGACCCACACCTTTATAAAGAAGGAGTAGATGGTATTATTAGACTTTGTGTACCTGAGCATGAACAAGAATAGATCCTACACAAGTGTCACTCCGAAGCTTATGGAGGACACCATGCTGGAGATAGAACTGCACATAAGGTACTGCAATCTGGTTTTTATTGGCCCACTCTCTTCAAGGATGCCCGTAAGTTTGTATTATCTTGTGATGAATGCCAAATAATTGGTAATATCAGTAGACGTCAAGAAATTCCTATGAATTATTCACTTGTTATTGAACCATTTGATGTCTGGGGCTTTGATTATATGGGACCGTTTCCTTCCTCTAATGGGTATACACATATTTTAGTTGTTGTTGATTACGTTACTAAGTGGGTAGAAGCTATTCCAACTAGTAGTGTTGATCACAACACCTATATTAAGATGCTTAAAGAAGTTATTTTTCCGAGGTTTGGAGTCCCTAGATACTTAATGACTGATGGTGGTTCACACTTTATTCATGGTGCTTTCCGTAAAATGCTTGCTAAGTATGACGTTAATCATAGAATTGCATCACCTTACCACCCACAGTCTAGTGGTCAAGTAGAACTAAGTAACAAAGAGCTGAAATTAATTTTGCAAAAGACTGTTAATAGGTCTAGAAAGAATTGGTCTAAGAAACTTGATGATGCATTATGAGCCTATAGAACTGCATACAAAAATCCTATGGGTATGTCTCCATATAAAATGGTTTATGGAAAAGCATGTCACTTACCTCTTGAGCTAGAACATAAGTCATATTGGGCTATTATAGAGCTCAATTTCGATTTCAAACTTGCCGGTGAGAAGAGGTTATTTGACATTAGCTCACTAGATGAATGGAGAACCCAAGCCTATGAGAATGCCAAGCTGTTTAAAGAAAAGGTTAAAAGATGGCATGACAAAATGATACAAAAGTGTGAGTTTAACGTAGGTGATTATGTCTTGATATACAACTTTCGTTTAAGATTTATTGCAGGAAAACTTCTCTCTAAATGGGAAGGCCCTTACATTATCGAGGAGGTCTATCGTTCCGGTGCCATAAAAATCAACAACTTCGAAGACACAAATTCGAAGGTGGTGAACGGTCAAAGAATCAAACATTATATCTCAGGTAATCCTATAAATGTTGGAACCAATGTTATTGAAACCGTAACTCCGAAGGAATACATAAGGGACACTTTCCAGAATGATTCAGACCCTGAAAAGGAAGAGGTATGTTGTACGGTAAGTAAACCGACTCCAAAACAGTTCTAATGGCAATTTTTCACCGTTTTGGAATATTTCGAAAAATAGAAAAGCGTCCACGAGGGTGGAGGGCGCGCCCCCCTACCTCGTGGGCACCTCGTGTGCCTCCCGGACTCCGATTTCTTGCATGTTACTTCTTTTGGTCGGTAAAAATTCACTATATATTCTCCCGAAGGTTTTGACCACCGCACCACGCAAAAATCCTCTGTTTTTGTTTCGAGCTATTTTCTGCCATAGTTGACAAGACTAGGCATCATGTCGTCCTCCTCTTCCAACAATGAGGGCAACAATGCTTGGCTGATGAAGATAGAGCTGAAGAGGGAAGAACCCGGGGAGATCAACAAGGAGAATAGGATCAAGAAGGCTATGGAAGATCAGGCTCCGGCAGCAGAAGAAGAAGACATCTTTCAACCCCTTTCAAATCCTTTTTACTTCAACTGAGATTGAAGCTTTTAATATGACTGAGTTAGCTCAAATATAAAACAAGTATCTCACAAGTGAAAATATTTTGCTGAAGGAGCATATCGCCACACTCAAGGGTATAATCCGCAAGTTGGAGGATCTCCTACGCTCGATGTATGATGATCCGTCATCACTGCTTCCAACTCCATCGTCACCAACTTCAAAGACGGAGGCATAATCACATGGATATGGGCACTCCCCTTGGCAACTGCTAAGCTTGGGGGATGTGCCCCGATATCGTATCACCATCACACTCCTATCTTTACCGTTTTTTCGTAGTGCAATCCTTTTGGTAATATCTTGATCTAGTGGAATAAAGTTTAGTATGATCAAGTTGTGAGCTTTGCTTCATGATCTTTACCTTTGTAATCAAGTCCGTGGGCTATATATAATAAAGATTAGTGTTGAGTCAAGGGCTTGATTCTCACGCTATGGTCATGAGAGAATAAAAGAAAATATAAAAAGTATCAAAGAGATCATATTGATCTTATGGAAGGTAATGACTTCACATATAAAGAGTATGATGAATAAAAGTTGCTGAGAGTTGACAAACCTAGTTTTGGTCATCGTTGCAATTAATAGGAAGTAATAAAGAAAGAGAGGTTTTCACTTACAAATATACTAACTTGGACATCTTTTATGATTGCGAGCACTCATTAATATATGACATGCTAAAGAGTTGATGTTGGACAAGGAAGACAACATAATGAGTTATGTTTTCTTATATCCGAAATAAAGTATATTGTCATGGATCATCCAACATGTTGAGCTTGCTTTTCCCCCTCATGCTAGCCAAACTCCTTGCACCAAGTAGAGATACTACTTGTGCTTCCATACATCCTCAAACCCAGTTTTGCCATGAGAGTCCACCATACCTACCTATGGATTGAGTAAGATCCTTCAAGTAAGTTGTCATTGTTGTAACTCTCTAAAATATGTATGATCAATTAGTGTGGAGAAAATAAGCTTTATACGATCTTGTGATATGGAAGTAATAAAAGCGACAGACTGCATAATAAAGGTCCATATCACAAGTGGCAATATAAAGTGACGTTCTTTTGCGCTAAGATTTTGTACATCCAACCATAAAAGCACATGACAACCTATCCTTCCCTCTGTGAAGGGCCTATCTTTTGTTCTTACCTTATAAGAGTCAAAGTGATTTTCACCTTTCCTTTTTACATTTATCCTTTGGCAAGCACATTGTGTTGGAAAGATCCTGACATATACACCCAATTGGATGTAAGTTATCATGGTCCATTACTGTTGACATTACCCATGAGGTAAAAGGTTGGGAGGCAATACCATAAACCCCTATCTTTCTCTGTGTCCGATTAAAACTCCATACCCATAAGTATTGCGTGGGTGTGAGCAATTGTGGAAGACTAAATGATAGTTGAGTATGTGGACTTGCTGTAAAGCTCTTATATTGACTCTTTCCGAGGTTACGATAAATTGCAATTGCTTCAATGACCGAGATCATGGTGTGTTAGTTTTCAATGAAGTTTTTGGTTCATACTTGACATTGTGAATAGATTGTTACTTTAGCATAAGAGTCATATGACAATATATTTATGTGTTGTTGTTATAAGGTTGATCATGATGCCCTCATGTCCATATTTTATTTTTATTGACACCTTTATCTCTAAACTTGTGGACATGTTTTTTGATACCAGCTTTCGCTTGAGGATGATGTCTACACACGCTTCTACTCTTGTAGACTATATTTGGCCTCCAAGCGCAGAGGTTTGTAGGACAGTAGCAATTTCCCTCAAGTGGATGACCTAAGGTTTATCGAACTCAGGGAAGTAGAGGTTGAAGATGGTCTCTCTCAAGCAACCCTGCAACTAAGATACAAGAAGTCTCTTGTGTCCCCAACACACCTAATACACTTGTTAGATGTATAGGTGCACTAGTTCGGCGAAGAGATGTTAAATGGCAAGTAATATGGATGGCAAAACAAAGTAATACAATTCTGTAATAAAAAGTGCAGCAAGCAAACAAGTGGTAAACGTGAGCACAAATGGTATTGCAATGGTGGAAACAAGGCCTAGGATTCATACTTTCACTAGTGGCAACTCCCAACAACATTAACATAATCGAATCACATGATATTTCCCATAAAACATGCAAAGGGGACACACTCGGAGGTCATTCCTTCGTGGTCAAGAGAGTACAAGAATTATGTAGGGCTACAAAAGCACACCTCAAAATTCGTAGTTCTCAATCTAAGAATTTCCCAATGTCACCGCGGCCATCCAAAGAGAGTCCCACAATCACCACAACATATCTAACGGATAGTCAAAGACAAGCACCAAGAGACTGTCAATCTTCAATCAACACACAAGAGAGGAAATCACTCATGAAAATACTTTTCTAATCCATGTCCAATAGACCGCTGTCACCTTGGTCTCGGGGATTATACTAGATAAAGACAAGTGAGTACATCAATCCAATACATAGAGGAAGGGGAAATATCATGGGATCACCCTAGATTAACATAGCCTATGATCACAACGAAGATCACATCATGGGAGAGAGAATTGACCACATAGCTACTGGTAAGAACCTCAGCCCCGAGGAGGAACTACTCCCGCCTCATGGAGGGAGGAAGCAACGTCGACGGAGATGAATCCGGGGGCACTTCCCCGTCCCGGCAGGGTGCCGACGCAGGAATTCTAGTCCCCCGAAGCTTGATGGCGATGGCGGCGGAGATCGGAATCGCGTCTGGAGAAAAGGGGTCCGGAATCAGGGTTTTCTCGACGGACCTTAAATATATGCCAAAGGGGGTCACCAGGGGAGTCCTGGGGGGCCCAGGCGCCCCCCCGGCGCGGCCTAGTTGTTGGCCGCCTAGGCAGGCCGCCTGGAGCCCCTGTGGGTCCCCCCCGGCTATACTTTGGCCGCACGGTAGCTCCTGGAACGCTGATTTTTTATATATTTTTTCTGGATTTTTCCTGGCAGTTCTCATAACGTGAAAACCTGAAATACAAAAACAGCCGAAAACAGAAACTGGCACTAGGGTGCACTGAGTTAATAGGTTAGTCCAAATATGATCAAAAGTGTATGGAAGTGTATAAATATCATAGCAATATCACCCAAAAGAGGCATGGAGCAAGCAGAAATTATAGATACGTTTTGGACGTATCAACATCCCCAAGCTTAATTCCTGCTCGTCCTCAAGTAGGTAAATGATAACAAGAATAATTTCTGTGGTGACACGCTATTAACCATATAGGACTTATTCATAGTCATATGACAAAAGCTTACTGAGACAATGAATCTGTAGTAATTAAGTTGCCTCATGAGAAAATCACAAAGAACTGAAAGTTTTACAATATGATACCGAAACATCAAATAGATTTGCAATGAACATAATATGCAAATATGATAAAGTGATATCCAGCTTGCCCACTTTAGTGAAGCAAAACATAAATGCAGGGGCACCTTCAAGGTTTAAGTGATGACTAGATACAATGATTTCAGAATGAACGATATCACAATCATGCAAAAGACAATGCTACTTTGGGACAATGCACATTACACTCAGAATGACAATCATGCTCTCAGTAGTTGGTGCTTTAAAAGAAGGTGGAGACTCAACATAAAAGTAAAAGAATGGCCCTTCGCAGAGGGAAGCAGGGATTACTCATGTGCTAGAGTTTTTTATTTTGAAAACATAGAAGCAATTTTGTCAACGGTAGTAATACTTCATATGTGTTATGCATAAGACATCCTATAAGTTGCAAGCCTCATGCATCGAATACCAATAGTGCTCGCACCTTGTCCTAATTAGCTCGGATTTCCATGGGTTATCATTGCATTACATATGTTTCAACCAAGTGTCACAAAGGGTGCCTCTATGCCACCTGTACAAAGGTCCAAGGAGATAAATCGCATTTGATTTCTCGTTTTTGATAGATCTCAACTTGAGGACATCCATACCGGGACAACATAGAAAATAGATAATGGACTCCTCTTTAATGCTTAAGCATTCATAAGAGGTTAAGGATTAATGTCCAAGCTAAAACTTCCACCATGATACATGGCTTTGGTTGGCGGCCCAATGTTCTTCTCTAACAATATGCATACTCAAACAATTCAACTCATGGCAAATCACCCTTACTTCGGACAAGACGAACATGCATAGCAACTCACATGATATTCAACAAAAGTGTAACAGTTGATGGCGTCCCCAGAAACATGGATACCGCTCAGCAAGCAACTTATAAGAAATAAGATACATAAGCGACATATTCTTTACCACAATAGTTTTTAAGCTACTTTCCCATGAGCTATGTATTGCAAAAATGAAGGTTTTAAAGGTAGCACATGTAAATTTACTTGGAGTGGCGGTGAAATACCACATATAGGTAGGTATGGTGGACTCATATGGCATAACTGGATTAAAAGAATGTGGATGCACAAGCAGTCAGTCCGCTTAGTACAGGTGGAAGTTAGCAAAAGACTGGGAGCGACCAACTAAAAGAGCAATGACGGTCATAATCATGCAGAGCGACAAAGCAACATTGAATCAGGCATGGTAGTTATATCGCTACTCAGAAACAAAAGATCATCAAGGCTTGACAGACTTTCTTTACAGTCTTAAATATGCGTGAGCATACGCCAAGTCAGTCAAAATAAATTCTTGAAGGAAGATATTACTAAACCATACCACATCATAGGCAAACAAATCAAGTTGTTACTCCAATAACACATTGGGAATCCCCCACCTATTTGAGACTAACCACAAGAAAACATGAACTACTAAGCGCCATTATGCATGTAGCATCTTTATCATAGACATATCAACCAATGCAACGGAAGCAAACTCTCTTAATAAGGTGAGCATGGTAATTAAAGAGAGTTCAAGTAACCAACTAAACAAAAGCTCTTTGAAAAGATAAGCATGAATACTAAGAGCTGAACATGATAGTAGCTATTAAAAGACAAAGAACACACACAGCAAAGATAAACATGTAAATTCTATGTTGTGTTCTAGGTTGAAGTGGAGCGTGTTTCTCTCCCACACAAAGAAAGCTGAGTTCCAACTCGTTATGAAAAACAAGCAAAGCTAAAGAAAACTAAAAATGAAACTAAAAGCAAGACGCTCCAAGCATAGCACATAACACATGAAGTGATAAAAATATAGTGGAACGAAAGACGAACTGATAATGTTGATGGAGAAGGGGATGCACGGGGGCATCCCCAAGCTTAGACGCTTGAGTCTCCTTGAATATTTCTTGGGGGTGCACGGGGGCATCCCCAAGCTTGAGCGCTTGACACTCCTGAATCTTTTTATCATCTTCCCTCGCACACTTGAAAACTCCCTTCATACATAACTCATCATAATCTGATTAGCGAGGTTAGTACCCATAATAAAATAATTGTTCCTTGCTGGAAATAAATATATTCTTGAAGTTCAACTGTTTCTCAAGATTGCCAAAAGGTTTTTGCAAAGAAAAAGCAAGCTCTTGGTTTGCAAAATGAAAGAAAGGCAAAACAGGACAGAATCTGTGAAAAACAGAACAGCAGGTAGTAAATGATTTGTTCGGGGCACTTCTGCAACTCTAATCAAAAAACTCAGAACAGACGCACGAAAGACAATTGTATAGAGCACGTTGCCGAAATAATTCAGACCAAAAAGATGATCTGGTGATTTTATACGAATTTTTCTATCCAAGGAAAAAATCTGTTTCCTGGACAGCACGTCACAACTTTTGAACTTTCTTGCAATCAGAGGCTACACTTAGCACAAAGTTGAAAAGTAAAGATACAATGATGATGCTACTGCAGTAACAACATCAAGACACAACAAAAAGCAAAATAAAATTTTATTCATTGTGGGCTGCCTCCCAAAAGCGCTATCTTTTATGCCTTTAAGCTAGGCATAGGACTTTAATGATGCTCTCGTAAGAATAAGAGCTGAAGAACAAAAGAGGGCATCAAGAAGCAAATGCCAAATACATTTAAGCCTAACATGCTTCCTATGCATAGGAATATTGCAATAGAATAATTCATTGAAGCACGAAGCAACTAGCATGGGAAGGCAAAACAAGCATAACTTCAAAATATTCACCATAAAGAGAGGAAACTTCTTATTATTAAGATATTTAGAACCAAGCCTCCCTCTCTTATTATAAATTTCAGTGGCATCATGGATGAACTCAACAATATAAGCATCACATAAAGCATTGTTACCATGATCCACATGCAAAAAGGTACTCTCACTCCCCACATAAGCATAATTTTTCTCATTGGTAATAGTGGGAGTAGGACTATCATAAACAACTTGAACACTATAGATTAGTTGTATATTAGGAGGGTGGTGTTCAACAAGGGAGTAATTCCCTTCATTATTATGACAAGTTTCATAAGGATAATTTCTCCTTATGTCATAGGTACCTTTATAATCACTATAGATTGGAGTTATAACATCATCATGGTAGAGAAGAGCATTATCATTGCTAGCAACTATATTTGTAAACATGTTGTCTTTATTCTTACTAGCAAGAGAATTATCAATTATCACATCACTAGTGGGGATAGGATTTGCAATCCTATCATCCCCAAGCTTAGAGCTTCCCATATCTTCACTTTCAGAATTGGTACCAAAAAGATTTTCAAGATCATAAGCAGCATTATCATCATTTTACCAATCACAATAAGTAACATGCATATCATAATCAAAATCATCTTCAATAGTACCTACGGACGTATCATCAAGATGATAATTAAGGCAATAAACTTCACCTTCTTCTTTAAACTTACAACCGTTAGGATAAAAGTTGATGGGAGGAATATGCTCAGGCCAGGTTGATACCCATTCTTCTTCCTTCTTGCTCCTCCTCCTCCTCATCTTCTTTTTCTTCTTCTTCACCTTAGGAGGGGGTGGTTGGAGATGAAGCTTCTCCACATATCCTGGTTTATCATTAGAAACAATAGGGGAAACTTGGGAGAAACTCTCCTTTTTATTAGCAGAAATATAAGAGACATTTTTATACTTTGGTAAAGTTCCCTCCTTTCTAATCTTACTTATGTAATCATTTTCATGGCAATTAACAACACAATAGAGATGGAAATTTTGCAAAGTGTTTTTTATTCCTATGGCATTATCATCCAACCAAGAAGTCTTTTTTGATAACTCTTTACACATCAAAAATAACATAAGCTCATCATAAAGATCAGAGGTGATCATGTTATCACACAACCGGTTAACAGTTCTGTTTTGAAAGTTCATGCATTGAAAATTTAAGTGACCCTCTATACGGCAAAGTTCACAAGTAAAAGGATAAAGGTCACACAATTCTCTAGCAATTTCATTTAAATCTCTGACCCAAGTGATTGTTCTTTCATGCTTATGTTGCTTACAATACTTCTCTTCTTCAATCATAGGCCTTTCACAAGGTCTATCCACTCCACAAAAATTAACATGCTTATATAAAACTTCATTTTTAGGAATTGGATCATGCATGTTGCAATCATCATGAACAATTTCATTTTCTTTGCAAGTCCCTTTAAAAGGTTTATGATGCTTGATCCAATCCTCCTTAGGCATATTAAG
Source organism: Secale cereale (assembly GCA_902687465.1). Lineage (NCBI taxonomy): Eukaryota > Viridiplantae > Streptophyta > Magnoliopsida > Poales > Poaceae > Secale > Secale cereale. The sequence continues at coordinate 148,015,217 of LR738715.1, forward strand.
ATGTGAAGCAAAAGATTTGAGGAAATCAACAAGGTGTTGAGAATCAAGCCCAAACTTAGCACTAAACTTATTAAAACTTGTAGTTTCAACAAAGGACTTAATGCAATCATACTCATAAATTATACCTGACTCTTTACCTTTGTCGATCTCCCAATCTTCAGTGTTGCGTTGAATTCTTTCAAGGAGTTCCCATTTAGCATCAATCTTTTTGTTTGTGAAAGAACCCATAGAGGAAGCATCGAGCAAATCTTTATCCTGTCGAGAGAGCCTCGCATAGAAGTTAGTAATAATAATATCTTTGGGGAGCCCATGGTTAGGACATTTTAGCATTAACGTTTTCAGTCTCCCCCAAGCTTGAGCTATGCTCTCTCCGTCATGAGAATAAAAATTATAAACATAATTCCTATTCTCATGGACTTCATGAAGAGGATAAAACTTGGAGTAAAAGAGAGACTGAATCTCTTGCCACTCCAGCAGGTGAGAGTCATTTAGTAGCCTATACCATTCCAATGCTTTTCCTTTCAGTGACAAGGCAAATAATTTCCTCATGACAAACTCCCTCGATACACCTGCAAGCTTAAATAATGAACATAGTTGTGACACATATAGCAAGTGTTCACCGGGATGTCTGTCTCCTGCATAACGATTAGCCAAAACATAATCGATAATACCAGCCGGTATTTAATAGGGCACATTTTCAGTAGGAGGAGGAGCAACCACCACAGGTGTGGGGCGTCCTCCCGCAAGCAACGATCCAATAGCAAGGTTTTCCATAAACATAACTAGTGAAATAAAAAACAAGAAACACAAAGATTTAATTGCAAGATCTAAAGATATACCTTCAAGTGCTCACCTCCCCGGCAACGGCGCCAGAAATAGCTTGATGTCTACACACGCTTCTACTCTTGTAGACTATGTTGGGCCTCCAAACGCAGAGGTTTGTAGGACAGTAGTAATTTCCCGCAAGTGGATGACCTAAGGTTTATCGAACTCAGGGAAGTAGAGGTTGAAGATGGTCTCTCTCAAGCAACACTGCAACTAAGATACAACAAGTCTCTTGTCTCCCCAACACACCTAATACACTTGTTAGATGTACAGGTGCACTAGTTCGGCGAAGAGATGTTAAATGGCAAGTAATATGGATGGCAAAACAAAGTAATATAATTCTGTAATAAAAAGTGCAGCAAGCAAACAAGTGGTAAACGTGAGCACAAATTGTATTGCAATGGTGGAAACAAGGCCTAGGGTTCATACTTTCACTAGTGGCAAGTCCCAACAACATTAACATAATCGAATCACATGATATTTCCCATAAAACATGCAAAGGGGACACACTCGGAGGTCATTCCTTCGTCGTCAAGAGAGGACAAGAATTATGTAGGGCTACAAAAGCACACCTCAAAGTTCGTAGTTCTCAATCTAAGGATTTCACAATGTCACCGCGGCCATCCAAAGAGAGTCCCACAATCACCACAACATATCTAACGGATAGTCAAAGACAAGCACCAAGAGACTCTCAATCTTCAATCAACACACAAGAGAGGAAATCACTCATGAAAATACTTTTCTAATCCATGTCCAATAGACCGCTGTCACCTTGGTCTCGGGGATTATACTAGATAAAGACAAGTGAGTACATCAATCCAATACATAGAGGGAGGGGAAATATCATGGGATCACCCTAGATTAACATAGCCTATGATCACAACGAAGATCACATCATGGGAGAGAGAATTGACCACATAGCTACTGGTAAGAACCTCAGCCCCGAGGAGGAACTACTCCCGCCTCATGGAGGGAGGAAGCAACGTCGATGGAGATGAATCCGGGGGCACTTCCCCGTCCCGGCAGGGTGCCGGCGCAGGAATTCTAGTCCCCCGAAGCTTGATGGCGATGGCAGCGGAGATCGGAATCGCGTCTGGAGAAAAGGGGTCCGGAGTCAGGGTTTTCTCGACGGACCTTAAATATATGCCAAAGGGGGTCACCAGGGGAGTCCTGGGGGGCCCAGGCGCCCCCCCCCCCCCCCCC
>LR738715.1:148017326-148043551 GCA_902687465.1 Secale cereale
GGGTGGGCCGCCTGGAGCCCTTTTGGGTCCCCCCGGCTGTACTTTGGCCGCACTATAGCTCCTGGAACGCTGATTTTTTATATATTTTTTCTGGATTTTTCCTGGCAGTTCTCGTAATGTGAAAACCTGAAATACAAAAATAGCCAAAAACAGAAACTGGCACTGGGGTGCACTGAGTTAATAGGTTAGTCCAAATATGATCAAAAATGTATGGAAGTGTATAAATATCATAGCAATATCACCCAAAAGAGGCATGGAGCAAGCAGAAATTATAGATACGTTTTGGACGTATCAGAGGACAAGCGAGGTCCAAGCTTCGGGCAGTTGATACGTCCATTTTGCATCAAGCTTTTATGTTGATATTTTTTGCACTATGTCACAATACTTATGCCTTTTCTCTCTTATTTTACAAGGTTTACATGAAGAGGGAGAATGCCGGCAGCTGGAATTCTGGGCTGGAAAAGGAGCAAACATTGGAGACATATTCTGCACAACTCAAAAAGCCCCGAAACTCCCCGAAACACCATTTCAGAAAATATATAAAATATCTGGCGAAAGAGATACGTCAGGGGGGGCGCCACCTGTCCACGAGGGTGGGGGCGCCCCTTGATACGTCTCCAACGTATCTATAATTTTTTATTGTTCCATGCTATTATATTATCCTTCTAGGATGTTTTATGGGCTTTTATATACACTTTTATATGATTTTTGGGACTAACCTATTAACCCAGAGCCAGGTGCCAGTTTCTGTTTTTCCTTGTTTTTTGAGTTTTACAGAAAAGGAATATCAAACGGAGTCCAATTGACGTGCCAATTTTTGATGATTTTTATGGACCAAAAGAAGCCCCCAGAGTAAAAGAGTTGGGCCAGGAGAGTCACGGGCTGCCCACGAGGGTGGGGGCGTGCCCACCCCCCTGGGCGCGCCCCCTTATCTCGTGGACAGCCCAGAGACCCCCCTGACTTGTGCCCTACGCCAAAAAATCCTATAAATACAGAAACCTCTGGAAAATAACCTAGATCGAGAGTTCCGCCGCCGAAAGCCTCTGTTGCCACCGAAAACCAATCTAGACCCGTTCTGGCACCCTGCCGGAGGGGGGAATCCCTCTCCGGTGGCCATCTTCATCATCCCGGCGCCCTCCATGACGAGGAGGGAGTAGTCCACCCTCGGGGCTGAGGGTATGTACCATTAGCTATGTGTTTGATCTCTCTCTCGTGTTCTTGAGATGGCACGATCTTGATGTATCGCGAGCTTTACTATTATAGTTGGATCTTATGATGTTTCTCCCCTCTACTCTCTTGTAATGGATTGAGTTTTCCCTTTGAAGTTATCTTATCGGATTGAGTCTTTATGGATTTCAGAACACTTGATGTATGTCTTGCGTGGGATACCTGTGGTGACAATGAGGTATTCTATTGATTCACTTGATGTATGTTTTTGTGATCAACTTGCAGGTTCCGTGACCTTGGGAATATATGCATAGGGGTTGGCACACGTTTTGGTCTTGACTCTCCGATAGAAACTTTGGGGCACTCTTTGAAGTTCTTTGTGTTGGTTGAATAGATGAATCTGAGATTTTGTGATGCATATCGTATAATCATGCCCGCGGATACTTGAGGTGACAATGGAGTATCTAGGTGACATTAGGGTTTTGGTTGATTTGTGTCTTAAGGTGTTATTCTAGTACGAACTCTATGATAAATCGAACGGAAAGAATGGCTTCGTGTTATTTTACTACGGACTCTTGAATAGATCGATCAGAAAGAATAACTTTAAGGTGGTTTCATACCCTACAATAATCTCTTCATTTGTTCTCCGCTATTAGTTACTTTGGAGTGACTCTTTGTTGCATGTTAAGGGATAGTTATATGATCCAGTTATGTTATTATTGTTGAGAGAACTTGCACTAGTGAAAGTATGAACCCTAGGCCTTGTTTCCTATCATCGCACTACCATTTATGCTCACTTTTACCACTTGCTACCTTGCTGTTTTTATATTTTCAGATTACAAAAACCTATATCTACCATCCATATTGCATTTGTATCACCATCTCTTCGCCGAACTAGTGCACCTATACAATTTACCATTGTATTGGGTGTGTTGGGGACACAAGAGACTCTTTGTTATCTGATTGCAGGGTTGTTTGAGAGAGACCATCTTCATCCTACGCCTCCCATGGATTGATAAACCTTAGGTCATCCACTTGAGGGAAATTTTCTACTGTCCTACAAACCTCTGCACTTGGAGGCCCAACAACGTCTACAAGAACAAGGTTGCGTAGTAGACATCATCACCCCCCTGGGCGCGCCCCCTGCCACGTGGGCCACCTGTTGACTCCCTGATGCCCATCTTCTCCTATATGATGTGTTTTGACCTGAAAAAAATCGTAACGAAGCTTTCAGGACCGAACGTCGCCGTCTCGAGGAGGAACCTTGGCGGAACCAATCTAGGGCTCTCGCGGAGCTGTTCTGACGGGGATACTTCCCTCCGGGAGGGGGAAATCTTCACCGCCGTCATCACCAGCAACTCTCCCATCTTGGGGAGGGTTGTCTTCATCAACATCTTCACCAGCACCATCTCCTCTCAAACCCTAGTTCATCTCTTGTATCCAATCTTCGTACCAAAACCTCAGATTGGTACATGTAGGTTGCTAGTAGTGTTGATTACTCCTTGTAGTTGCTGCTAGTTGGTTTACTTGGTGGAAAATCATATGTTCAGATCCATTATGCATATTAATACCCCTCTGATTATGAACATTAATATGCTTTGTGAGTAGTTACGTTTGTTCCTGGGGACATGGGAGAAGTCTTGCTATAAGTAGTCACGTGAATTTGGTATTCGTTCGATATTTTGATGAGATGTATGTTGTCTTTCCTCTAGTGGTGTCATGTGAACGTCGACTACATGACACTTCACCATTGCTTGGGCCTAGAGGAAGGCATTGGGATGTAATAAGTAGATGATGGGTTGCTAGAGTGACAGATGCTTAAACCCTAGTTTATGTGTTGCTTTGTAAGGGGCTGATTTGGATCCATATGTTTCATGCTATGGTTAGGTTTACCTTAATACTTCTTTTGTAGTTGCGGATGCTTGCAATAGAGGTTAATCATAAGTGGGATGCTTGTCCAAGTAAGGGAAGCACCCAAGCACCGGTCCACCCACATACGAAATTATCAAAGTAACGAACGCGAATCATATCAATGTGGTGAAAACTAGCTTGATGATAATTCCCATGTGTCCTCGGGAGCGCTTTCCCTCATATAAGAGTTTGTCTAGGCTTGTCCTTTGCTACAAACAGGATTGGGCCATCTTGCTGTACCTTATTTACTTTTACTATTATTTACTTGTTACCAATTATCTTATCACAAAACTATCTGTTACCGATAATTTCAGTGCTTGCAGAAAATACCTTACTGAAAATTGCCTATCATTTCCTTCTGCTCCTCATTGGGTTCGACACTCTTACTTATCGAAAGGACTACGATAGATCCCCTACACTTGTGGGTCATCACTCGCCCCGCAACGCCCCGACGCCGCCGCCGCGCGCCACCGTCGTCGTCACCTCCCCGCGCCACCGTCGCCGTCACCTCCCCGCACCGCCCCGACGCCATCGCCGCCCCACGCCGCTGCTGCCCCGACGCCGTCGTCGCGCCGACCCACGGTCCGGTGGCCTTCGATGTTTTTTTCATATATGTGATGATGTTTTTTCATATATGTGGTGATGTTTTTTTCATATATGTAGTGATGTTTTTTTTCATATATCTGATGATGTTTTTTTTCATATATGTGGTGATGTTTTTTTTTCATATATGTGATGATATTTTTTTCATATATGTGATGATGTGATGATGTTTTTTTCATATATGTGATGATATTTATTTCATATATGTGATGATGTTTTTTTATTTAGGTTGTTAATTAGTAGATATCGATTTTAGGTTAGTGCATTTTAGGTTAGTGGAGAGGAAAAAATAAAATAAGGAAAAGGAAGGAAAGAGGAAGAAAGAAGAAGGAAGAAGAAGAAAAAGAAGGAGAGGAAAAAGGGAAATAAGTATCGGAAGAAGGATAAGAGGAAGGAGAAGAAGAGGAGAAATAAATAAGACGAGGTTATTCTATTTTTTCTTCTTCTCCTCTATTTCTTTCTTCTTCTCCTCTTTTTTTTCTTCTTTTTTTTCTTCTTCTCCTCTATTCCTTCTTCTTCTCCTCCTTTTTTTCTTCTTCTTCCTCTTCTTATTTTTTATCGGGTATGTCATTGTCGATATACCCTCTCCCCGATAACTTCGATATGAGGGGGTCGGTATACCCCCTCCCCGATAACTTCGGCATGAGGGGGGTCGATATACCCCCTCCCCGATAACTTCGACATGAGGGGGGAGGGGTCGCCGAGGGTTCGAGGGGCGAGGGTCGGGAACTAGCTAGGGTAGATGGTCGAGGGTCACCGAGGGGTCGAGGGTCACCGAGGATCGAGGGTCGCCGAGGGGTCGAGGGTCGTCGAGGGTTCGAGGGTCGAGGGGTTGAGGGTCGTCGACGGGCCGAGGGGCCGAGGGTCGAGGTTCGTCGAGGGGTCGAGGGTCGAGGATCACCGAGGGGTCGAGAGGTTTCCTAGTGTCAAAGTATTGAAGAAATCCATGCCTTCATCATTTGCCGGAAGTAACCAGGGCATGATGGTACAAAGCTCTTCAAAGTTATCCTGGAACGGAGTACAGGATAGGATAATCCGCTTTTTCGTACGAATTTCAGTAAAGGCCTTCCATATAGCGATATTTGGAAGGCTCTTGCTGAACTTTGTACGAAAAAACGAATTGTCCTATCTCGGACTCCGTTCCGGAACAACTTTGAAAAGCTTCGTACCATCGTCATGTGCCTGTTACTTTTGCCTAATGATGAAGACATGGTTTTTTTTTAATCCATTGACACTAGACAAACGTGACATGAGGGGGTCGAGCGTCGGGAACTAGGGTAGAGGGTCGTGGATCGCCGAGGGGTCGAGGGTCGGGGATTGGGAACTAGCTAGGGTAGAGGGTCGAGGGTCGCCCGGGGGTCGAGAGGTTGCCTACTGTCAAAGTATTGACGAAATCCATGCCTTGATCATTTGCCGGAAGTAACCGGGGAATGATGCTGGTATGAAGCTCTTCAAAGTTATTCTGGAACGGAGTCCCGGATAGGATAATCCGCTTTTTCATACGAATTTCAGCAAAGGCCTTCCAGATAGCGATATTCGGAAGGCTCTTGCTGAACTTTGTACGAAAAAGCGAATTATCCTATCTCTGACTCCGTTCCAGAAAAACTTTGAAAAGCTTCGTACCATCGCCATGCCCCGGTTACTTCTGGCAAATGATGAAGGCATGGATTTGTTTAATCCTTTGACACTAGACAAGCGTGACATGAGGGGGCCGAGGGTCGGGAACTAGGGTAGAGGGTCGTGGATTACCGAGCGTTCATGAGAGAGGCGTTGCCGAGGCCACCCCAAACCCTAGAGAAGCGTCGAGGCCACTAATATGGTTCCTTGTTGTGAATAGCTAGCTAGGTCTATGTTTTCCACTAATCTTACATGTTTGTACAATAATTTCCATGTCGTAACATTTGCAGAAACTATGGAGATAGGACGAGACGATGTAGCAGAACAGGTGTTGGGGGACATAATCGCAGCCGGAGCTGATGTCGACTTGTATCTCAACGTCGACTACGATGGTCTGGAAGGACAGGGTGATCAAGAAGCAGGCTACGGTGATACAATGGAGGAGGAAACACATGATTATGATGGCTCCGGTGCCGATTACCGATGGAAGGAGGACACCGTGATGACGTCTCCGGTGAGGGAACGGAGTCCGGCCAGGTATATATATATTAATTAAGCATGTGCTGACTATAGCTAATTGATGCATTGATTGTTTTGTTATGTACACGTATTAACTCTCTTCTTTCTTCTTTTCTAGCCCTCCGGATCGAGGCAAAATTCGATAAGGAGATGAGGCCCGAAGAAAAGGTTGCGCCAGGATGAAAAGTTCATCATCGAAGAAATCGCGCGCGATGGCCTACCGATTAAACCCATCAAGGCCAAGGACGCATTTTATGCTTGGTGCGGGGTTGTTGTTAGGGACATGATCCCGATCGGCATCCACCTATAGTACAAGCCTCGGAACGACGACCCTCAGATGTCTTATGTCAACGATATGCAAAAAAATGATCTTTGGACTGCGCTGAAGGCCAGTTTCACCCTACCGCTAGAGGAGGATCCGGAGAAGCCACCAGTTATAGAGCCATTGGTCAAGGAGGCTGCTCTTAAGAAGATGGGGGGGGTCTATTCAGGAGGTGGAAGAATGAGCTGAAAGCAAAGTTTGTCAACAAAGACAAGACTCCCGAATTCACCGATCGGTTTGAGAAGATCAGAGATCACTGGGACGCATTTGTGGCCCACAAGAAATCGGAAAAGAGTAAAAAGATGTCAGAGACAAACAAGATAAATGATGCGAAGAAGAAGCATCACCATCGCATGGGGTCAGGTGGCTACCTTAAAGGCCGGCCGTTGAGGGACAAGGCCGAGAATGACCTGCTTGGTAAAGGGGTCGAACCACAGACATTACATTGGCCAGACCGTTCAAGGACTTGGTTCTTCGGGGTTGGGGGAACCTTGGATCCTGAAACAAGGAAGTGTGTTTGGATGGACGAGCAACATGCAATACCCATCACGCAGCTTCAGCACTATATCGAAGCAGCGTAGGAAGGGACATTCGTTCCCGACAGAGAGAACGACGAGCTCACAATGGCCCTCAGGAATCCTGAGCACCCTGGACGGACCCGAGGCACGCTAGGCTCCGTTACATGGAAGGTTGGGTTTCCCGACACAGGCGGTTACAAATGCCGATAGAGGAAGAAGAAAGTGGATCAGAACACTCTGCAGACGCTGCACGCAAGGGTAAAAGCGCTAGAGGACGAACAAGAAGCAATTCGCAACAAGCGACCTGCTGAAGCTACCCCCGAAGCTACCCCGCCATATCAGCGGAGAAGCAGTGTGGCTTCCACCGAGCTACCCCGTGGATGCTATCACGGAGACTTAACATTGCCACCTTATGACGCGATGGCTGCAATTCAAAGTCAAGGCGGCTGTAGGCTCTATTTTCCTACTGAACCAGGCGCAACTTTTCACTGTCGTCCGATTCCAGAAGGATATGCTAGGGTGATGGTGGATCAAATAACGGAGGGGTTGGAGGATCTCGAGCTTGACCACCCTACTCGTGAAGGGGAGACTCGGCTGGGTTCTTCTCTGAAGACTCCATGCCTATGGCGGAAGGACCTCATCAACCTTCCGAACTGGACGCCTCCACCTCCTCTGCCGAGTCAGTGCACTCCACCTCCTCCTCCGGCAAGGGATCAGGGCACTCCGCCTCCTTCTTCAGATGCTCAGGCACGTGGCGGCACTCCGCCTCCTTCTCCGCCTGCGCCGGCGCGTCCGAGCAGCCCGCCTCCTCCTCCGCCTCGTCAGCAAGGCGGGAAGAGAGCCGCCGCCGCTCCGGCTGCTCCGGCGCATGGTAGCACTCTGCCTCGTTCTCTGCCTCGTAAGCAACGAAAGAAGGCAGCCACAGCTGCTCGGACTGCTCCGGCGTCTAGTAGTACAACCAGAAGCAGGAGGCAATACAAATACGGTCCATCTCTCAAGCCTTTAAAGAAGTTAGCATATGAGAGGACCGTCGAGGAGAACGCGGAGATCTCTAAAGCCAAAGTGAAGGACTTTTTTGCAAAGAAACCTCCACCTCCAAAGGAGAAGATAGATCCAGTGAGAGCGAAGCGCACTCTTGATGCCCTCGAGAAACCACCACCATCTCCGCCAAAAACCAACTATGAGCGCATTATTTTAAAAGTCATATGTTGAAGCGAAGTGGTCGGGAAGTACCTGCAGTGATCGAAGGTTAGCACAACGAAAAAGTGGGAAAAAAATTCCCCAGCTCAACAAACAAGAGAACCAATCGTGCCCCCCGCTCAAGGTGCCTAGCGACATCATCCCTAATCATCCGGGGATGGCGCCCGTTACCAATCTTGCAGATTAACTAGTCGATGATGTAGTTTTTGATATGTTAGAGGTGGATGAACACAAATACCGGTACGGGAAGCCTCTCGTCAAAGATGTCACTACTCTAACCACGATGATGCGAAGATTCCATGAGTGGTACATGGATACCTACAGAGACTCTAGTGGCCAGGATACTTTGATGCTGAAAGTTAAAGAGGACCACGACCTCGTTGGAATTGAGGTGTTGTCTGTTCCATTTGAGGAGTTCTTCCAGTTTTTCAATCAAAAGACCCTCGATAAAACAATGATCACTTGCTACTGTCTGTAAGTACTACTTATGTCATTAAGTCTCTATATATAACTCAGCTCTTTCATTGCATGTATATATAATTATCCAAACTAAATTATGCAGATTGAAGATCGTCAAATACAGAAAAGTTGATATCTATGATATTGGGTTCATTAACACAAATCTCGTAGATGATTATCAGGTCAAATTTCATGCCAAAGAAGCCGAGGCCAACTTGCTACAATCGTTGATAATAAATCAAAACAAAGATAAAATACTCTTTCCTTACAACTTCAAGTGAGTGTTACTGTCTTGTGCATATTCGGTTTCCCTTAGTTATTACTCGAGGTTATAGTAATTAATGTAATTGATGAGTTATATGCATGCGTGCGCAGTTTCCACTATATTCTCCTAGAGATTCAACTTGAGCAGGGACTAGTAACCGTCTTAGACTCGAGACTGAAAGATCCTGAGGACTATGCGGACATGTCTAAAATGCTCAACAAGTAAGTTCAATCGATCGTTATCGCACCATATCGGCAACTTTGTTCATTTTCTGATATAAAGTAATTGTTTTCTTTGTCTTGCAGGGATTGGAAATCATTCACCCAAAAAGTTCCAACACTGCCGCGGGATCTGCAATGGATTTACCCAAAAGTAAGTACTACTAGCTAGCTAGTTCCGCGCATCTCCCATTGACTCTACCTATAATATCATCAATGCCATTTATAATGCTTCATTATCAGTTTGATTGACCTCTATTTCTCGTAAAGTGCTTGTGGCAGGAACCCGGGAATAATTACTGTGGATACTACATCTACGAGTTCATCTACAACGCGACGGCAAAGAATAGGCGGGGCTACTCTACAAGACAATTTGATGTGCGTAATCAAAAATATTCATGATTTTATTTTATTACCATCATTTTTGTTGAGTTTCATTCATATATATGTATTGACCCCCTTCTTCAAATTAGATGCGGCAGATGCGGAATGAACTCCTACCACAAGATCGCATCCGAGCAATTCAAGAGGAATTGGCGGTATTCTTTCTTGACCACGTCATCAATAAAGCCAGAGAATACCATGTGGAAGTTGAGTTAAGATGTTAGGGTATTAATTGTAAGAGATCTTACACATTGTATATATATATATATATATGTAGTCAGTAGTGTCGGATAGATATACGAAAACTTGTTGTTCGACCAATCTCTCGGAGAAGGAGAGAGGTCGATCATCACTTCTCTCTGTATATGTGACGATCTTCTGTACTTAATGGTTTCTTTCATTTGCTTAGTAGCTAGCGTGTCGAATCCTCTCGATCTATACGTATAGTACGTAGCGTCGACCAAGCACGGAGATAAGACAGAACACTTCTCTATATTAGCTAACTAACACAATATATGAAACCCCTAAATTAACCCTACAAAACCCCCCAAACCCCCTCCCCCCCTTCAGAAAATAAAAACAAAAACCCTAGCCCCTGAACTACTGACGCGTGGAAGCTTATTTGTCCCGGTTGGTGCTACCAACCGGGACAAAAGGCCCCCCTGGCTGGGAAAACCGCAGTGGCCACGTGGATTCTCGTTTGTCCCGGTTGGTATAAGAACCGGAACTAAAGGACTAGGGCATTTGTATCGACCGTTTAGTCCCGGTTCCCCAACCGGAACAAATGGCCCTTTTTCCACTAGTGTATATTTTTATTAGCCACATGATATGTGTTTTGCTTGGACCGTCATGTATGATTTGACTCTTTGCTTTTTAGTTTGCCACAATCATCCTTGTTGGACACACCTTTTTAGAGAGATACAAATGAATTGGAATTTATTAGAATACTCTATGTGCTTCACTTATGTCTTTTGAGCTAGATAGTTTTGCTCTAGTGCTTCACTTATATCCTTTAGAGCGCGGTGGTGGTTTTTATTTTATAGAAATTATTGATCTCTCATGCTTCACTTGTATCTTTTTGAGAATCTCTTAGAACATCATGGTAATGTGCTTTGGTTACAATTCTAGTCCTAATATGATAGGCATCCAAGATGAGTATAGTAAAAACTTTCATACAAGTGCATTGAATATTATGAGAAGTTTGATACTTGATGATTGTTTTGAGATATGAGGATGGTGATATTACAGTCATGCTAGTGGATTAATTGTGAATTTGAGAAACACTTGTGTTAAAGTTTGTGATTCCCGTAGCATGCATGTATGGTGAACCGTTATGTGATGAAGTTGGAGCATGATTTATTTATTGAGTGTCATCCTTTGTGTGGAGGTCGGGATCGCGCGATGGTTAACTCCTACCAACCCTTCCCCTAGGAGCATGCGTTGAATACTTTGTTTTGATAACTCTTAGATTTTTGCAATAAGTATATGAGTTCCTTATGACTAATGTTGAGTCAATGGATTATACGCACTCTCACCCTTCCACCATTGCTAGCCTCTCTTGTACCATGCAACTTTCGCCGGTACCATACACCCACCATATACCTTCCTCAAAACAGCCACCATACCTACCTATCATGGCATTTCCATAGACATTCCGGGATATATTGCCATGCAACTTTCCACTGCTTCATCATTATCATTCACATAGAGTCATATTTTGTTCTAGCTTTGAGTTGTAAGTAAATAAAAGTGTGATGATCATCATTATTAGAGCATTGTCCAAGTGAGGAAAGGATGATGGAAACTATGATTCCCCCACAAGTCGGGATGAGACTCCGGACAAAAAATAAAAAAATAAAAAGAAAAAGAAAAAAGAGAGAGGCCATATAAAAAAGGGGAAAAAGGGAGAAAAGGCCAAAAAGACAAAAAAGAAGAAAAGAAAAAAATGAGAGAAAAAGAGAGAAGGGACAATGTTACTATCCTTTTTCCACACTTGTGCTTCAAAGTAGCACCATGATCTTCATGATAGAGAGTCTCTTGTTTTGTCACTTTCATATACTAGTGGAAATTTTCATTATAGAACTTGGCTTGTATATTCCAATGATGGGCTTCCTCAAATGCCCTAGGTCTTCATGAGCAAGCAAGTTGGATTCACACCCACTTAGTTTCTTTTGTTGAGCTTTCATACACTTATAGCTCTAGTGCATCCGTTGCATGGCAATCCCTACTCACTCACATTGATATCTATTGATGGGAATCTCCATAGCTCATCGATACGCCTAGTTAATGTGAGACTATTTTCCTCTTTTGTCTTCTCCACAACCACCACTCTATTCCACATAGTGCTATATCCATGGCTCACGCTCATGTATTGCGTGAAAGTTGAAAGGTTTGAAAGAGTTGAAGTATGAAACAATTGCTTGGCTGAAACCGGAGTTGTGCATGATTTAAATATTTTGTGTGATGAAAATAGAGCATAGCCAGACTATATGATTTTGTAGGGATAACTTTCTTTGGCCATGTTATTTTGAGAAGACACGATTGCTTTCTTAGTATGCTTGAAGTATTATTATTCTTATGTCAATATAAACTTTTGTCTTGAATCTTTCGGATCTAAACATTCATGCCACAATAAAGAAAATTACATTGAGAATTATGTTGGTTAGCATTCCACATCAAAAATTCTGTTTTTATCATTTACCTACTTGAGGGCGAGCAGGAATTAAGCTTGGGGATGCTTGATACGTCTCCAACGTATCTATAATTTTTTATTGTTCCATGCTATTATATATTATGTTTTGGATGTTTAATGGGCTTTATTATACACTTTTATATTATTTTTGGGACTAACCTACTAACCCAAGGCCCAGTGCAAATTGTTGTTTCTTTTTTCTTTTGCCTATTTCACTGTTTCGCAGAAAAGGAATATCAAACGGAGTCCAAACGGAATGATACCTTCAGGAGAGTTATTTTTGGAATGATATCAACACAGAAGACTTGGAGTAGACGCGAGGAAATGAGAGAGGCGACCATGAGGGCAGGGGGCACGCCCAGCGGGGTAGGCGCGCCCCCAACCCTCGTGGGCCCCCTCTGGCTCCCCTGACGTGCCTCTTCAGCCTATATATACCCTCATACCCTGAAAAAATCAAGGAGCACCACGAAACCCTAATTCCACCGCCGTAACCTTCTGTACCCGTGAGATCCCATCTTGGGGCCTGTTCCGGAGCTCCACCGGAGGGGGCATCGATCACGGAGGGCTTCTACATCAACACCATAGCCTCTCCGATGAGTTGTGAGTAGTTTACGAATGACGTTCGGGTCCATAGTTATTAGCTAGATGGCTTCTTCTCTCTCTTGGGGTCTCAATACAAAGTACTCCTCGATCTTCGAGCAGATCTATTGGATGTAATCTTTTTGGGGTGTATTTGTCGAGATCAGATGAATTGTGGGTTTATGATCAACATTATCCTTGAACAATATTGGATTCTTTTCTGAAATCTTTTATGTATGATTATAATATCCTTGCAAGTCTCTTCGAATTATTGGTTTGGTTTGGCATACTAGATCTATAGTTATTTAAATGGGAGAAGTGCTTGGCTTTGGGTTCAATCTTGCGGTGTCCTTTCCCAATGACAGCAGGAGTAGCAAGGCACGTATAGTATTGTTGCCATCGAGAATAAAAAGATGGGTTTTATATCATATTTCTTGAGTTTATCCCTCTACATCATGTCATCTTGCTTAAGGCGTTACTCTGTTCTTAGGAACTTAATACTCTAGATGCATGATGGATAGCGGTCGATGTGTGGAGTAATAGTAGTAGATGCAGAATCGTTTCGGTCTACTTGTTACGGACGTGATGCCTATATACAATGATCATGCCTAGATATTCTCATAACTATGTGCTTTTCTATCAATTGCTCGACAGTAATTTTTTCACCCACCATAGAATTCTGCTATCATGAGAGAAGCCACAAGTGAAACCTATGGCCCCCAGGTCTATTCTCATCATATTAATCTTCCATCAACTATTTACTTTACTTTGCTTTACTTTACTTTAGTTTCAATCTCTATACCAAAAATACCAAAAATATTATCTTATCATATCTATCAGATCTCACTCTCGTAAGTGACCGAGAAGGGATTGACAACCTCATTTATCGCGTTGGCTGCGAGGTTCTTATTTGTTTGTGCAGGTGCGAGGGACTCTCGCGTGGTCTCCTACTAGATTGATACCTTGGTTCTCAAAAACTAAGGGAAATACTTACGCTACTATGCTACATCACCCTTTCCTTTTCGAGGGAATACAACGCAAGCTCGAGAAGTAGTAGGTACAGAAGGATACGGCGGTGGAATCAGGGTTTTGTCGTTCTCCCCGATGTTTTTAGGGTATGAGAGTATATATAGGCTGAAGAGGCATGTCAGGAGAGCCAGAGGGGGCCCACGAGGGTGGGGGCGCGCCTACCCCACCTGGGCGCGCCCCCTGCCCTCGTGACCGCCTCTCTCGCTTCCATACGTGTACTCCAAGTCTTCTGTGTTGATATCGTTCCAAAAATAACTCTCTCGAAGGTTTCATTCCGTTTGGACTCCGTTTAATCTTCCTTTTCTGCGAAACACTGAAATAGGCAAAAAAACAGCAATTTGCACTGGGCCTTGGGTTAGTAGGTTAGTCCCAAAAATAATTCAAAAGTGTATAATAAAGCCCATTAAACATCCAAAACATAATATATAATAGCATGGAACAATCAAAAACTATAGATACGTTGGAGACGTGTCAAGTAGCAGCAGCTGTGGGCCCTGTTTTAGAAATTGATATGGACACAATCAATGAGGAAAAAGTGAGGGTAAAATGTGGTGTGAGAGATGTGGGTAAGATAGTTGTCCAGGTGGAAATCACTTCCCCAGATCTGCTGATGTTCAGAGTTGGGGCAGAACTTGACAAGGTAACTGGAATGGGATGGTACAAGGAGGAGAAGAGAAAATATGAAGTTGTATCTGACATAGATGTTGATGATGAAGACGAGGATAACAGGAAAAGAGCCAAAACAAAGGAAAGTGACAGAAAAGGGATGACTTTGTAAGCCTATCCCTGAGACAAATTGAGGAGATTGACAAGAAGAATGAAGTGATGAAAAGTTCTCTAGAAGAGATAATTGGACACTTAGACAAGAGGATGGCTGCTGAGAGAGGAAAAATGCAAAAAGAGATGGACATTATGTTTAGAAAAATTAAGATCTTAGAAGAAGAAAAGGCCAGACATAGTGCCTTGTGGAACAAAGTTTAGAAAAGAATTATGGACCTGGAAAACACACAGGGGGCCCTTGAGAAGCTTATTGAAAAACAAAAAGCAGACATTCTGAACCTGGAGTAGGAGGCTGCTAACAGGGAGCAATATGAAATGGAATTGGCTAATCTTGAGGTGGAAGCCTATGAAAAGGAGAACCAAGAGAAGAAAGAAGAAACAGATTCCGAGAAATATAATGAACCTACTGACTACAATGCAAGTCAAGAATCAGTGAGTACCCTGGGACAAAAACTTGCTGAATTGGATGGGGTGGAGGTGATAGAGAGATGTGATGAAGACAAAGAAGCTGAATTAAAGAGGAGCCTGAGAAACAGAGGGAAAGAAGACCAGAAAGTGGAAGATCTGGCAAAGTAGAGGGCTGAAAATAGGGATAACTATGGTAAGGACTCTGATCTAAACTATGCTAATCCTTCATTACTTCATATTAGCTCATTAGTGGGCATTGACTTGGGATGCTCTATTGATATGATAGAAAAAAACTTAGAAATTATTTGAAAATGGAGATAGCCAGAAGAGAGATGTACTTCTAGAAGTTAGTGGAAGAAAAAAACAAGAAGGAAAAAATGGTGATGTGGAAGGAGAAGAACACAGTACACCAGTGCGCATATGGACGGGAGATGCTGATCTGGATGAACTTTACTCAGACATTGAGCACTCTGATGCAGAATTGGAGGAGCAACAACTATGGAAACCGGGAAAAAGTTCTCAGGGGAAAAGTTAAGAAAAAGAGAAGCCTACCAGCATCTAGCTATGTGAAGCAAAATGTTGGGGTTGGGGTGCTCAGAAGAAATAAAAAACAAAGAAGAAAGGAACAAAAATGAAAGGGTTTTTTTGGAATGTGAGAGGATTGGGTCAAGATCATAAAAATAGATATGTTAGAAAACTAATTATAGATCATAAACTAGATTTCATTGGATTATCAGAAACCATTAAAAATACTTTTCCAAACATGAACTGCACAATTTGGCTGAAGTCAGAAATTTTCTGTGGTGTTGGAATGAACCTAGAGGGATGTCTGGAGGAATTTTGATGGGGATTAATCAGGATAGATTCCAGGTGGAATGCACTGAAAAAGGGGTGTACTTTGTAAGAATGTTGCTATTTGACAAATGTGTCAAAATGCATTGGAACTTAATCACGGTTTATGGGGATGTACAAAATGAGGGAAAAGCAGGCTTTCTGGCAGAGCTTGCCAGAGTCTATCATGATAACCCATTGCCTTGTTTGGTGGGGGAGACTTTAATATAATTAGGAATAAAAAGGAAAAAACAAACATGTGCACAAAGGGCAATGGACCTTCATGTTTAATGCGATCATAGAGCAGGCTGGTCTGAGGGAACTACCGCTCAACGGGAGGCAATACACTTGGGCCAATAACCAGGTGGACCCAACCTTTGAGAAGTTGGATAGGGTTTTGTTGTGCCCAATATGGGAAGAAAAATATCCCCTATCCATACTTCAGGCTTTTGCTAGGGAAGTGTCAGATCACACACCTTTGTTTGTGGACATAGGAGAAGACCGTCAAAACAAATATATATTTAGATATGAAAATGCATGGGCATTGAGGGAAGGGTTTAAAGAATTGATACAAAAAACTTCGAATGAAAGATACAATGGAGACATACTAGAAAGGTGGCAGTTTAGAATGAGTAATCTTAGGAAAAAACAAAAGGATGGAACAAAAATGTTGATGCTTGGTACAGAAAAATAAAAATTGACATTGTCAAAAGATTAGATGATATTGACAAAAGTGCTGAGATCGGAAAGATTGATGTGGACACTAGGAAAGAGCAGAAAGAGTTGAGAGATCAATTGAAAAGGGTGATGAAACAGGAAGAAAATAAAATAATTCAGATATACAAAGAAAGGGAGATTGTGGAGGGTGATGGGAATACTAGATATTACCATGCTAAGGTGAATGGTAGAAGAAGAAAAAATAGAATACTTTCATTAGAACAGGAAGGGGGTGTAATTGAGGGGGGGGGAGGATTTGATGAAATATATTACTGATTTTTACAAGAATTTGTTTGGGCGTCCTGAGGAGACTCAAATCTCTTTGAGGGATGTGAATACTAGGAAAATTAGTGATGAGGACAAGGAGAAGCTTATGAGTCATTTCTCAATAGATGAAATTAAGGAGGTGGTCCTTGGGATGAAAAAGAACAAAAGTCCTGGACCTGATGGGTTCCCAGCTGATTTTTACCATGAATTCTGGGACTTGGTGAGATGGGATCTTAAAGCCTTAATAGAAGAGTTTGCTAGAGGCAAAATCAACATTGCCAGGTTGAACTATGGCATTATCACTTTAGTGCCAAAATCTGCAGACGCTAAACAAATTCAAAATTTTAGACCAATCCGCCTGTTGAATGTGAGCTTCAAAATTATCACAAAAGTGTTAATTAATAGGCTCACTAAACTTGTAGCCATGTTATTTCAAAAACACAAACAACCTTTATTAAGGGGAGGTATATCATGGAGGGGGTATTGATCTTACATGAGGCCCTAAACACTTTTCATAACAAAAAACAAGATGCTTTGATCTTCAAAGTAGACTTTGAAAAGGCGTATGACAAAATCAAGTGGCCCTTTGTGATACAAATGCTAAAAGAAAAAGGGTTCCCAGACAAATGGTGTGATTGGGTAATGGAAACTATGAGAGGGGGACATGTTGGGATAAAGGTGAATGATGAAATTGGTCCTTATTTTAAAACTTTCAAAGGCCTTAGACAAGGAGATGCTATGTCTCCCCTGTTATTTGACATTGTTGCAGATGCATTAGCAATCCTGATGAATAATGCGTTAGAAAATGATTTGATTAAAGGGGTCTTGGGCAATGGGGATAACAAAGGAGTGAATATGCTCCAATACGCAGATGACAATATTTTTTATTAGGGATGAAATAGAAAGTGTGCAAAATCTAAAGTTTGTACTAGGGGCCTTTGAACAAATGTGTGGGCTCAAGATTAACTTTCACAAAAGTGAGCTGATTGTTTGGAAAAGCAAAAGAGAAACAAAAAATATACCTGGAAATTTTAACTTGTAAGATGGGGATAATTCCTATAAAATACTTGGGATTGCCAGTTGCTGAAACTAGATTAAGAATCAAACACTGGAACTGTGTTACTGAGAAAGTGGAGAAAAGATGTGGATGTTGGAAAGGCAAATTGATTGGTTCTATTGCTGGGAGAATTACCTTAGCACAAACTTGCCTGACCAACATCCCTTTGTATATGATGTCCTTTTATCCAATCCCCAAAGGGGTGGTGAAAAAAGTGGATTTCTATAGGGCTAGAATAGTTTGGCATGAAGATGAGGATATTAAAAATATCATCTGGTGAAATGGGATACTGAGACGTCCAAAACGTATCTATAATTTCTGCTTGCTCCATGCCACTTTTGGGTGATATTGCTATGATATTCATATACTTCCATACACTTTTGATCATATTTGGACTAACTTACTAATCCAGTGCACCCCAGTGCCAGTTTCTGTTTTCGGCTGTTTTTGTATTTCAGGTTTTCACGTTTCGAGAACTGCCCAGAATAATCCAGAAAAAATATATAAAAAATCAGCGTATCGGAAACAACACTGCGTCCGAAGGGCAGCCTGGGTGGCACAGGGGCTCTAGGCGCCCTGTGGGCGCCCCCCCCCCCCTGGGCCGCGCCGGGGGGGCGCCTCGGCCCCCCGAGAGCCCCCCGGTGCCCTACTTTGGCATATATTTAAAGGGTTCCCCGAAACCCTTGAAATAGGACTTCTTTTCGCGATCCCATCTCTGTTCCGCCGCCGCCGCCGCTTCCAAGATCGGGAGCACCAGGAGAACTCTTCCCGGCACCCTGCCGGAGGGGAGGATCACCACCGGGAGCTTCTCCACCACCATGGACGCCTCCCGGATGACTCGTGAGTAGTCTCCCTTGGACCTTGAGTCCATGACCAGTAGCTATGTGATGTTCTCCTCCCGTTTGTGTGCTTCACTAATTAGTCCTCGTGAGCTGCCCTACATGATCGAGGCACCTATGTAATCCTTATGCTGTTGCTATGTTGAGTTTGCTGGGATCCGATGGATTATGAGATTATGTTCAGATTGATCTTGAGTAATATATTTGGTACACCTCTTTTATATTTTAGTTCATAAGTAATTCTTGCATGTTCTCTGTTGTTATTTATTGCTTTGGCCAAGTAGTAAGTAGTGACTCCAAGAGGGAACGTTATGCTCGATTGTGGGTTCATGCCCTCGATGACTAGCTTGAGTGACAGAAACATGAGTCTAGGGGATGTGCTGTTGCCACAAGGGGGAAAACAACGGTGCTTGTGCCCGCGGGTGCAAGGATTGTTTACTTTACGCAAAGTTCTTTTAATGCAGTTGTCTGTTGCATTGAGTTTACACTATGGGTGGGACTCGCAACTTAATACCAGCGAGATGTTCTGGATAGATATCTCAAGGTGGATGATTAGTAGTAGATGCAGATGGATTTCGGTCTACTTACTTTGGCGTACCGCCCATGCTTTGAACCTCAACCTTTCTTGCAATGTAGTCAGCATTGGTTTGCGTTCGTGGTCCTGTCAATTGCCCAGCTGTAATTTGTTACCTCACATAGCTATTTTATCGTCTTTTGGGAGAGAGACATCACTAGTGAACATCATGAGACTCCGGTCCATATTACTATCATTGATCACATACACTATTTACTTTCCGCTATTTTATTTACTATTGCAAAACACTATCTATCACTATTATCATATTGCTTTTAACCCTTTTGTGAACTACAAGGCCGGAGAGATTGACAACCTCTCTGTACTCGTTGGGAGCAAAGTTATTTGTATCTGTGTGCAGGTCCACGTTGATTGCTAATTGCGCCGTTAGCAGTTGACACCTACCTGTTGAACCTAGGAGTCTCTGGGGATTCGATCCTTGGCATCTTTGCTAGGGGAAAACACTTCTACTTACTGCATCTTACACCTTCCACTTGGGTTAACCAACGAGGGGTTCGAGGCCCATCAAGGAGTATTTTCTGGCGCCGTTGCCGGGGACTCCACTCTTCAGGATAGGGGAGTTGCATGCTATCTTTTACCTTTGCTTTTTAGTCTTGTTAGTTTACCTATCATATTTGCTTTAGTTCCTTTTATCAAAAATCACAAAAATTTTATTTACCTTCCTGTTAGTAGTACTATCTGTTTAGTTAAACATGTTAGGATTTGGAGCTTTGAGGGAATCAGAGGTTTTAGATTTCCATCAAAGGGATGGAGAAAATATGAAGAAGGCATGGGACAGGATTTTTGATGCACATAGGAGAATTATGCCTTGGATACCTATAAAAATTGTGCTTAGGAATTTTTACCATGGTCTTTTTAAATGGTGTAAACACTCCCTTGACATTATAGCTGAGGGAGATTTCTTAGAATGTGATGAAGCTAGGGCTCTTGAAATTATACATGGTCTATCTAGTTACTTTGTTTATGAACATAATTTTGATACTGTCATAGATAGACTTGCTACTATTGAAAAGAGAATGGATGCTCTAGACTTAATGAAGGTAGAGAAACCTAAACCTAATAAAAGAGGCATTTTTGAAATAGACAATGATTGGGAACCTCTTGTTAGGATAAGCATCTCTAATCAAGACTTCCTTGCTTATTGTGATATTGGATCTATGGTTTCTACTATGTCAAAAATTGTTCATGATTCTTTAAAATTTAACATGGATAGATTACCATCTTATCATGAACACACTAATGGAGATATTTCTAAAATCCAGGGAAAAATAAAAGACGTACTGGTTAAATTCCTTAAAGGGATTGCAATGATTGATTTCTTCATCATGGAGCCAAACCAGGGAAATATAGTGCTTGGAAGGGACTTCCTCCGAGCAGTTAAAGGCTTCATTGATATAGGTAAGGGACAAATCCGCTTACGTGGGAAGGAAAAAGGTGTGTACCCCTTTCCTAGGAGGAACAAGAATGAACTTGTTGAGGAATCATTTGAACCAATGTATAACTCTGATTATTATGATGATTATTGATTCCTCTATGCATTATGCCTAGCTTAAAGGCATAAAAGAAAGCGCTTTTGGGAGGCAGCCCACATGAATAAAATTTTTGCTTTTGTTGTGTCTTGATGTTGTTCACTGCTGTAGCATCATCATTGTATCTTTACTTTTCATATTTGTGCCAAGTATAGCCTCTGATTGCTAGAAAGTTCAAAAGTTGTGAGGTGCTGTCCAGGAAACAGATTCTGTCCTTGGATAAAAAAATTTGGAAAAAATCACCAGATCATCTTTTTGGTCTGAATTTTTTCTACAGCGTTCTCTATATAATTGTATTTCGTGCGTCAGTTCTGAGTTTTTTGATTTAAGTTGCAGAAGTATCCCGAACAGGTCAATTACTGCCTGCTGTTCTGTTTTTCACAGATTCTGTCCTGTTTTGCCTTACCTTCACTTTGCAAATTAAGAACTTGCTTTTTCTTTGCAAAAACCTTTTGTCAATCTTGAGAAACAGTAGAACTTCAAGAATATCCTTATTTCCAGAAAGGTATAATTATTTTATTAAGGGTACTAACCTCGCTAATCAGATTATGATGAGTTATGTATGAAGGGAGTTTTCAAGTGTGCGAGGGTAGATGATAAAAAGCTTCAGGAGTGTCAAGCGCTCAAGCTTGGGGATGCCCCCGTGCACCCCCAAGAAATATTCAAGGAGACTCAAGCGTCTAAGCTTGGGGATGCCCCCGTGCATCCCCTTCTCCATCAACATTATCAGTTCATCTTTCGTTCCGCTATATTTTTATCACTTCATGTGTTATGTGCTATGCTTGGAGCGTCTTGCTTTTAGTTTTCTTTTTAGTTTTTCATAACGAGTCGGAACCCAGCATTCCTTTATGTGGGAGAGAAACACGCTCCACCTCTACCTAGAACATTACATAGAATTTTCATGTCTATCTATGCTGTGTGTGTTCTTTGTCTTTTAATAGCTACTATCGTGCTTTGCTCTTAGTACTCATGCTTATCTTTTCAAGAGCTTTTATTTAGTTGGTTGCTTGAACTCTTTTTAATTACCATGCTCACCTTATTAAGAGAGTTTGCTTCCGTTGCATGGGTTAATGTGTCTATGATAAAGATGCTACTTTCATGATGGTGCTTAGTAGTTCAGATTTTCTTATGGTTAATCTCGAATAGCTGGGGGGTTCCCAATGTGTCATTGGAGTACCAACTTGGTTTGTTTGCTTATGATGTGGTATGGTTTAGTAATATCTTCCTTTGAGAATTTATTTTGATTGACTTGGCGTATGCTCACGCATATTCAAGACTGTAAAGAAAGTTTGTCAAGCCTTGATGATCTTTTGTTTCTGAGTAGCGATATAACTACCATGTCTGATTCAATATTGCTTTGTCGCTCTGCATGATTATGACCGTCATTGCTCTCTTAGTTGGTTGCTCCCAGTCTTTTGCTAACCTCACCTGCACTAAGCAAATTAACCATGCAATACATAGCTCATGGGAAAGTAGCCTAAAAACTATTGTGGTAAAGAATATGTTGCTTATGTATCTTATTTCTCATGAGTTGCTTGCTGAGCGGTAACCATGTTTCTGGGCACGCCATCAACTGTCACACTTTTGTTGAATATCATGTGAGTTGCTATGCATGTTCGTCTTGTCTGAAGTAAGGGTGATTTACCGTGGGTTGAATTAATATGTATATTGTTAGAGAAGAACATTGGGCCGCCAACCAAAGCCATGCATCATGGTGGAAGTTTTAGCTGAAGGAAATATGCCCTAGAGGCAATAATAAATTTATTATTTATTTCCTTATATCATGATAAATGTTTATTATTCATGCTAGAATTGTATTAACCGGAAACTTAGTACATGTGTGAATACATAGACAAAACAGAGTGTCCCTAGTATGCCTCTACTAGACTAGCTCATTGATCAAAGATGGTTATGTTTCCTAGCCATAGACATGAGTTGTCATTTGATCAACGAGATCACATCATTAGGAGAATGATGTGATGGACAAGACCCATCCGTTAGCTTAGCACTATGATCGTTTAAGTTTTACTGCTATTGCTTTCTTCATGACTTATACATGTTCCTATGACTATGAGATTATGCAACTCCCGAATACCGGAGGAACACTTTGTGTGCTACCAAACGTCACAACGTAACTGGGTGATTATAAAGGTACTCTACAGGTGTCTCCGAAGGTACTTGTTGGGTTGGCGTATTTCGAGATTAGGATTTGTCACTCCGATTGTCGGAGAGGTATCTCTGGGCCCACTCGGTAATGCACATCACTATAAGCCTTGCAAGCATTGCAGTTAATGAGTTAGTGGCAGGATGATGTATTACGGAACGAGTAAAGAGACTTGCCGGTAACGAGATTGAACTAGGTATTGAGATACCGACGGTCGAATCTCGGGCAAGTAACATACCGATGACAAAGGGAACAACGTATGTTGTTATGCGGTTTGACCGATAAAGATCTTCGTAGAATATGTAGGAGCCAATATGAGCATCCAGGTTCCGCTATTGGTTATTGACCGGAGATGAGTCTCGGTCATGTCTACATAGTTCTCGAACCCGTAGGGTCCGCACGCTTAACGTTTGATGACGATCGGTATTATGAGTTTATGAGTTTTGATGTACCGAAGGAGTTCGGAGTCCCGGATGAGACCGGGGACATGACGAGGAGTCTCGAAATGGTCGAGACGTAAAGATTGATATATTGGACGACTATATTCGGACATCGGAAAGGTTCCGAGTGATTCGGGTATTTTTCGGAGTATATGGGCCACTACTAGGAAAAGGCCTATTAATGGCGCACCTAGTTTGGCCATTAATGGCGCATTGGTGGTGCGCCATTACTAGCACGCCATTAGTATACTTTACTAATGGCGCACCACTGGTGCGCCATTAGTATCTGGTATACTAATGGCGCACCACTGATGCGCCATCAGTACGCACAGTGGTGCGCCATTAGTATGCCTCCCAGGGGCCAGGTGCTTTGGCATACTAATGGCGCACTCTGCAGTGATGCGCCATTAGTATGAATTTTTTTTTTCTGTTTTTTGCACAGGTTATGCATATATATAAATATAATTTCTCGTGGAGCCAACATATATGGTACGCACATCGAAACTATTAGAATCTACTCCCTCCGTTCCGATTTACTCGTCGTGGTTTTAGTTCAAATTTTGAACTAAAACCACGACGAGTAAATCGGAACGGAGGGAGTATATAATAGCTCATAGAACAACTTAGCATCATGCATCATCGATCATAATAATAATAAAAACTCAACATAGGTATTAAATAATAAGTCTTACACATCATTATCGACCATACAACTTCTACTACGTAGCAATTTTCTAAGATAAAATGGCATAAAACAAGATGGCGTTTGTCTCTAAATCAATTAGATTTAAAGGGCCATTATGAAGAACGCAGATTATCTTGTCTCCATTTCTTGCCCTTCTCACTTTATTGCTTCCAAGTACCTCCTTACGAGTTTTCATTATTTTTCGCCATTCTTTGATTCTCATTCCTTCATTTTTAGAAGAAATCCGATATGGACACATGTGATTTGTAGGTTCACCTGGCAGAATGTTTAAAACGTGTAGTTGACCAGATTGAAACATGACAGGAGGCACACAGTCACTAGGGAGAATCTGTTGCAAAACATATAGTAAGACTTCGTAGTTAGCATTGTAGTTCAGTTCGAGAAGAACTAATGCAAAACATGCACGAATGTCGTAATAGTACAAAAATCTTACCATGGTATCTCCATTGATATTAACGTAGTTCAATACGTGCACTAGTGGGACGTATTGACTATATTGTGGATCAATATTGCGATGTTGAATGTAATCCAGAAGAAAGGAATAAAAGAAGATGATCTGCTCTTTGTCCTTATAAGTACATTCTGAGCCAGGGGTGTAGTAGGTACTGTCTAGCATCATCCTCACATTATTTGAATAATCAAAATAACCTATCAATGAAAATAAGTTGTCAACTATTTTGAAATAAACAATATAAATTACTAAATAACTATGTTTGATAAACTCACTTCTCGGTAGAATTGGAATCATATCGTCAACAAGGACCCAAATGTCCAAATCATCTTCGGCGATGGAATCCGGATTACCAAGATCCATGGTGAGAAGCATACCCTCATAAAAACCATATATCATGCAAAATGATTCCCAATTCTTGCAACCAAAAGTGGTTACGTTATCTGAATTGTACAAATCCACTTCTAAATCAACATTATGCATGGTCCTTAGTTGAATTTGCTTTGTCTCCGAAGTTTCATGATCTTCAAATCCCATCCTCTCCAAGACATAGCGTCTTGCATGACACGGGGTAAACTAGTTGCATGTAAAAGAAGAAAATTAATTACTTACACATTGAAGTAGCTAGAAATCGTGCTTAATTAATTACGAACCAAGACTTGTCGTTGCGTACCGTTTCGACATCGAAGGTCTCGTCGAGCTTAATAGTGAAGTAACGACCGTCTACCAGGTGAGGCCTGTCGCACAGACCCCGGTCGTCACCGCACCAGGAGCACTCCGGGATCCTATCGTCGTCGGAAGACGACATTTCCTATGTTTCAAAGAGATTAAACTTTATAAACTAAAAATATGTACCTAGACAAGCTAGCTGTGGCATCATCCTATGCTCATTAGGACTAACATTGTCAACACTTTTGCACTAGTTCTGTTACATACCATCCTCATAATCTGATTACTATCCTCTCTATAAACTCATTAAAAGTTGGTTATTGTCAAGGAACAAGATCATGGTCTCATCATTTAGGGTTTTCGACACCGAGGCATCCTAAAAGCTAAGCTTTTATAATTGAGGGTTTTTCGACGCCCAGGCACCCTAAAAGCCTAAGCTTTCATCATTTCGTTCTTTATCGACATCCAGGGACCCTAAAAGCCAAGGTTTCATAATTTATGGTTTGTCGACAACGAAGCATCCTAAAAGCTAAGCTAGGAAGGAGAATTGTAAGTTGGGCCTAATCACTTGGCTCTAATCACTTGATCCTACCTAATTAACCACTAAGATACCCCGGCCCATGCATTAGTCACAAGTACCCTATATGTCCTATTTTTAGCAAAGTCATGCTAAAATTCACGGAAAATTTCAGTATGACCTTTGCTGAAAATAGGACATATGGAGTACCCGAATTTGCCGGAACGGAAGTTAATCAACATTCCAGCAAACTCAAGGGCCTCTCGGGGTACCTGCAAAATCATTATCCCCGCCTAATGAAGTCGCCAATGCATGGGTCATTTCAGAAGATCACAAGTAGCATCATCACAAGTACAACATCATGACAAGTACAGTAGCAACAGCAGTGAATTCATAACAGCAGCATGAACAGTTAAGAAAAAGTTGCAGAAGCTTGTAAAACAATAGTTTGAAGTTCAAATATTTAAAACAGCAGTGAATTCATAACAGCAGCATGAACAGTTAAAAAATTGATGTTGCTGCCAGTATTAATTAGAAAGCAGCAGCAATATGGCATATTTAAGTAACAGTGGCTATCCTTCTGAACTAATGGGAGTGCATGGGTTTCAAAGAGCTGGCCACCATAGGAGCTTAAATAAATTTCAACTAATAAGGTAAGAGACGCCTCACACCCACACCCGTCAAAATCTATAGACAAACATGCCCAACAAAAAAGAGGTGGGACTTGTCTTTTTTTGTTCTGCTACGCTGTCACAACTATTTACTTTTTGTG
>LR738715.1:148043712-148073744 GCA_902687465.1 Secale cereale
CGTCGGGGGCGGCGGCGTCGGGGCCGTCGGGGGCGGCGGCGTCGGGGGTGTCGTTGGCGGCGGCGTCGGGGAGAGGGGGGCGTCGGGTGAGGTGCGCCGGCTGGGGGTGTCGAAACAGCTGAAATGAATCAACATTCCGGGAAAAAAAACATACTAATGGCGCACTTCCGCAAAGTGCGCCATTACTAGTTCAATCTAGTAATGGCGCACTTAGTGGAAGTGCGCCATTAGTAGTTTTGTAAAAAACAGAATAAAAAATATCATAAAAAAAAGACCATTAATGGCGCACTTTGCTGCTAGTGCGCCATTACAATTTACAACTAGTAATGGCGCACTATTAATTGATGCGCCATTAGTATGTTTGGACAGGCGCGCTAGTTAAAAAAAATTCTTCATACTAATGGCGCACTCCGGGCAAGGTGCGCGATTAGTACTTCCAACTCTAATGGCGTATCTGTCTCTAGTGCGCCATCACTATATACTAATGGCGCACTAGCTGTGTGGTGCGCCATTAGTATCAATTTCATCTATAGCCCTTTTCCTAGTAGTGGGCCTTATTGGGCCATACGGGAATAGAGGAGAAAGGCCAAAAGGAAGGAGGCGCGTGCCCCCTCTCTGGTCCGAATTGGACAAGGGGTGCAGCCCCCTTTTCCTTCCCCCTCTCCACCTCTTTCCTTCTCTCCTACTCCGGAAAGGAAAAGGGAATCCTACTAGGACTTGGGAGTCCTAGTAGGACTCCCCACACTTGGCACGCCCCCTCTAGGGCCGGCCTCTCCCTTGCTCCTTTATGTAGGGGGGCAGGGGGCACCCTAGGACACACAAGTTGAATTGTTCCAGCCGTGTGCGGTGCCCCCCTCCACAGAAACACACCTCGGTCATACCGTCGCAGTGCTTAGGCGAAGCCCTGCGCCGGTAGATACATCATATCCGTCATCACGCCGTCGTGCTGACGAAACTCTCCCGTGAAGCTCAACTGGATCAAGAGCTCGTGGGACGTCATCAAGCTGAACGTGTGCTGAACGTGGAGGTGCCGTACGTTCGGTGCTTGATCGGTTGAATCGCGAAGAAGTTCGACTACATCAACCACGTCACTTGACGCTTCCGCTTCCGGTCTACGAGGGTACGTAGACACACTCTTCCCTCTCGTTGCTATGCATCTGGTAGATAGATCTTGCGTGATCGTAGGAAAATTTTAAAATACTACGTTCCCCAACAGTGGCATCATGAGCCAGGTCTATGCGTAGATGATATGCACGAGTAGAACACAATGAGTTGTGGGCGATACTAGTCATACTGCTTACCAGCATGTCATACTTTGCTTTGGCGGTATTGTGAGATAAAGCGGCCCGGACCGACATTACGCGTACGCTTACGCGAGACTGGTTTCACCGTTACGAGCACTCGTTGCTTAAAGGTGACTGGCGGGTGTCTGTCTCTCTCACTTTAGCTGAATCAAGTGTGGCTACGCCCGGTCCTTGTGAAGGTTAAAACAACACATACTTGACGAAACATCGTTGTGGTTTTGTATGCGTAGGTAAGAACGGTTCTTGCTAAGCCCGTAGCAGCCACGTAAAACTTGCAACAACAAAGTAGAGGACGTCTAACTTGTTTTTGCAGGGCATGTTGTGATGTGATATGGTCAAGACATGATGAGTTATACGGTTTTGTATGAGATGATCATGTTTTGTAATGTTATCGGCAACTGGCAGGAGCCATATGGTTGTCGCTTTATTGTATGAAATGCAATCGCCATGTAATTGCTTTAATTTATCACTAAGCGGTAGCGATAGTCGTAGAAGCAATAGTTGGCGAGACGACAACGATGCTACGATGGAGATCAAGGTGTCGCGCCGGTGACGAAGGTGATCATGACGGTGCTTTGGAGATGGAGATCAAAAGCACAAGATGATGATGGCCATATCATGTCACATATTTTGATTGCATGTGATGTTTATCTTATTATGCTTCTTATTTTGCTTAGAACGACGGTAGCATTATAAGATGATCCCTTACTAAATTCCAAGGTATAAGTGTTCTCCCTGAGTATGCACCGTTGCGAAAGTTCGTCGTGCCGAGACACCACGTGATGATCGGGTGTGATAAGCTCTACGTTCAAATACAACGGGTGTAAGCCAGTTTTGCACACGCAGAATACTCGGGTTAAACTTGACGAGCCTAGCATATGCAGATATGGCCTCGGAACACTGGAGACCGAAAGGTCGAGCGTGAATCATATAGTAGATATGATCAACATAAGATGTTCACCATTGAAACTACTCCATCTCACGTGATGATCGGACATGGTTTAGTTGATTTGGATCACGTGATCATTTAGATGACCGGAGGGATGTCTATCTAAGTGGGAGTTCTTTAATTAATATGATTAAATTGAACTTTAATTTATCATGAACTTAGTCCTGGTAGTATTAGCATATCTATGTTGTAGAACAATAGCTCGCGATGTTGCTCCATGTTTATTTTTTATATGTTCCTAGAGAAAACTAAGTTGAAAGATGTTAGTAGCAATGATGCGGAATTGTTCGGTGATCTGAGGATTATCCTCATTGCTGCACAGAGAATTATGTCCTTGATGCACCGCTAGGTGACAGACCTATTGCAGGAGCAGATGCAGACGTTATGAACGTTTTGACAAAAGCTCGATATGATGACTACTTGATAGTTTAAGTGCACCATGCTTTACGGCTTAGAACCGGGACTTCAAAAACGTTTTGAACGCCACAGAGCATATAAGATGTTTCAAGAGTTGAAATTAGTATTTCATACTCATGCCCATGTCGAGAGGTATAAGACCTCTGACAGTACTTTGCCTACAAGATGGAGGAGAATAGCTCAACCAGTGAGCATGTGCTCAGATTGTCTGGGTACTACAATTACTTGAATCAAGTGGGAGTTAATCTTCCAGATAAGATAGTAATTGACAAAGTTCTCTAGTCACTATCACCAAGTTAGTAGAACTTCATGATGAACTATAATATGTAAGGGATGACGAAGGTAATTCCCGAGCTCTTCGCGATGCTGGAATCGACGAAGGTGGAAATCAAGAAAGAGCATCAAGTGTTGATGGTTAATAAGACCACTTGTTTCAAGTAAAGGGCAAAGGGATAAAAGGGGAACTTCAAAAAGAATGACAAGCAAGTTGTCACTCCCATGAAGAAACCCAAAGCTAAACTCAAGCCTGAAACTAAGTGCTTCTACTGCAAAGGAAATGGTCACTGGAAGTGGAACTGCCCTAGATATTTGGCGGATAAGAAGGATGGCAAAGTGAACAAAGGTATATTTTGATATACAGATTATTGATGTGTACTTTACTAGTGTTCATAGCAACCCCGGGGTATTTGATACCGGTTCGGTTGCTAAAATTAGTAACTTGAAACGAGAATTGCAGAATGAACAGAGACTAGTTAAAGGTGAAGTGACGATGTGTGTTGGAAGTGGTTCCAAGATTGATATGATCATCATCGCACACTCCCTATACTTTCGGGATTAGTGTTGAACCTAAATAAGTGTTATTTGGTGTTTGTGTTGAACATGAATATAATTTGATCATGTTTAGTGCAATACGGTTATTCATGTAAGTTAGAGAATAATTGTTGTTCTGTTTACATGAATAAAACCTTCTATGGTCATACACCCAATGAAAATGGTTTGTTGGATCTCGATCGTGTGATACACATATTCATAATATTGAAGCCAAAAGATGCAAGGTTAATAATGATAGTGCAACTTATTTGTGGCACTGCCGTTTAGGTCATATTGGTGTAAAGCGCATGAAGAAACTCCATAGTAATGGACTTTTGGAATCACTTGATTATGAATCACTTGGTGCTTGCGAACCATGCCTCATGGGCAAGATGACTAAAACTCCGTTCTCCGGAAATGTGGAGCGAGCAACAGAGTTGTTGGAAATCATACATACTGATGTATGCGGACCAATAAGTGTTGAAGCTCACGACGGGTATCGTTATTTTCTGACCTTCACTGATGATTTGAGCAGATATGGGTATATCTACTTAATGAAGCACAAGTCTGAAACATTTGAAAAGTTCAAAGAATTTTAGGGTGAAGTGGAGAATCATCGTAACAAGAAAAGAAGAGTTTCTACGATACGATCGTAGAGGTAAAATATTTGAGTTAGCGAGTTTGGCCTTCAGTAAAAACAATGTGAAATAGTTTCACTACTCACGCCACGTGGAACACCACAGTGTAATGGTGTGTCCGAACGTCATAACCGTACTTTATTAGATATGGTGCGATCGATGATGTCTCTTACCAATCTACCACTATCGCTTTTGGGGTTATGCATTAGAGACAGCTACATTCACGTTAAATAGGGCACCATCTAAATCCGTTGATACGACACCTTATGAACTGTGGTTTGGCAAGAAACCAAAGTTGTCATTTCTTTAAGTTTGGGATTGCGATGCTTATGTGAAAAGGTTTCAACATGATAAGCTTGAACCCAAATCGGAGAAGTAAATCTTCATAGGATACCCAAAAGAAACTGTTGGGTACACCTTCTATCACAGATCCGAAGGCAAGGTCTTTGTTGCTAAGAGTGGATCCTTTCTAGAGAAGGAGTTTCTCTCGAAAGAAGTGAGTGGGAGGAAAGTAGAACTTGATGAGGTAATTGTACCTTCTCCCAAATTGGAAAGTGGAACATCACAGAAACTAGTTCCAAGTGATTCCTACACCAATTAGTGAGGAAGCTAATGATGATGATCATGAAACTTCAGATCAAGTTTCTGCTGAACTTCGTAGATCAACCAGAGTTCGTTCCGCATCAGAGTGGTACGGCAACCCGGTTCTGGAAGTCATGTTACTGGACCATGATGAACCTACGAACTATGAGAAAGCGATGATGAGCCCAGATTCCGCAAAATGGCTTGAGGCCATGAAATCTGAGATGGGATCCATGTATGAGAACAAAGTGTGGACTTTGGTTGACTTGCCCGATGATCGGCAAGCCATCGAAAATAAATGGATCTTCAAGAGGAAGACCGACGCAGACGGTAATGTTACTCTTTACAAAGCTCGACTTGTTGCGAAAGGTTTTCGACAAGTTCAAGGAGTTGACTACGATGAGACTTTCTCACCCGTAGCGATGCTTAAGTCTGTCAAAATCATGTTAGCAATTGCCGCATTTTTATGAAATCTGGCAAATGGATAACAAAACTGCATTCTTTAATGGCTTTATTAAAGAATTGTATATGATGCAACCAGAAGGTTTTGTCAATCCTAAAGGTGCTAACAAAATGTGCAAGCTCCAGCGATCCATCTATGGACTGGTGCAAGCATCTCGGAGTTGGAATATACGCTTTGATAAGTTGATCAAAGCATATAGATTTATACAGACTTGCGGTGAGGCCTCTATTTACAAGAAAGTGAGTGGGAGCACTACAACCTTTCTGATAAGTATATGTGAATGACATATTGTCAATCGGAAATGATGTAGAATTTTCTGGAAAGCATAAAGGAGTGTTTGAAAGGAGTTTTTCAAAGAAAGACCTTGGTGAAGCTGCTTACATATTGGGCATCAAGATCTATAGAGATAGATCAAGACGCTTGATAAGACTTTCGATAAGTACATACCTTGATAAGATTTTGAAGTAGTTCAAAATGGATCAGTCAAAGAAGGAGTTCTTGCCTGACTTGTAAGGTGTGAAGTTGAGTAAGACTCAAAGCCAGACCACGGCAGAAAAATATTGAGAGAATGAAAGTCATTCCCTATGCCTCAGCCATAGGTTCTATAAAGTATGCCATGCTGTGTACCAAACATGTTGTGTACCTTGCCATGAGTTTGTCAAGGGGGTACAATAGTGATCCAGGAGTAGATCACTGTACAGCGGTCAAAATTATCCTTAGTAACTGGATGACTAAGGAAATGTTTCTCGATTATGGAGGTGATAAAGAGTTCGTCGTAAAGGGTTACGCCGATGCAAGCTTTGACACTAAATCCAGATGACTCTAAGTATCAATCTGGATGCGTATTGAAAGTGGGAGCAATTAGCTAGAGTAGCTCTATGCAGAGCATTGTAGACATAGAAATTTGCGAAATACATACAGATCTGAATGTGACAGACCCGTTGACTAAACTTCTCTCACAAGCAAAACATGATCACACCACATTACTCTTGGGTATTAATCACATAGCGATGTGAACTAGATTATTGACTCTAGTAAACCCTTTGGGTGTTGGTCACATGGTGATGTGAACTATGGTTGTTATTCACATAACGATGTGAACTATCGGTATTAAATCACATGGCGATGTGAGCTAGATTATTGACTCTAGTGCAAGTGGGAGACTGAAGGAAATATGCCCTAGAGGCAATAATAAATTTATTATTTATTTCCTTATATCATGATAAATGTTTATTATTCATGCTAGAATTGTATTAACCGGAAACTTAGTACATGTGTGAATACATAGACAAAACAGAGTGTCCCTAGTATGCCTCTACTAGACTAGCTCATTGATCAAAGATGGTTATGTTTCCTAGCCATAGACATGAGTTTTCATTTGATCAACGAGATCACATCATTAGGAGAATGATGTGATGGAGAAGACCCATCCGTTAGCTTAGCACTATGATCGTTTAGTTTTACTGCTATTGCTTTCTTCATGACTTATACATGTTCCTATGACTATGAGATTATGCAACTCCCGAATACCGGAGGAACACTTTGCGTGCTACCAAACGTCACAACGTAACTGGGTGATTATAAAGGTACTCTACAGGTGTCTCCGAAGGTACTTGTTGGGTTGGCGTATTTCGAGATTAGGATTTGTCACTCCGATTGTCGAAGAGGTATCACTGGGCCCACTCGGTAATGCACATCACTATAAGCCTTGCAAGCATTGCAGCTAATGAGTTAGTTGCAGGATGATGTATTAAGGAACGAGTAAAGAGACTTGCCGGTAACGAGATTGAACTAGGTATTGAGATACCGACGATCGAATCTCGGGCAAGTAACATACCGATGACAAAGGGAACAACGTATGTTGTTATGCGGTTTGACCGATAAAGATCTTCGTAGAATATGTAGGAGCCAATATGAGCATCCAGGTTCCGCTATTGGTTATTGACCGGAGATGATTCTCGGTCATGTCTACATAGTTCTCGAACCCGTAGGGTCCGCACGCTTATCGTTTGATGACGATCGGTATTATGAGTTTATGAGTTTTGATGTACCGAAGGAGTTTGGAGTCCCGGATGAGACCGGGGACATGACGAGGAGTCTCGAAATGGTCGAGACGTAAAGATCGATATATTGGACGACTATATTCGGACATCGGAAAGGTTCCGAGTGATTCGGGTATTTTTCGGAGTGTATGGGCCTTATTGGGCCATACGGGAATAGAGGAGAAAGGCCAAAAGGAAGGAGGCGCGTGCCCCCCCCTCTGGTCCGAATTGGACAAGGGGTGCAGCCCCCTTTTCCTTCCCCCTCTCCACCTCTTTCCTTCTCTCCTACTCCGGAAAGGAAAAGGGAATCCTACTAGGACTTGGGAGTCCTAGTAGGACTCCCCACACTTGGCACGCCCCCTATAGGGCCGGCCTCTCCCTTGCTCCTTTATATACGGGGGCAGGGGGCACCCTAGGACACACAAGTTGAATTGTTCCAGCCATGTGCGGTGCCCCCCTCCACAGAAACACACCTCGGTCATACCGTCGCAGTGCTTAGGCGAAGCCCTGCGCCGGTAGATACATCATATCCGTCACCACGCCGTCGTGCTGACGAAACTCTCCCGTGAAGCTCAACTGGATCAAGAGCTCGTGGGACGTCATCAAGCTGAACGTGTGCTGAACGCGGAGGTGCCGTACGTTCGGTGCTTGATCGGTTGAATCGCGAAGAAGTTCGACTACATCAACCACGTCACTTGACGCTTCCGCTTCCGGTCTACGAGGGTACGTAGACACACTCTTCCCTCTCGTTGCTATGCATCTGGTAGATAGATCTTGCGTGATCGTAGGAAAATTTTAAAATACTACGTTCCCCAACATTAGCTTGGACCTTAATCCTCAATCTCTCATGAGAATATGCTTATGCATTAAAGAGGAGTCCATCATCTATTTTCTATGTTGTCCCGGTATGGATGTCCTCAAGTTGAGATTTATCAAAAACGAGAAATCAAATGCGATCTATCTCCTTGGACCTTTGTACAGGTGGCATAGAGGTACCCCTTTGTGACACTTGGTTAAAACATATGCAATGCAATGATAACCCATGGGGATCCGAGCTAATTAGGACAAGGAGCGAGCACTATTGGTATTCGATGCATGAGGCTTGCAACTTATAGGATGTTTTATACATGACACATATGAAGTACTACTACCGTTGACACAATTGCTTCCATGTTTCAAAATAAAAAGCTCTAGCACTTCAAGCACCAACTAATGAGAGCATGATTGTCATTCTGAGTGTAATGTGCATTGTCCCAAAGTAGCATTGTCTTTTGCATGATTGTGATATCGTTTATTCTGAAATGATTGTATCTAGTCATCACTTAAACCTTGAAGGTGCCCCTGGACTTATGTTTTGCATCACTAAAGGGGGCAAGCTAGATATCACTTTATCATATTTGCACATCATGTTCATTGCAAATCTTTTTGATGTTTCAGTTTCATGTTGTAAAACTTTCAGTCATTTGTGATTTTCTCTTGAGACAACTTAAGTACTTTAGAATCATTGTCTCAGTAAGCTTTTGTCATATGACTATGAGAAAGTCCTATATGGTTAATAGCATGTCACCACAAAAATTATTCTTGTTATCATTTACCTACTCGAGGACGAGCAGGAATTAAGCTTGGGGATGTTGATACGTCCAAAACGTATCTATAATTTCGGCTTGCTCCATGCTACTTTTGGGTGATATTGCTATGATATTCATACACTTCCATACACTTTTGATCATATTTGGACTAACTTACTAATCCAGTGCACCCCAGTACCAGTTTCTGTTTTCGGCTGTTTTTGTATTTCAGGTTTTCACGTTTCGAGAACTGCCCAGAAAAATCCAGAAAAAATATAAAAAAAATCAGCGTATCGGAAACAACACTGCGTCCGAAGGGCAGCCTCGGGGGGCACAGGGGCTCCAGGCGCCCTATGGGCGCCCCCCCCCCCCACCGGGCCGCGCCGTGGGGGGCGCCTCGGCCCCCCGAGAGCCCCCCGGTGCCCTACTTTGGCATATATTTAAAGGGTTCCCCGAAACCCTTGAAACAGGACTTCTTTTCGCGATCCCATCTCTGTTCCGCCGCCGCCGCCGCTTCCAAGATCGGGAGCACCAGGAGAACTCTTCCCAGCACCCTGCCGGAGGGGAGGATCACCACCGGGAGCTTCTCCACCACCATGGACGCCTCCCGGATGACTCGTGAGTAGTCTCCCTTGGACCTTGAGTCCATGACCAGTAGCTATGTGATGTTCTCCTCCCGTTCTTGTGCTTCACTAATTAGTCCTCGTGAGCTGCCCTACATGATCGAGGCACCTATGTAATCCTTATGCTGTTGCTATGTTGAGTTTGCTGGGATCCGATGGATTATGAGATTATGTTCAGATTGATCTTGAGTAATATATTTGATTCACCTCTTTTATATTTTAGTTCATAAGTAATTCTTGCATGTTCTCTGTTGTTATTTATTGCTTTGGCCAAGTAGTAAGTAGTGACTCCAAGAGGGAACGTTATGCTCGATTGTGGGTTCATGCCCCTCGATGACTAGCTTGAGTGACAGAAACATGAGTCTAGGGGATGTGCTGTTGCCACAAGGGGGAAAACAACGGTGCTTGTGCCCGCGGGTGCAAGGATTCTTTACTTTACGCAAAGTTCTTTTAATGCAGTTGTCTGGTGCATTGAGTTTACACTATGGGTGGGACTCACAACTTAATACTAGCGAGATGTTCTGGATAGATATCTCAAGGTGGATGCTTAGTAGTAGATGCAGATGGATTTCGGTCTACTTACTTTGGCGTACCGCCCATGCTTTGAACCTCAACCTTTCTTGCAATGTAGTCAGCATTGGTTTGCGTTCGTGGTCCTGTCAATTGTCCAGCTGTAATTTGTTACCTCACATAGCTATTTTATCGTCTTTTGGGAGAGAGACATCACTAGTGAACATCATGAGACTCCGGTCCATATTACTATCATTGATCACATACACTATTTACTTTCTGCTATTTTATTTACTATTGCAAAGCACTATCTATCACTACTATCATATTGCTTTTAACCCTTTGTGAACTACATGGCCGGAGAGATTAACAACCTCTCTGTACTCGTTGGGAGCAAAGTTATTTGTATCTGTGTGCAGGTCCACGTTGATTGCTAATTGCGCCGTTAGCAGTTGACACCTACCTGTTGAACCTAGGAGTCTCTGGGGATTCGATCCTTGGCATCTTTGCTAGGGGAAAACACTTCTACTTACTGCATCTTACACCTTCCACTTGGGGTAACCAACGAGGGGTTCGAGGCCCATCAGATACTTGTTGTTTACCCAAGCATGTGGGTGGGTTAGGAATCATTAATCTAGAAATGATGAACATAGCCCTGCTTGCTAAATGGTTCTGTAAAATAGAAACTGAGGAGGGACTATGGCAAGATGTGATAAAAAGGAAATATGGAGGAGATAAATGCCTGTCCAGGAGCACAAATAAACCTGGAGACTCCCACTTCTGGTCTAGTCTGATGAAAATCAAAGATTTTTTTTACAGTTTTGTCAAAAAAGAATTGGGGGATGGTGAAAACACTAGATTCTGCAGACTAAGGCATAGCCTAATGGTGGGAAGGGGCTGATGCCTTCGCACCCACCCAGGTTCAAGGCACGGTACTTGCAATTTGGGTTTGTTGCACCAATTATCCTGTAAGGGGTTCCCTTACAGTCTTTCTATCAAAAAAACACTAGATTCTGGGAAGATATATGGGTTGATGATAAAAGTTTAAAAGAAGCATATCCTAGAATATTCGATATTTGCTTTGATCACAATATCACAGTGGCTGAGGCCATTCAAAAAGGGTAGCAAGGTTTTAGGTTTAGATGGACCTTGCATGGGGAAACTTTAGAACTCTGGAATAATATAAAAAGCAGATGTGAAGAGATTGAAATAAAAAATGGCAAAGATAAAGTAATATGGTCTCTCAATGCAAACAGTGGCTTCACAGTTAAGTCGATGTATAAAAAATTGGTGGCTAAGGGGCTCAGTTTCCCACAAAAATTCCTGTGCAAAATCAAAGTCCCAGCAAAAATTAAAGTCTTTCTGTGGTTGAGCATAAAAAAAGCATACTAACCAGAGATTATTTGCTGAAACGAGGATGGAAAGGGAATAAAAACTGTGTATTCTGTGGAAAAGATGAATCTGCATATCACTTGTTCTTTACTTGTTCAGCTGCTTCTCTGATCTGGAGCTTAATCAAATGTACATTTGGCTTTAGACGAACGCCTTTGTCAATGCATGAGTGTTTTGGGGTCTGGCTAAATTCCTTTGGAAAAGATGATAAAAAACTTGCTCTGGTGGGGATTTCTGCTACTTGTTGGGCTTTATGGAAAGCTAGAAATGGGGTGATTTTTGAGAATAAAAGAATCTCTGATCCTATGTCTATAATTAAAGAAGTGACACATTGGTTGGTGGATTGGTCTATTTTGCAGACAAAGGAGCAACGAAAAAAGGTGCTGGAGCTGGGAGCAATGGACGGGTAGCGAGTGAAGTCTACGCGGCGTCTCAAGGGTGGAGGATTAATGGGTTGCGACTGAAATGATGATGGACTCTTCCCTGGCGTTCGCTCAGACTAAGCTACGTCTTGGTTTATCTCAAGTGTTGGTCTTGTCACTTTTGCGTAGCCTGATCCGCCCGCTTAGTTTGAGTTTCGGGGATGAATGTAATATAAATAATTTGGTCTGCACTGTCTGCGTAGCTCTGATTTGACTCTGTCGCTGGGGGTGGGGTGATGCTCCAGGGTGTTGGTGCACGCTCCCCCTTGTCTGCCTTTTGGTTTCTCTTGTTAGTTTAGCGTCGTGTAGCTCGAAGAACTTGCTGGTTTTCGTTAATGAAAATCCAAGGGGGTGTAAAAGCCCACTCTTTTATTCAAAAAATTAATATTAATTAAATCTATAAAGAAGAACAATTTATTTCAAGTCCCTGGTTTGCATGGTTCGTATACTCCCTGTTTTGCATTGAGATATTGAGATGGGAGTTAAACCTCCACTAAAATTCTTTGATCAGAAATTGAGAATGCTCTACACTGTCATTGGTTTTCTCACATGTCACCTGGTGGGTTTTACATAACTTTTGAAAATGTATGTTTTCTGCAAACTCAATCTCAAATTTTGCAGATGACGACCGCTTGATCCCATAACTTGTACTCAAATTCACAGCCAATATACACAGTCCCGCCTGCGCCCCACGCGCGTCCCGCCTGCGCCCATGCCCTCGCCGGCGGCGGCGGCCGCAGCGCCCTGTGCTGACCACGTATTCGCCTCGTGGTTCATGCCCCTGCCTCCGCCACCTGTTGGGGGACCTGCTGCAGATCTCGCGCTGCGGCGGAGGCTCCCTACCCTGAGTTCGTCCGGCCTGTCTTCGCCAGATCCAGATTCGCCGTCGGGTGACCATGCTGCTTCCGCTGCCTCCATGGAGTTCGTACCCGACTCACAGCCGTCTGCGCCACCTCCTGGCCAGGCTTTGGTCGGGTCTGCGCGGGTCGGCCTTGTGGCGCCTTTGCCGCGCTCGCTGGCGCCGGTGGGTGGCGGCCTTAACTGCGCGGGTGCGACGCAGCTGGCCACCCCCATCCCTTCTGCTGCTGCTGGTGCGCCTTCAATTCGGCCGCTGCGGTCCGTCGCAGGGCGCGAGGCTGAGGTGACCGGCGGCTGGCAGCTCGTGGCGTCGAGTAAAGGCCCGCGCCGCCCGGCTTTGGCAGCCCCTGCATTCAAGCCGGCATTCATTCCTCGGTGGCTTCTAGGCCGGTGTTGTAGGTGTCTTCACCGCGGGCATAGGGCCGATGTGTGCCGTGACCCTCTGCGCTGCTCTCGTTGCCTTCAAAATGGGCATAAATCCCGCGGCTGCAAGAACCAGTGGATGCCTCTTAGTGCTCTGGACTGCTCCGGTGTGCCTCCACCCCCCCTCCCTCGGCCTACAGCTGCTGCTCTCCAAGAGGCACCGCCATGCCCGGGTCGTGGTTGGGAGGCTCCTCGGCGCCCTCTGCCCCCTGCCGCTCCGCAGGCCTCAATGCCTCGCCTGGGTGATGCTGCGCTTCGTCCGGCTGGAGATTTTGTGGTGGTTCCAGCGACACCTGAGATGCAGGCAGAGGCAGCTCTCCTCTCCAGCAATGGGGCGGTGACCTGGCTGGAGGGCGCCAGGCAGGGCGTCTCTTGCCAGCAGGTTGCTTCCGAGCTTGCGACGGCCCTGGGGGCGCGGCGGGCCGACGTCGAGGTCGTATGGCACTACCCCGAGCAATTTTTCGTCCGCTTCATGCATCAACACCACTGTGCTGAGGCGGTGTCACGCGGCCAGCTCCCTGGCACCGGCTACCTCATCTATGTGCGGGAATGGCGACTCGAAGCGCACGCCGACAACGAAGATCAGCTGCACCATGTGCGCCTCTGCTTGGAGGGCATCCCCCTCCATGGTTGGAACAGCTACATCGCCACCTTCCTTATCGGCCGCGGCTGCTCCCTCGATTACATCGAGCCGCGTTCTCTGCGCAAGGAAGACACCAGGGACATGGCACTCTGGGCGTGGACTGCCGACCCCAACTCCATCCCCAAGGTCAAATGGCTCACGCTCCCAGCGCGTGGTCACCGGCGTCGCGGGCGCCGTGGGCTTCGTCATCGGGTTCTTATCCACCTTGACCTCCATGAAGACCACACGAAGGCTGGCGACGATAGCGACGACCCGCCTCCGCCCGAAGTCTATGAGTTCACCTGGTTTCGCAAGGTGGTCGATGGCACATTCATCCCAAGGGGGCGTCAGCCTGCCCAGGGGGGTGTTGCACGGCGCCCTGGCAGGCATGATGATGAGGACGACCGTGACGGGCGGTACGGGCGTGATGGTGCCCATGCACGGGAGGGCTGGGTGCCAGGATGCGGCGCTCCCTCTCTCGCACCGCACGCGACCGTCACCGCGAGGAGGGCCAGGACCGCACCAAAGAGCGCTCTGGAGGTCGTCGGCGTGAGGGTGGCGCCCCTGCACCGGTTCGGGCTTCTTCCTCGACTGGCGCGGCTCCTGCTGCTGTTCTTCGTGGGTCCGGCTTGGAGGGTGGCAAGCACACTCGTGCTCTGGAGCTGCTGGTCATCAATGGACCCGAGCTTGCTGTTGGCCGTGGGCGCAGCCCTTCTCGGCAGGTTTCGCCGCGGTCCGCTAGGCGTCGTTCTCTGGAGGAGCGCACACCGCCTGTGTCCCCCCGCTCTCTCCGACCTCTGTGCTGCCACCCAACCTCATCTCCAAGCGTGCTGAAGACTCAAGTCCTGCTCTGCTGCAAGCGGCATCCAGCCAGTTGCTCGAGCTCTGCTCACCGGAGTCGCTCCAACACCCCTTGTGCTCGCCATCCAGGCCACCTGGGTTCCAGTCCTCACCAACACCGCCGTTGATCTGCGAAGGGCCGTTGCAGCGCACCCCATCCCCGGTGCCTGCTCGTGTAGCGGTGGCCACTGAAGAGCTCCTCGAGCCCATCTTTGAGGAGCGGCAGCAGTGCATTCTTCCCGCGCCTGTATCGCCCTTCCCAAGGCCCCCGGTGACTCGCCGGAAGACGCTGGCAGGAGTGCAGATTTCTAGAAAGGGTGGTCTCTCGCTGTAGAGGATCAAGCACCCCAGTGCAAGTATTTCTGCTGTTCCGGCGGCTAAGGTTGCAGAAAAGTTTATTTGTCGCACTTTGGGCATCACCCGTGATGGTCGGGATGTTACAGAGGCAACTCTGGATGAGTTTACCACCAAGTTCAAGGATCAGCTAGCTCCAGAGGTGATCACGGCCATGAGAGATTTCTTTCAACTTGATGACCCGGCTGTCAACGACGTTGAAGAAGCCCTGCTGGACCATGGTGGTGAGGGAGCTTTAGATCTGGCTCAAGATGGTGCTTCGCCCTCCCAGGATGTTTGATTCCCCTAGATTGTATGTTGGAGTGTTTAGGTGGCTTATGCTAGCGCCCGTTTGTGCACCTGGTGGTGGCCAGGTTGCTCTGTACGTTGTACCAAGTGCTGTTAGTGTGTGCTGTTGTAAGGGTTGGACCCCGCGTTTCTCTGTGTTGCTGGCGAAGTGTTCCTGGTTGCGCTCATCTATTGCACTGCTCCCTGTTGGTTGGGCTTAACAGAGTTATTTGGCCTCGCATATGTGCTTTCTGTAGTGTCCCATGACGAGACAAACGATCAATACGCTAAGCTGGAACGTTCGTGGGCTAAACTGCTCGGCTAGGAGAGCAACTGTCAGTGCAATGATTGCCGCCTCCACTTGTCAGCTGGTGTGTTTACAGGAGACGAAGCTGGAAAATGTGGATAAATATATTGCTGCTTTCCTTGGGGGTCACAGGCTCAAAAAATTTGCTCAGCGCCCAGCGACAGGCACCAGGGGAGGGATTCTACTATTATGGGATGATAATATTGTGGACATCTTCGGCATTTCTGCTGAGACCTATTGCCTCTCTGGCATGGTCCGTATCCGTGCGACGGGTGTTTGTTTCAAGCTCACTTCCGTTTACGGGCCAACTGATCATGCTTGCAAAGATGCTTTCTTCGCCGAGCTCACCTCCCACAAGCCTCCCACAGGGGTTGCCTAGCTCGCCCTTAGGGATTTCAACCAAATTTACCGGGCTCGCGACAAGAACAAGAGAAATTTCAACCGTAGCAGAATCAATCGCTTCCGCACTGCGCTGCAGTCTTGTGAGCTAAAGGAAATTCACCTTCAGAACAGGCGCTTCACTTGGAGTAACGAGCGAGTCAACCCGACTCTCTGTAAGCTTGACTCCTTCTTCTGCAATGCGGAATGGGATCTGGCTTTCAACACCCATGTACTACATCCATTGTCATCCTCCCTTTCTGACCATTGCCCTCTGCTCCTTGCCGATGACAAGGGGCCTAGGAGGCCGAGGTCCTTCAAATTTGAAAATTACTGGGTTTCGTTGCCCGGTTTCAATGAT
The DNA here is from genome assembly GCA_902687465.1 of Secale cereale. NCBI lineage: Eukaryota > Viridiplantae > Streptophyta > Magnoliopsida > Poales > Poaceae > Secale > Secale cereale. Next base: position 148,059,843 of record LR738715.1, read on the forward strand.
GTCGTGAAAAACGCGTGGGACGAGCATGTCGTCCACTCAGAGCCTTTTCAAGTTCTGTACCATAAGCTCAAGAAAACTGCAACCCGGTTATCTGACTGGAGCAAGAATATGTTCTCCAAGGCTAAGATACATTTCCATGCGGCCAATCTGGTGATTCTTCACCTTGATATTGCACAGGAGGAGAGGGCTCTCTCTCTAGAGGAACGTGACTTGCGCTCAAGACTAAAGCGGAGGGTGATTAGTTTGGCCGTTCTTGAAAGGGCTAGAAAGAGCCAATGTGCTAGGATTGCAAATCTAAGAGATGGGGATGCAAACACGAAATTCTTTCACCGCCGCATCAATGCCAGAAGACAAAAAAACCACATTCACCGTATTAAGCACGCGCATGGGTGGGTGACCGACCACAAGGAAAAAGAGAAGATAATCCATGACCACTTCTCCACGGTCATGGGGAGGGGGAGCAGTAGCAACAAAGACTTTAATTGGGAGGAACTTGGGATCGTGACCCATGACTTACAACACCTTGATGCCACAATCACAGAGGATGAGGTATGGCGGGCCATCAAGGAGATGCCTAACAATAAGGCGCCCGGTCCGGATGGCTTCACGGGGATCTTCTTTAAAAAGTGCTGGCAAATAATTAAGCATACAGTCATGAGGGTCTTTCACCGGTTCGACTCCCTTCACACCGCCAACCTGCAATGGCTCAATTCCGCCAATGTAGTTCTCTTACCCAAGAAGGAGGGTGCGGAAGGAGTCTCTGATTATAGGCCTATCAGTCTCATACACTCCATTGCCAAATTAATTACCAAGGTCCTCTCGCTTCGGCTGGCTCCCCACATGGATGATCTTATCTCTAACGCGCAGAGTGCATTCATAAAGAAACGAAGCATTCATGATAACTTCATGTGCGTTCGAAATTTCGCCAGGCGGTTGCACAAGTGCAGGACCCCTGCTCTGCTCTTCAAGCTTGACATTAAGAAGGCTTTTCATTCTGTAAAATGGGAATACATCTTGGATCTCCTTCAACGTATGGGGTTCCCGGACAAGTTCCGGGCTTGGATCGCCGCGCTGCTATCCTCATCTTCTTCTCGGTGTCTGTTAAATGGGATCCCCGGACCTCCAATTAAGCACGGTCGTGGCTTTCGACAGGGGGACCCAACTCCCCCCTGCTCTTTGTCATTGCAATTGATCCGCTTCATAAGACCTTGGACTTGGCAACCCGGAAAGGCCTTCTTCACAAGATTCGTGGGCGGGGGCCCATGGTGAGAACATCCCTATATGCCGATGATGCGGCTGTTTTCCTGACCCCTGTCAAGAGGGATATTGACAATCTTGCTTCTATTTTGAGAGGTTTTGGGGAAGTGACAGGCCTTTGCACCAACTTCCAGAAAAGCTCGGTTATCCCAATCCGATGCAACCACATAGATCTTGGACCGATTCTATTGAGCGCGCCGGCAACTTGCGCCACATTCCCGGTGAAGTATCTTGGCTTGCCGCTATCGGTTTGGAAGTTAAGAAAGGTCGACTTCCAATACCTTGAGGATAAGGCGGCTGGAAAATTGGTCGCTTGGGACGGCCAGAACATCACCGCTATCGGGCGTACAACGCTCGTCAAGTCGGTCATCTCATCCCAAGCGGTTTACTCAATCACGCCTCTCATCGTGCCGCCAGGAACTATAAACAACTTAAACAAATTGGAGAGGGCTTTCCTATGGTCCGGCACGGACAAGACAATAGGAGCCAAGTGCAAAGTTAACTGGGAAACGGTCTGTAGACCGAAGGAGTATGGTGGTCTAGGGGTTCTCAATACTGTCAAGTTTGCGCGTGCTTTGCGCCTGCGGTGGCTTTGGTATGAATGGAAGGAGCCCCAAAAACTCTGGGTAGGGCTTGGTAACCCTTGCACTGTTGAGGACCTCGACTTCTTTTACGCCTCTACAACTATCACTGTTGGGGATGGAGCCAAAACACCTTTCTGGGATTCCCCTTGGCTCCTTGGGCGCAAGCCCAAGGACATAGCACCGTTAATCTTTATGGCCTCCAGAAGAAAGAACTGGAAGGTGCGTGAAGCCCTCAAGGGAGAGACGTGGATTCTGAAAATCAACCCCAATATAGAGGTCACTATTGGTCACATTCGTGAATTTTTCACCTTGTGGATGCTGCTGCATGATTTCGACCTTGATGAGCAAACAGAGGATGAGATTTTTTGGAAGCACGCGAATGATGGGATCTACACAACGGCATCCGCTTACAAGGCGCAATTCCTCGGCTTGTCTCTCTCCTTCATGGGTCGCATGGTTTGGAAGGCTTGGGCACCCCCCCAAGGTGAATTTTTTTGCTTGGCTAGCCCTGCAAGATAGAATTTGGACTGCCGACCGACTAGAGAGGCGCGGCTGGACAAATTGTGGCCTATGCCCGCTATGCAAGAGAGAGCAAGAAACGGGACCCCATCTCTTCTTCAAGTGTCGATACACAACTAGGCTTTGGAGAGCAATCATCGACAAGCTTGGCTTGCCTAACGTCGACACCTCCCAGTGGCAGCTTCACGACTCCGTCAAGCAATGGTGGGATAATCAGACTGACAACCGCACTTCGAACTGGCATGCCATGTCATCCCTCACAATGCTTACCTCATGGACTGTGTGGAACGAGCGGAACGCTAGGGTTTTTCGCCAAAAATTTGCCCCCCCCCCCCGCCTATTTTGCTTACACTTATTATCGACGAGGCCAAATTATGGGTTACAGCCGGCGCCAAAAAGCTAGGGAATGTTATTTCGTGTGAGTAATTAGCATGCCGCTTTGTGGGATGACTTGTAATACTGTAAACTCTTTTCTCTCCTTATTTAATGGATGAGGCAAATCTTTTGCCTCCGTTTCGAAAAAAAAAAATCACAGCCAATTCAGTAGTTTTTAACTCAAAAATGATAGTATAATTTTTGTCACATAACTTGTACATAAATTCACAGCTAAAATTTGACCTGAAATGCGAGGATGATTATAAACTGAATGGAAGGAAGATCAGAGAGTACTAAAAGTCATCAAGCAAAGCTTCTTCAGATGCACATAATCAGGGCAATTCAAGAAAATAAGGTAAACATAAACATAAGCAAAAGTTCATAGCATGCACTCTCATCTGCAGACACAGCGCATACACACTGCGGCCAACAAGGGAACATTAGTCCCCGAGCTAATTCAAGAGCAAATCGCTGTAACAAACTCTAGTCAGTGAAACGGCGCCATCTTCCACTTCTGGTTCGGACCGCCGTGCGCCCCGCGTTTCGGACACGCCCTCCGCCACGTCCAGGACGTACCCGAGGTCGCTGACGCTGCCGATGAAGTGGTACCCTTCCCCAAAGTCGCCGCCCGTCCACAGCAGCGCGACGTCCACCGTATCCGGGCAGTAGCCGACCACTTGAAGCTTCTGGTCGCCGTGGGAGCGTCGGAGAGCCCTCTCTGTGGCCTTGTTGACCAGCGCAAAGGAGCCGTGCCCCTCCTCATCCATCACGCGCCCGGTGTTCCGGAAGCTCTGCGCCCAAGCCTACGTAGAAGAAGACAAGTGATAACAACATGCCATGCTAAATGCAGAAGACTCGTAGGAGCACGAAGGAGCCAGCAACAGCAGGGCAGGAAAGTGACCTGTGTTCGTCCTCCAGGTCGGTGCGCGCGAGGACGGCGGCACCGTCGCGAATGGTGAGGCTCAGCTCGTCGTTGCACTCGGACGAGACCCGCACAGGCGGTCTGCCCCCCGCTGGCGCGTCGGCGATCCGCCAGACCTGGTTGTGGCCGCGGTTCCAGCGGAAGAGGATGAGCCGCGTGCCGTCGCGCGCGCCACCGAACTGCGGGATCGCCTTCTCAGCGTCGAATATGTAATCCATGTTATTGACCATGTGGATTAGCCGGTAGCCTCCACCCACGTCCCCGGTCTCCGCCCACAGGACCGACTCGTCGAGGTACCCCCGGTTGAACCGGATGGCTCTGACGGGCAGATTGTAGCCGAGGGAGTGCTTCAGCGCGTCTCCGGTGGCCTTGTTGACGAGACCGGTTCGTTGCTGGGGTCGGCGGCGGCCAGGACGACTTCGCCGTCGATGAGGGCGAGGCTGAGGTCGTCGGAGGCGTGGCAGTGGATCCGGAACGTGTAGGCCATGGCTACGAAGTACTGTCCATGCTGTCGATTGTGGGGTGTGGGATTTGATTATTACTCGCGCTTTAGAGCAAGTATAATAAGATGATGTAGACGGGCTGTAAAACATTAAATATTATATTTTTGCTTACTTGAAAGAGAGAGAAGAGAAGCGGGCTATTAGTTAACAGCCGGCTGTAGCACGGGCTCCTAGATACTTTGTGAGAGAGTGGGATGGGCCATGTATCAACAAAGTAGTACATATTTATATCTAGCTATTATACTTGTTGGCTATAAGCTTGGCTATATGTGACATGGCAACATCATATAGCCATTAACCATGCTCTTATACTGCTACTACCTTGGAAGTTGAAAAGTGGATAGGCACCGTCGACGTTCGAAATTCCGGAATAAATTCTGGAGTAGTAGAATAAAGTGGATAGGTTCGTGTGCATGGTAAATAATTAATGGCGGAAAGGGATGGAGGGAGTACGGTTCGTTCGAATTAATTCGACTTCTCGGTAGTGCCAGCAGGTTTGCGCATCAACTTCCTTCGCTCTTTCTTTCGTGCGCGTTTGCCTCTTCATCATCATTCATCATTGAAAAAAATAATCAAAGTTAATTACTAGCTGCCTTGATAGGAATCAAAGTTAATCATGGTGACTTGAACCCGGGTCTCTATCCAGGGCAAATATGACTCTTCTTTAGTGAAAATTAACTTTTTAGTGTTTTCCATTGCATTTGTGTTTACTTATTCATTCAGAAATGGCACCCAACTATGTCAGGCCGGCTCAGGAAGGAGAGGCAGCGGCGGCGCGCCGTCGACATGGTTTGGAGGTCGAAGACGAAGGGCATCTCAAGGATTTTGTTGCAATTTTTTTTTTGGTTGAGATAATACTTTGTACTGTCCGGTGTTTCTTCTAATGCCAGGGTCCTTTTTGCAAAAAGAAAGAAATGACTTTTCAAATGCACTCTCATGACAAGTGGTTAATTACACTTATTTGTTAACACCGCGTATTAACATGCATGCAAATGACATGAACAAACATATGGAACCATGCAAAAACTATAACCACTTTATTCCCCAGTCTAGAGGCCAACAGTTCTTATTAATTTTCACTAGTAGGAAAAGGGTCAAACGTGAAGCACATTAGTGCCGGTTTGAATTTGAGCCGGCACTAATGTGTACATTAGTGCCGGTTCCAACAGCTAGCCGGGCCGCTCTCATTAGTACCAGTTCGTGGCAAACCTTTAGCACCGGTTCGTGCCACGAACCGGTACTAATGAGAGTGGTGGCAGGATGTTGTCAGTCTGGGGCCCCTCCAGCACCTTTAGTATCGGCTCTTGGCACGAACCGGTGCTAAAGGTGGTCGTACATAAACCCTTCATCCACCCGAGCTCGCTCTGTTCTTCCCCTTTCCCCTCTCCTCTCTATTCTTCCCCTCTTCCTCTCGAGCTCATCACACATTTTGCCCAAAATTTGTCAAGATTTGAAGGCCCCCATCCATTCAAATGATCACAAAGGTTAGCAACTTTGTCCTTTCATCTCTCATTGCTAGATTAGCTCTTGCAATGCTTTATATAGTGATTAATTTGTGAGTTTAATAATTTGGGAGGAAATATATGTGCTAGTATTTGATTTATATGCAATTTGAGGTCCAAAATAACACTTAGTTTGCATATGTAGGTGTGGTTTACTTAGTGCCTTCTAAATCTCCGTCGTAACCACCGTCGGTCGCCCGCACCGTCCCGTCACCGGCACCACCTTGTGGTGGGCCTCTTGTTCATGAAATTTTATATAAAAATTGATGTTTGTGTGATTTGGATATATAGTTACTCGTATAATTATCTTTCCCGTACGTTGTTTGTTATACATAGTGCCATGGTTTTGATATCCGTCTCCGTCGGCCCTCGTCCTTGTTATGATTCGGATGTGGTATATATATTCTCTTTTAAAACTAGTTGCATTTCGTGTTTATGACAAACTATGCCCATCAAGTTGACATAGATATTTTTTCTAGGAGATATGTGAACCGAAAATACCAATCGACCGTATTGTCGAGAGGTTAAATTTAGTTGAAAGAGAAAACAAGTACTTGAAAGAAAAATTGAAAAGAATTGAGGGAGAGAAGATGGAATTGGAGTTGCATGTTGCCGATGTCGTCGATGATCACAAGATCAAGATGGAGAAACTGCGCTTGAAGATTAGAAAGATAAGAAAATATGCCATCGATAGTGAGGCTTGGTATCATTATGTTGTTGGATCAATTGTTACCTTAGTTGCGATCTTGATCGCATTTGTTGTTGCATTTAAATGCTTTAGCTAGAGAGTTATTTGTTTGTTGCATTTAAGTGTTGTATGAACTTTATGTATGAACTTGTATTAAGTTGGTGTTTTTGGTGATGTGTATTGAAGATGAGCCGACAATGGATGTACGATGATCGATGCTCTCCCGAGTTCATTAATGGCGTGCAAACTTTTCTGCTTGGGGCTGAGGCAAACAAGCGGGCGGATGGTTTTATGCCTTGTCCATGTGCTGTCTGTAAGAATGGTCTAAATTACTCTAAGTCAAGAACCATTCACGTCCATCTGTTTAAGTCCGGTTTCGTGCCCCACTATAATGTTTGGACGAAGCACGGAGAAAGAGGGGTTATGATGGAAGACAATGAAGAAGAAGAGGACGACGACAGCTATCCTGGCCATGGGTTCCCTAAATACAATGATACAACATTGGGGGAAGAAGCTAAGCCGGTAATGCGGGAAGAAGCTGAGCCGACAATGCGGGAAGAAGCTGAAGAAGAGGCATCAGATGAGCCCGTTGATGATCTAGGTCGGGCCATTGCCGATGCAAAGAGAAACTGCGCAAGTTATTTGGAGAAGAAGAAGTTGCAGCGCATGTTAGAGGATCACAAAAAATTGTTGTACCCGAATTGCGTAGGTGACAATAAAAAGCTGGGCACCACACTGGAATTGCTACAATGGAAGGCAGAGAATGGTGTATCTGACAAGGGATTTGGAAAGTTGCTGGTAATGATAAAGTAATTCCAAAGGACAACGAATTGCCCGAGAGTACGTACGAAGCAAAGAAGGCTGTCTGCCCGCTAGGGTTAGAGGTGCAGAAGATACATGCATGCCCTAATGATTGCATCCTCTACCGCGGTGAGTACGAGGATTTGAACGCTTGCCCGGTATGCGGTGCATTGCGCTATAAGATCAGCCGCGATGACCCTGGTGATGTCGAGGGCAAGCGCCCCAGGAAGAAGATTCCTGCCAAGGTGATGTGGTATGCTCCTATAATACCACGGTTGAAACGTTTGTTACAAACCAAAGAGCATGCCAAGGCGATGCGATGGCACAGAGAAGACCGTAAGAAAGACGGAAAGTTGAGAGTACCCGCTGACGGGTCGCAGTGGAGAAAAATCGAAAGGAAGTACGAGAAGGAGTTTGCAGATGACGCAAGGAGCGTATGGTTTGGTCTAAGCGCAGATGGCATTAATCCTTTTGGGGAGCAGAGCAGCAACCATAGCACCTGGCCTGTGACTCTATGTTTGTATAACCTTCCTCCTTGGTTGTGCATGAAGCGGAAGTTCATTATGATGCCAGTGCTCATCCAAGGCCCTAAGCAACCCGGCAACGACATTGATGTGTACCTAAGGCCATTAGTTGAAGAACTCTTACAACTGTGGAATGGAACAGGTGTACGTGCGTGGGATGAGCACATGGGGGAAGAATTTGACCTAAAGGCGTTGTTGTTCGTGACCATCAATGATTGGCCTGCACATGGGGGAAGATTATGAAAAGTTTGATGAAATTGCTCCATTCACAGTGAATATTGACCCGAGCATCCCTTTAAATGATGAACATTTTCCATGGTTACGGCGCAAAGGGACACACGCGAAGAAAAAGTTTCACACCCAAAGATGTGGGATGTGATCAGCTTCACTATCATCACTTTCTTCTGTGTTTCACACCCAGAAGGGAATCTATATAATAGTTAGGGTAGTTATGTGTTTTGGCATTTGAAACGCGAAGAAATTTTATGTGCAAACAAATTCTTTCATGCCTTTACTGATTTTTAAAGTTAAGTTATTCACAAACTAGTGATTCACACTAATTTCAAATAATTCAAAATTTAAACTATTCAAATTTGAAAACTATGGGCACTAATAGAAAGTTTGTATTTTTTTGTACCTAAAGCAAAAATATTCCCAAAGAAACTCTAAATACACAAAAAAACAACTCAAAAATAAATAAAGCAAAAAAAAAAGCCCGCCTACTAGGCCAGAGCGGCCTGCATACGACTAGAAACCCAACCTGTTGTTGGGCCAGGATGTAGGCCCGCAAAGGCCCAGTAGGCCCACAGGGCAGCACAGAACATGTAGGCCCAGTAGGCCTGCTTTGGAGAGGAGCTCGAGAGAGCTACTTCATGAGGGGTTATAAACCAGTGCGGACGCCCCTCGGCTAGCAAGGTGGGACTAAACTTGTCGCACCGCACCTGCGTCAGCGCACCCCCTTTAGTACCGGATCGTGGCACCAACCGGTACTAAAGGGGTGTCTTTAGTACCTCCAGCCGGTACTAAAGGGGGTGCGCTTCCCGCAGCTTGGCCTGACAAAAACAGGCCTTTAGTACCGGTTGGTGGCTCCAACCGGTACAAAAGGTCCATCTTATATAAGAAAACACTTCAAAAATTTCAGTTTCTCATTTGCTTCTTCTCCTCTGCACCGTCGCCCGCCGCCCCCGTCTCCATATCCCTTGTCGCCGCCCCCGTCGCCGCCCCGTCCCCGTCGTCGCCGCCCCATCGTCCCCGTCGTCACCGCCGCCCCATCCCGGCCCGTCCCGCGTCGTCCCCGTCCACGTCGTCGCCGCCCCGGCCCGTACGTCCCCGTCCCCGTCATCGCCACCCCGTCCCTGTCCCCATGGTCGCCATCCCCGTCGTCGTCGCGCTCGTCGCCGTCCCCGTCGCCGCCCCAGTCGCCTCTCGCCTCGCCGGTGAGCACACACACACACAGATGCATTTTTTTATTTTTTTAGTTATAGAAATAGTTATAAAAAAGTTAGAAATTTTTCTTTTTTTAGTTATAGAAATAGTTAGTTATATAGCATTGTTCGAAAAGTTATAGAAATGTTAGAATTGTTAGAAATTTTTCTGATTTTTAGTTATAGAAATAGTTATAAAAAAGTTAGGGATCTCCAATACCTGGCAGTTTCTTCAGGGATCTCACTTGAGCTATGATCCTGTGAGGGTTCCTTCTCTTTTGGTGTCCACCGCCCGCGCCGCAGGAACCGCGAGTGTCCTAGATTCTTTTGTAGTATTCGATCTTTATTAGCTACCTAGCCAGTGATGTATTCAATATTATATATTATTCGAGACGATGTATTCGAGATTATGTCTATTATTCGAGACGATGTATTCGAGATTATATCTATTATTCGAGACGATGTATTCGAGATTATATCTATTATTCGAGACGATGTAATTTGAATACTAAATTGTTTTATATTTCTTTTGGATTAGTTAAATAAAAGCTATGGCGGACAATACCGGCATAGAGAGAAAACAGACCCTGTTCGATATGATACGCCATCCTCGCGGGCCAGATGATGATCAGAATGAAGAAGATTATGATGGCTCCGAATTTCTAAACAAGACCGGAGAGGGTGATATGATATTCGATCGCGACGACCGAATTGATGAAGTCATGAACTACGATTATGATGATGACGAAGAAAATGTTGATCTTGAAACAACAAAGACTGGCGAGGTATATATATTTATATAAGCAGACACATCTGGTGATCATCACATGTTTTAAATGAGTTGAAGATATATTAACGAATCGATCTTTCTTCTTTCAGCCATCCGGATCGAGCAAATCTTCAGGCAACAGGACGAAACGAGGCCCGAACAAAAAGTTGAAGGAGGGCGTAAAGTACAATATCGAGGCAATCAGACCTAGTGGCGAATCATTAGCGCCTAAGAAGATTGCGGACAAGTTCGTTCGTCAGTGCAGAGTTCTTGTGAAGGACCAACTCCCGATCTCCCTTCAAGAATGGAGAGAGCCAGCAAAGCCACGTCCAGATCTTACTTTTGTCGACGACAGACAAAAAAGTCTGCTTTGGGATACTCTCATGGAACATTTCACCCTACCAGATCATTTCACAGAAGCAGATGTGCAGAAAGTCAAGGACGCTGCTCTTAGGAAGATGGCAGTTGCATTCAAGAACCGCAAGAATCGTGAATGGGACAAGTACATCAAGGGAGGAAGGAAGACTCCAGTATTCGAGGGAATACTAGAGAAGCAAAGTGCTCATTGGGACGATTTCGTGAAATTCAAGGATTCAAAATTAGCTAAGGAACGGTCGAGAATAAACAAGAAGAATGCCGAAAAAAAGGATAAGTTCCATAAGCTGGGGCCAGGTGGCTACGCGGTGGCAATGCCTAAGTGGGATAAGTTTGAGAAAGAGATGGAGAATGCAGGTGTCACTCCGGTTACTAGGAGCTGGCCCCCCAGGTGCAGGACTTGGTTCTATGCGCATGGGGGGGAGTTGGACCCGAAGACAGGCAAAGTATCGACGAAGTCATGTCTGAACGGAGCCGACGATAAGATACTTGTTGCAATAGAAGAGGCTCGATCGGGGGTGTTCCAGCCCAATAGAGAGAACGACGAGCTTACGCGTGCCCTGAGAAATCCTGAACACCCGGGAATAACACGAGGCAAGGGCGCTATTCCGTGGTATGAGGGGTTTTCGGACTGGAACGCCGACTACAGAACCCGTGCGAGAAGGAAGATTGCGGAGGAGAAGCAGAGGAACATGGAGGAGGAGCAGAGGAAGCTGGACTATGAACGCCTTCAAGGCCTAGAATCAAAGCATGCGGACTTGGCAGTCAAATTCCAGCGGCAGCAGGAGCAGATCGACTCACTTAGCCAGCAAAGGGGGTCTCAGCAGCTGCAGCAGCTAGCGGATGATCCAGCATTGGATACCACCGCCCCATCCATGCCGAGAAGCAGCGTGGGTTCTGCCCCGGGCGACGCAATGCTGGATAGATACCCCATGGATGACATCATGGAGAACACTAACTTCGAGCTACACTTCAAAATGAAGAACATATCCATGAAGGTGGCGGACGCCGTTGCTTTTACAAATCCCCCCGAGGCAACCTTCCATTGCAACCTGATTCCAGCAGGCTATGCTCGTGTCTTGGTTGATGGTGGTGGACCAATATTCGGGGCTAGAGCTTGACATTCCTGGAGGTGACGAGGAGCACACACTCGGAGAGGCCAAACATCGTATCATCCTATGGAGAAATGATTGCATCATCTTTCGAAGGCCACCGACACCGCGTCAGCCGACTCCTCGTCGAAGTCCGGCACCGAGTCAGCAGACTACCACTCCTGCAAGTCCACCAACGCGTCAGGCCACTCCTCCTCCTCCAAGTCCGGCAAAGCGTCAGGCCACTCCTCCTCCAAGTCCGACACAGCGTCAGACGTCCACTCCTCCTCCAAGTCCGGCACAACTTCAGGCCACTCCTCCTCCAAGTCCGGCACAGCTTCAGGCCACTCCTCCTCGTCCAACTCAGCCCGTCAGCCGTCTCCGCTGCCTCAGCAATCGCAGAAGAGACACCCCACAGCTATGGTGCGTAGCGGTACGAGTCGAGGCAGTACAGGAAGTACAGGAGGAGGCAAGCGGTATAAATATGGTCCAAGCCTCACTGATCCTCAGAGGGCTTACGACAGGACCGAGGAGCAAACCAAGGCCATAGTGCGGGCAGAAGTGGACGCCCATTTTGGACCGAAACCGCCACCGCCGCCAAGGGAGAAAGTGCCTGAGGAAAAGATTGACCACTACATTCGTATGGCTCAACCACCAACTCCCAAGCCTGTTGACACAGACTATGAGCACCACATCAGGAAGTTAAATCGAGCACGTCTATAGAAGGAGGCGAGCTCGAGCTCGAGCAAACAACAAGCACCCGTAAAAAAATGCGGAAAAACTGTTCCCCAGCTGGGAGAACAGGCGGCGCCATCGATCCCCTCGCTTGTTGTGCCAACAACACGTGAGAGTACGCGCGCCCAATATTATTGTGGGCAAACAGTTTACGTTCCTGAGGTGGCAATGTGGTAATAACCGAGGAGCATATAACGCAGGATGAAATTCTCAACATCACTGTTGGACAACTCCTCGAGATCGAGCCCATGCATGTGCTTACAGAGGAGGAAATAAAACGGAAATATCTCCGGGGAGAACCTTTGGTCAAGCCAGACGAGGTCAAGAAGCTCCCAACGAGAATGTATGAATTGCATCAATGGTACATGGACATTACCAAGAGTTCCAATCGAGAGTCCCTCATGGTGGAAGTCAAGAAGGATCATTACTACCATCAGAAAGGTGTGACCGTTGAGTATAATGAACTGTTTCAGTTATACAATCAAGACGCACTCGACAAATCTATCGTCAGTTGCTATTGTCTGTAAGTGATTTCTTTCTGTAATTTAAGTCTCAAGCTAGCTGTAGTGATCCTTTTGATCAATCATTACCTGTAATTATCCTCACTATATTCTTTTCTATGGTATTATGCAGGATGAAGATGTATGAAATGAAAAAAGGTGGACACTATGGCATTGGGTTCATTGACCCAAACACCGTTAATGAATACACATGGAAAATAGATAAATATCATGAAAAACATGTAGAGGACAGCATGCTAGAGTTCGTGAAGTGCCTCAAATACAATGAAGATATACTACTTCCTTACAACTTCCAGTGAGTCACACTGTCTTGTACTACAAATTCTCTGTTTTTGCCTACTAGCTAGCTACATGTTTTTGCTTACATATGTCCGCTTAATTAAGACATCCAAACGTGTGTGCATGCAGATTTCACTAGATCTTGTGTATCATTAAAGTTGACGCCGGAACAATTGAAGTACTCAACTCACTACTTAAAAAACAAAGTGACTACACCATCTTGTTTGGGATAGTCAACAGGTAATTTCAATCATTATTAACTATATATCTCGGCCTATTTAGTTCGTCATTTCCTGATACGAACTATTTAATAACCCATTTATTCATTTTCTTTGTCGACGGGCAGGGCTTGGGCAAGGTTCATCAGCGTCACTCCAGGCGAATGGAAACAAAGACTGCAATGGTTTCGACCCAAGGTAAGTAATTAAGTAGTACTAGCTAGCTAGCTGCCATTATCTCTTTAATTATCATGCTTGATTAATTATTATCTGATCAAATTCCATTCTTGTAAAGGCCCTGAAGCAGGCGCAGGGGACTGATATGTGTGCATACTACGTTTGCGAAAACATTCGCATGATGGCGCCCAAAAGGAGCAAATCTCAAAGACAGGAATGGGTACGTTTGTCAGAACACTATTCACAATTTTTACACCATTATCGATATCTAGTCACACAACTAATAAACATGCATATTGATCTCCTTCTTAACAGTTCACAGAGGTGCGGGACAAGCTCCTAGAAACGGAGCGCGTACAAGCACTTCAAGAGGAAATAGCGGGATTTTTGCTCGACCAGGCCATAGATCCGAAGGGAGAATACCATTACCCGCTACCGCCCCCATGAACCACTTCCAATTGTCATCGTGCTCCGAAGGCACCAATTAGGCTAATGGCACCGGCTCCGAAGGCAACATGTAGGAGAAATTGTATATAGCTATACATGTGTGTGTGTGTGAATTGGTGGTTTGTGAGACATTTGATGATATATATATATATATATATATGATTGGTTCTACTAGAAATTATATATATATA
>LR738715.1:148073754-148115495 GCA_902687465.1 Secale cereale
TATATATATGCATAACGTGTACAATGTGTAGTATCGTAAAATACCAGCAAACGAAAAAGAATTAAATGGAAAACACAAAATTTAATGAAAATGAAATCATAAAACCAAAAAAAAACCAAACCTTGTAGTACCGGTTGGTTTTACCAACCGGTACTAAAGGGCTCCCGGCCCCCGGAGCTGGCTCGTGCCACGTGGTTGCCCTTTAGCACCGGTTCATGTTGAACCGGTACTAAAGGGGGGGGGGCTTTAGTGCCCACACTTTAGTGCCGGTTATGGAACCGGCACTAAAGGGCCTTACGAACCGGTGCTATTACCCGGTTCTGCACTAGTGTTTGCAAGTTAACAAATAAGAGTTCAAATACAAATATTGAAGGAGTCATCCTATACATTCAATATTAAAGAATATAATTCACAAAAACTCAAAGACACTCAGATTATGTAGATTTGACTAAATCTCGGCATGGTGTAGGCATTCCTAACATATAATGGGTAAACCTATGTGTTGTGGCCTCATACATGTATCAACAACTTCTTAAGAGCAAGTACAATAGAGCTGAGTCAGCTGGATATAAGGAATAAACTAGTATATTTCTGCTTACTTGGAGGAAAGAGAAGAGGAGAGAGAAGGTAAGCGGGCTCTTCGTGAAGAGCCAGCTCTAACACGTGCTCCTAGGCACTTTGTGAGAATGAAATGTGGGCCACGTAATAAAAAAGTAGTAGAATTTTTTGATCTACTATTGTACATGTTGGCTATAAGATGGACTGTAGATGACATGGCACTGGCTTATAGCCAGCAGCTGGCTATACTATTAACCATGCTCTAAGTTGCCTACTTCAAACAACAATAGCATTAACTTCATATCGGATCCCATAGTTTGCAGTAAGACATTTACAACTATGACCAAGATAACTACATGGTCATGCTATGAATTCATGACATGCACTAAATATGAAAAGACAAGTGGAATCAACTTAAATGTATTTTGAATGACCAATAAATAGAAACCGAATGTAAGTTTATACTTGCTTTCAAATAATATGATAAATCCCACTGTTAACATGCATCCAAATTGTGGAAAGGCTCCCTCACTTGCATGTGTATAAGGGTGGTGTAAGTTGGATATAGGTACTACACAGCTTGAGCTCAATTTTGGTTTTCAATATTGTTGTGACCTACCGTAACACAAACAAAGAGAAAATCCTCATAGTACACCCCTTTCAAAGCCAGACAAATGGCAAGACGGCGTGGGGCCCATGGATCAGGGTTTTGTCCGAAACAGTGCGAGCTATGATATAGTCAAATATTTACGTATTATTTACATTGGATGGTGTCAATCAATTCATCGATCTTGGCAGTCAGCTCATCGTTCATCTCCTCAGAGATGGAGTTCACCTTTCTTCTGGTTTTCTTGCAAGTCATAAAGTAGTTTCTTAGCTTATTCAATTGGTCGTCCCATGATGATTCCTCCTCCAGCTGTGTCTAGCATGGATTTATGGATTTTGACATGGGGTTAAGGGCATTATAAAATATATGAATAATAAGTCACTTTTTTCACCCCCATGCTTCGGGAAGTTTCTTATTGTTGGGAAATGTAGCATGCAATTTCAACAGTTTTCCTACACTCATGCAAGATCTATCTAGGAGATGCATAGCAACAAGAGGGGAGAGTGTGTCTACATACCCTCATAGACCGAGAGCGGAAGCATTTCACAACACGGTTGATGTAGTCAAACTTCGTCTCGTTCCTATCGATCAAGCACCGAACGTACGGCACTTCCGAGTTCTGCACATGTTCAGCTCGATGACGTCCATCGAACTCTTGATCCAGCAAAGTGTCGAGGAAGTAGATGAGTTCCATCAGCACGACGGCGTGGTGACAGTGATGGTGAAGTGATCCGCATAGGGATTCGCCTAAGCACTACGAGAATACGACCTAGGGTGTAATCTGTGGAGGGAGGCACCGCACACGGCTAACAGATGTTGTTGTGTGTCTTCTGGGCGCCCCCCTCATATATATAGGTGTGGGAGGGAGAGGAAGCAGCCAAGGGGGTGCCCCGAGTAGGAGGAATCCTACTTGTGGGCCTTGTCCAATTCCCCCCCCCCCCTTACCATATTTTCCGGAGGGGGGAGGAAGGAGGAGGGAGGAGAGAAGGAAGGGGGAGGCCGAATCCCTCCCCTTCCTTTCTCTCTTCTCCTCTTTCCTTCCACCTCGGGTTCGGCCTATATGGGGGGCGCAGCAACCCCTGCTGGCTGCTGCATTTCCCCTTTTGGCCCATTAGGCCCATATCTTTGCCGGGGGAGCCCGGAACCCCTTCTGGTGACCCGATATGTACCCGGTACCCTTCGGATCACATCCGGAGTCCGAATACTATCGTCCTATATATCAATGTTTACCTCTCTACCATTTCAAGACTCCTTGTCATGTCTGTGATCTCATTCGGGACTCCGTACAACATTCGGTCACCAAATCGCATAACTAATACAAAATCATCATCGAACGTTAAGCGTGCGGACCCTACGGATTCGAGAACTATGTAGACTTGACCGAGACACCTCTCTTGTCAATAACCAATAGCGGAACCTGGATGCTCATTTTTTACAGCTTTGGACAGTTAGGCGGGCCTCGGTCACTTTTAAATTAAAACATATGCACCAAGTACAATAGTAGTTACATGGCTAGAAGGGGTGGGTGGTAGAGCCTAACTAGAAAGTAGGGTGTACAACAAGCAGAGTATCAAAGAGAAGATACAAATTGCAAAACGAAGGGCACCAGGCTCTCCTTGGTCCTATATCTCATCAGCGCAAAGTCAGACTTGAATCTTTGTAGCCAACCTTCCATCATGGGCACTACCCCTCTAATGTTTGTTGTTTCGCTCCTTCCATATCACTAGTGCAGAACCGAGCTATAGCACCGGTTCGGAAGGGCCTTTAGTGCCGGTTCTGTAACCGGCACTAAAGGGAGGGGACTAAAGGTCCCCCCCTTTAGTACCGGTTCAACACGAACCACCACTAAAGGGCCACCACGTGGCAAGAGCCAGCGCCGAGGGCGGGGATCCCTTTAGTACCGGTTGGTAACACCAACCGGTACTAAATGGGTTAGGTGGTTTTGGGTTCATGATTTCATTTTCCTTTAATTTTGTGTTTTCCATTTAATTCTTTTTCGTTTGCTGGTATTTTACGATGCTACATATTGTACACGTTATGCACATATATAAATAGAATTTCTCGTAGAACCGATAACATATATATATGTATATCATCGAATGTCTCACAACCACACCATTATTCGCACATACACATGTGTATATATACAATTAGGTATATATATATATACAATTTCTCCTACATGTTTCCTTCGGAGCCAGTGGCATTTGCCTTGGTGCCTTCGGAGTACGATGACAATTGGGGGCAGTAGCGGGTAATGGTATTCTCTGTCAGGCTTTACGACCTGGTCGAGCAAAAATCCCACTATTTCCTCCTGAATTGCTCGTATCCGATCCTTCGGTAGGAGCTTATCCCGCATCTCATTGAACTTCAAAAGAAGAAGATGAATATGCATGTGTTAGTTGTGTGATAGAATCGACAATGATGTAAAAATTGTGAGTAGTGTTCTGGCAAACGTACCCATGGCTGTCTATCAAATTTGCTCCTTTCGGACGCCATCATGCGAATGTTCTCATAAACGTAGTATGGACATAGATCAGTCCCCGGTGCCTACTTCAGGGCCTTTATGAGAATGGAATTTAGTCAGATAATAAATAATCAAGCATGATAATTAATTGTATTGGAACAAGAATCAAAGAGATAGCTAGCTACTACTACTTAATTACTTACCTTAGGTCGAAACCAATACAGCTTTTGTCGCCATTTTCCTGGAGTCACTTTGATGAACTTTTCCCAAGCCATGCCCGCCAGCAAAGAGAATGAATAAAGGGGTTATTAAATAGTTGATATTAGGAAATGATGAACTAAATAGGCCGAGATATAGTTAATAATGATTGAAATTACCTGTCGACTATCCCCTTCATGATGGTGTAGTCAATTTGTTTTCTCCATAGTGAGTCCAGTACTTCAACTATTCCTTCTTCAACTTTAATGACTAACAAGATCCAGTGGTAACTGCATGCGCACACGTTTGCATGTCTTAATTAAGCGGGCATGTGCATAACACTCATCTACTACCCTAAACCCTATACACTTAATTATTAACATCTAGCTAGCTAGCTAGTAAGTGATACGTCCAAAACGTATCTATAATTTCTGCTTGCTCCATGCCACTTTTGGGTGATATTGCTATGATATTTATACACTTCCATACACTTTTGATCATATTTGGACTAACCTACTAATCCAGTGCACCCCAGTGCCAGTTTCTGTTTTCGACTGTTTTTGTATTTCAGGTTTTCGCATTACAAGAACTGTTAGGAAAAATCCAGAAAAATTATATAAAAAATCAACGTTCCAGAACCTACCTTGCGCCCGAAGTACAGGCGGGGGGGGGGGGCCTCCAAGGCCCCAGGCGCCCTGGCGGCGGGTCCTCCCCTGGGCCGCGTCGGGGGGGCGCCTGGGCCCCCCGAGCCCCGTCTCGTGCCCCCCTTTGGCATATATTTAGAGCGTCCTTCAAAACCCTCGGGACGGGAACTCTTTTTCGCGATCTCATCTCTGTTATGCCGCCGCCGCTTCCAAGATCGGGAGCACCAGGAGAACTCTTCCCGGCACCCTGCCGGAGGGGAGGATCACCATCGGGAGCCTCTCCACCACCATGGACGCCTCCCGGATGAGTTGTGAGTAGTCTCCCTTGGACCATGAGTCCATGAACAGTAGCTATGTGATGTTCTCCTCCCGTTCTTGTGCTTCACTAATTAGTCCTCGTGAGCTGCCCTACATGATCGAGGCACATATGTAATCCTTATGCTGTTGCTATGATGAGTTTGCTGGGATCCGATGGATTATGAGATTATGTTCAGATTGTGATTGAGTCATATATTTGATCTACCTCTTTTATATTTATGTTCATAAGTAATTCTTGCATGTTCTCTGTTGTTATTTATTGCTTTGGCCAAGTAAAGGGTAGTGACTGCAAGAGGGAACGTTATGCTCGATTGTGGGTTCATGCCCATCGATGACTAGTTTGAGTGACAGAAACATGAGTCTAGGGGATGTGTTGTTGCCACAAGGGGGAAACAACGGTGCTTGTGCCCGCGGGTGCAAGGATTGTTTACTTTACGCAAAGTTCTTTTAATGCAGTTGTCTGTTGCATTGAGTTTACACTATGGGTGGGGCTCGCAACTTAATACCAGCGAGATGTTCTGGATAGATATCTCAAGGTGGATGATTAGTAGTAGATATTGATGGATTTCGGTCTACTTACTTTGGCGCACTGCCCATGCTTTGAACCTCAACCTTTCTTGCAATGTAGCCAGCATTGGTTTGCGTTCGTGGTCCTGTCAATTGCCCAGCTGTAATTCGTTTACCTCACATAGCTGTTTTATCGTCTTTTGGGAGAGAGAAATCGCTAGTGAACATCATGAGACTCCGGTCCATATGACCATCATTGATTACATCCGCTATTTACTTTTTGCTATTATTTACTATTGCAAACATTATCTATCACTACTATCATTTGCGTTTAATCCTTTGTGAACTACAAGGCCGGAGGGATTGACAACCTCTCTGTACTCGTTGGGAGCAAAGTTATTTGTATCTGTGTGCAGGTCCACGTTGATTGCTAATATCTGGCGCCGTTAGCAGTTGACACATACTTGTTGAACCTAGGAGTCTTTGGGGATTCGATCCTTGGCATCTTTGCTAAGGGAAAAACTTCCACAACACTCCATCTCACACCTTCCACTTGGGGTAACCAACGAGGGGTTAGAGGCCCATCAAGGAGTTTTTCTGGCGCCGTTGCCGGGGACTCCACTCTTCAGGATAGGGGAGTTGCATGCTATCTTTTACCTTTGCTTTTTAGTCTTGTTAGTTTACCTTTCAGTTTTTGCTTTAGTATCCTTTATCAAAAATTACAAAAAAAATTATTTTGCCTTCCTGTTAGTAGTCCTATCTGTTTAGCTAAACATGTTAGGATATGGTGCTTTGAGGGAATCAGAAGTTCTAGATTTCCATCAAAGGGATGGAGAAAATATGAAGAAGGCATGGGACAGAATTTCTGATGCACATAGGAGAATTATGCCTTGGATACCTATAAAAATTGTGCTTAGAAATTTTTACTAGGGTCTTTTTAAATGGTGTAAACACTCTCTTGATATTATAGCCGAGGGAGATTTCCTAGAATGTGATGAAGCTAGAGCTCTTGAAATTATACATGGTCTATCTAGTTACTTTGTTTATGATCATAATTTTGATACTGTCATAGATAGACTTGCTACTATTGAAAAGAGAATGGATGCTCTAGATTTAATGAAGGTAGAGAAACCCAAACCCAATAAGAGAGATATTTTGGAAATAGATAATGACTGGGAGCCTCTTGTTAGGATTAGCATCTCTAATCAAGACTTCCTTGCTTATTGTGATATTGGATCTATGGTTTCTACAATGCCAAAAATTGTTCATGATTCTTTAAAATTTAACATGGATAGATTAGCATCTTATCATGAACATACTAATGGAGATATTTCTGAAATCCAGGGAAGAATAAAGGATGTGCCAGTTAAATTCCTTGTAGGGATTGCAATGGTTGATTTCTTCATCATGGAGCCAAACCAAGGAAATATAGTGCTTGGAAGGGACTTCCTCCGAGCGGTAAAAGGCTTCATCGATATAGGTAAGGGACAAATCCGCTTACGCGGGAAGGCAAAAGGTGTGTACCCCTTTCCTAGAAGGAACAAGATTGAACTTGTTGAGGAACCATATCAATCAATTTATAACTCCGATTATTATGATGGTTATTGATTCCTTTATGCATTATGCCTAGCTTAAAGGCATAAAAGAAAGCGCTTTTGGGAGGCAGCCCACATGAATAAATTTTTATATTTTGCTTTTGTTGTGTCTTGATGTTGTTTACTACAGTAGCATCATCATTGTATCTTTGCTTTTCATATTTGTGCCAAGTATAGCCTCTGATTGCTAGAAAGTTCAAAAGTTGTGAGGTGCTATCCAGGAAACAGATTCTGTCCTTGGATAGAAAAATTCGTATAAAATCACCGGATCATCTTTTTGGTCTGAATTTTTTCGACAGCGTTGTTTATATAATTTTGGTTCGTGCATCTGTTCTGAGTTTTTTGATTTGAGTTGCAGAAGTGCCCCGAACAAATCATTTACTACCTGCTGTTCTGTTTTTCACAGATTCTGTCCTGTTTTGCCTTTCCTTCATTTTGCAAATCAAGAGCTTGCTTTTTCTTTGCAAAAACCTTTTGGCAATCTTGAGAAACAGTAGAACTTCAAGAATATCTTTATTTCCAGCAAGGAACAGTTATTTTATTAAGGGTACTAACCTCGCTAATCAGATTATGATGATTTATGTATGAAGGGAGTTTTCAAGTGTGCGAGGGAAGATGATAAAAAGATTCAGGAGTGTCAAGCGCTCAAGCTTGGGGATGCCCCCGTGCACCCCCAAGAAATATTCAAGGAGACTCAAGCGTCTAAGCTTGGGGATGCCCGCGTGCATCCCCTTCTCCATCAACATTATCAGTTCGTCTTTCGTTCCGCTATATTTTTATCACTTCATGTGTTATGTGCTATGCTTGGAGCGTCTTGCTTTTAGTTTTCTTTTTAGTTTTTCATAACGAGTCGGAACTCAGCTTTCTTTATGTGGGAGAGAAACACGCTCCACTTCTACCTAGAACATAACATAGAATTTTCATGTCTATCTATGCTGTGTGTGTTCTTTGTCTTTTAATAGCTACTATCATGCTCTGCTCTTAGTATTCATGGTTATCTTTTCAAAGAGCTTTTGTTTAGTTGGTTGCTTGAACTCTCTTTAATTACCATGCTCACCTTATTAAGAGAGTTTGCTTCCGTTGCATTGGTTAATATGTCTATGATAAAGATGCTACGTGCATAATGGCGCTTAGTAGTTCAGGTTTTCTTATGGTTAGTCTCAAATAGCTGGGGGGTTCCCAATGTGTTATTGGAGTACCAACGTGATTTGTTTGCCTATGATGTGGTATGGTTTAGTAATATCTTCCTTCGAGAATTTATTTTGATTGACTTGCCGTATGCTCATGCATATTTAAGACTGTAAAGAAAGTTTTGAAGCCTTGATGATCTTTTATTTCTGAGTAGCGATATAACTACCATGCCTGATTCAATGTTGCTTTGTCGCTCTGCATGATTATGACCGTCATTGCTCTCTTAGTTGGTCGCTCCCAGTCTTTTGCTAACCTTCACCTGTACTAAGCAAACTAACTTTGCAATACATAGCTCATGGGAAAGTAGCTTAAAAACTATTGTGGTAAAGAATATGTTGCCTATGTATCTTATTTCTTATAAGTTGCTTGCTGAGCGGTAACCATGTTTCTGGGGACGCCATCAACTGTTACACTTTTGTTGAATATCATGTGAGTTGCTATGCATGTTCGTCTTGTCTGAAGTAAGGGTGATTTGCCATGGGTTGAATGAGTATGCATATTGTTAGAGAAGAACATTGGGCCGCCAACCAAAGCCATGTATCATGGTGGAAGTTTTAGCTTGGACATTAATCCTCAATCTCTTATGAGAATATGCTTATGCATTAAAGAGGACTCCATCATCTATTTTCTATGTTGTCCCGGTATGGATGTCCTCAAGTTGAGATCTATCAAAAACGAGAAATCAAATGCGATTTGTCTCCTTGGACCTTTGTACAGGTGGCATAGAGGTACCCCTTTGTGACACTTGGTTGAAACATATGTAATGCAATGACAATCCATGGAAATCCGAGCTAACTAGGACAAGGTGCGAGCACTATTGGTATTCGATGCATGAGGCTTGCAACTTATAGGATGTCTTATGCATGACACATATGAAGTACTACTACCGTTGACAAGATTGCTTCTATGTTTTCAAAATAAAAAGCTCTAGCACATAACCATTCTTTTACTTTTATGTTGAGTCTCCACCTTCTTTTTTAAAGCGCCAACTACTGAGAGCATGATTGTCATTCTGAGTGTAATGTGCATTGTCCCAAAGTAGCATTGTCTTTTGCATGATTGTGATATCGTTTATTTTGAAATCATTGTATCTAGTCATCACTTAAACCTTGAAGGTGCCCCTGCATTTATGTTTTGCTTCACTAAAGGGGGCAAGCTAGATATCACTTTATCATATTTGCACATCATGTTCATTGCAAATCTTTTTGATGTTTCAGTTTCATATTGTAAAACTTTCAGTCATTTGTGATTCTCTCATGAGGCAACTTAATTACTATAGAATTATTGTCTCAGTAAGCTTTTGTCATATGACTATAAAAAGTCCTATATGGTTAATAGCATGTCACCACGGAAATTATTCTTGTTATCATTTACCTACTCGAGGACGAGCATGAATTAAGCTTGGGGATGTTGATACGTCCAAAACGTATCTATAATTTCTGCTTGGTCCATACCACTTTTGGGTGATATTGCTATGATATTTATACACTTCCATACACTTTTGATCATATTTGGACTAACCTACTAATCCAGTGCACCCCGGTGCCAGTTTCTGTTTTCGGCTGTTTTTGTATTTCAGGTTTTCACATTACGAGAACTGTCAGGAAAAATCCAGAAAAATTATATAAAAAATCAGCGTTCCTGAACCTACCTTGCGCCCGAAGTACAGCCGGGGGGGGCACCAGGGCCCCAGGCGCCCTGGCGGCGCCCCCCCCTGGGCCGCGCCGGGGGGGGGGCCTGGGCCCCCCGAGCCCCGTCTCGTGCCCCCCTTTGGCATATTTTTAGAGCGTCCTTCGAAACCCTCGGGACGGGAACTCTTTTTCGTGATCTCATCTCTGTTCCGCCGCCGCTGCCGCTTCCAAGATCGGGAGCACCAGGAGAACTCTTCCCGGCACCCTGCCGGAGGGGAGGATCACCATCGGGAGCCTCTCCACCACCATGGACGCCTCCCGGATGAGTTGTGAGTAGTCTCCCTTGGACCATGAGTCCATGACCAGTAGCTATGTGATGTTCTCCTCCCGTTCTTGTGCTTCACTAATTAGTCCTCGTGAGCTGCCCTACATGATCGAGGCACATATGTAATCCTTATGTTGTTGCTATGATGAGTTTGCTGGGGTCCGATGGATTATGAGATTATGTTCAGATTGTGATTGAGTAATATATTTGATCTACCTCTTTTATATTTATGTTCATAAGTAATTCTTGCATGTGCTCCGTTGTTATTTATTGCTTTGGCCAAGTAATGGGTAGTGACTCCAAGAGGGAATGTTATGCTCGATTGTGGGTTCATGCCCCTCGATGACTAGTTTGAGTGACAGAAACATGAGTCTAGGGGATGTGTTGTTGCCACAAGGGGGAAAACAACGGTGCTTGTGCCCGCGGGTGCAAGGATTGTTTACTTTACGCAAAGTTCTTTTAATGCAGTTGTCTGTTGCATTGAGTTTACACTATGGGTGGGGCTCGCAACTTAATACCGGCGAGATGTTCTGGATAGATATCTCATGGTGGATGATTAGTAGTAGATATTGATGGATTTCGGTCTACTTACTTTGGCGTACCGCCCATGCTTTGGACCTCAACCTTTCTTGCAATGTAGTCAGCATTGGTTTGCGTTCGTGGTCCTGTCAATTGCCCAGCTGTAATTCGTTTACCTCACATAGCTGTTTTATCGTCTTTTGGGAGAGAGACATCGCTAGTGAACATCATGAGACTCCGGTCCATATTACCATCATTGATTACATCCGTTATTTATGCAAACATTATCTATCACTACTATCATTTGCGTTTAATCCTTTGTGAACTACAAGGCCGGAGGGATTGACAACCTCTCTGTACTTGTTGGGAGCAAAGTTATTTGTATCTGTGTGCAGGTCCACGTTGATTGCTAATATCTGGCGTCGTTAGCAGTTGACACCTACTTGTTGAACCTAGGAGTCTCTGGGGATTCGATCCTTGGCATCTTTGCTAAGGGAAAAACTTCCACAACACTGCATCTCACACCTTCCACTTGGGGTAACCAACGAGGGGTTAGAGGCCCATCAGTAAGCAAAAACGGAATTTGTAGTATACAAGACAGTGTCACTCACAGGTAGTTGTAAGGAAGTAGTATATCTTCATTTGTATTGAGGCGCATCAAGAACTCTAGCATGTTTTCCTCTACATCTGTTTCATAATATTCCAGAGTCCATGTGTGTTCCTTAATGGTATTTGGGTCAATGAACCCAATGCTATAGCGTCCAGTTTTTTTTTATTTCATACATCTTCATCCTGCATAATACCACAGAAAAGAATATAGTGAGGATAATTACAGGTAATAATCGATCAATGAGCACTACAGCTAGCAATTGAGACTTCAATTACAGAAAGAAATCACTTACAGGCAATAGCAACAGACGAGAGCTTTGTCGAGTGCATCTTAATTGAATAACTGAAAAAGTTCTGAATACTCAACGGACAGAGCTTTCTCATGGAAGTAATGCTCTGCCTTGACATTCACCATGAGGGACTCTAAATTGGAACTCTTGCTAATTTTCATGTACCAATCATGTAGTTCATACATTCTCGTTGGGAGGTTCTTGACCTCATCAGGCTCTACCAAAGGTTTGCCGCGGACATATTTCCGTTTTAGTTCCTCCTCTCTAAAAGTTTCCATGGGCTCAAGCCCTAGGAGTTGTTCTACAGTGCATCCGATCTCTCTAGCATGTCTTCTATGATCGTCGGTTATTAGCACATCATCATCGGCGCCGGTACTCACATGTGGGGGGATCTTCAATGGTACATGAGGACGAGCAGGAATTAAGCTTGGGGATGCTTGATACGTCTCCAACGTATCTATAATTTTTTATTGTTCCATGCTATTATTTATGATGTTTTGGATGTTTAATGGGCTTTGTCATACACTTTTAAATCATTTTTGGGACTAACCTACTAACGCAAAGGCCCAGTCCAGATTGCTGTTTTTTCCTGTTTCAGGGTTTTGCAGAAAAGGAATATCAAACGGAATGAAACCTTCGGGAGAGATATTTTTGGAGAAAATCATGCACAGGAGACTTGAGAACCACGGAGTAGGGGCCACGGGGTGCCCACGAGGGTGGGGGCGCGTCCCCCTTCTCAGGGCGCGCCCCCTGCCTCGTGGGCCCCTTGTGAGTTCCCCGGTGTCCTCCTTCCTCCTATATAAGCCTATGTACCCCGAAACCATCAGCAACAGAGAGAAAACCCTAATTCCACCGCCGTAACCTTCTGTTCCCGTGAGATCCCATCTTGGAGCCTGTTCTGGAGCTCCGCCGGAGGGGGGGGGTAACATCACGGAGTGCTTCTACATCATCATCATCGCCCTCACCATGAGTTGTGAGTAGTTTACCACAGACCTTCGGGTCCATAGCTAGTATCTAGATGGCTTCTTCTCTCTCTCTGGATCTCAATACAAAGTTCTCCTCGGTCTTCGAGGAGATCTATTCGATGTAATCCCTTTTTGCGGTGTGTTTGTCGAGATGCGATGAATTGTGAGTTTATGATCAAGATTATCTATGAGAAATATTTCGTTCTTTTCTGAACTCTTTATGTGTGCCCATAATATCCTTGCAAGTCTCTTCGAATTATTGGTTTGGTTTGGCCTACTAGATCTATAGTTCTTGCAATGGGAGAAGTGCTTGGCTTTAGGTTCAATCTTGAAGTGTCCTTTCCCAGTGACAGTAGGGGCAGCAAGGCACGTATTGTATTGTTGCCATCGAGGATAAAAAGATGGGGTTTATATCATATTGCTTGAGTTTATCCCTCTACATCATGTCATCTTGCTTAAGGCGTTACTCCGTTCTTATGAACTCAATACACTAGATGCATGCTGGATAGCGGTCGATGTGTGGAGTAATAGTAGTAGATGCAGGCAGGAGTCGGTCTACTTGTCTCGGACGTGATGCCTATATACAATGATCATGCCTAGATAGTCTCATAATTATTCGCTTTTCTATCAATTGCTCGACAGTAATTTGTTTACCCGCCGTAGAATATCGCTATCATGAGAGAAGCCACTAGAGAACACTATGGCCCCCGGGTCTATTCTCAACATATCTATCTACATCTACTTTACTTTTTCCGCTTTTACTTTCTGTTCTTATAAACAAAAATACCAAAAATATAAACTATCATCTCTATCAGATCTCACTCTCGTAAGTGACCGTAAAGGGATTGACAACCCATTATTGCGTTGGCTGCGAAGTTCTTATTTATTTGTGCAGGTGCGAGGGACTCACGCGTGGTCTCCTACTGGATTGATACCTTGGTTCTCAAAAACTGAGGGAAATACTTACGCTACTGTGCTGCATCTCCCTTTCCTCTTCGAGGGAATACAACGCAAGCTCGAGAAGTAGCAAGAAGAATTTCTGGCGCCGTTGCCGGGGAGGCTTACGCAAAAGTCATATACCAAGTACCTATCACAAACCCTTATCCTTCGCATTACATTTTTGCCTCTCGTTTTCCTCCCCCCCCACTTCACCCTTGCCGTTTTATTTGCCCTTCTTCTGTCGTATGTTTATCGTTCGCTTGCTTCTTATTTGCCTGTGTATTGCTTGCCAGTTTGCCCTCATGTCTGAGATGGGGGACGATTTTATCGAGAAGGATAGTAATGTCGAGGGCAACGTCTATGTTGACCCCCCGGATGAAGCTACCACTTTACATATTAAGAAGTTCCGGGTTGGTAGTGGTAATATCATTGGAAAAGGAGTTATTCAAGACTTCTTTACTTGTGTCGGCGATTTGCCCACTATGGGTGGATCTATTCTTCACAGAACTAGTAGCTTTGCGGATGTTGTATCTATGTTTATAGTAGAAATTGAAAGGCAATTTATCCATATGCATCCCTATATTCAGAGAATCTTTTTGGAGTTTTCCAATATTGAGCATTCTTCTGTTAAGCGTGCAGCTACTATCTTTTTGGCTCATGAATTTAGATTTATCATGAAAGAGGCCAGAGAAATATTGGCTCATTACGGAGTAGATGCCGGTCGACCTCCCATAGAGGCTATCTTGTTCAATCAAGAAGACATAATGCGGTTGCGATCTCCTGATCATGTTGCTTTTAATGAAAACCTTAGAAAAAAGGTTCCTACTGAGGTCTTGATTGATAGAATTTCTGGAATGAACGATGATTTTGCTGTTCAAAACAATGGGTTAGGCTTCTCCCTTGAGCGAAGGCTTATGACCTTCTGCCAAAAGAATGCCTATAATGATGAATTGGCTGTTCACTACAAAGGGCCAAAAGAGGAACCTATTCCTCCTGAGGTTGATGTAGGGGACTTTTGTCCCATTAAATTTAGCCATTTTGATTACTTTTGCTTGCCACAAAGGAAGCTTGCTGCTGAACGTAGGGAATATGAGATGAGCTTTCGCGACATATCGTATCATTATGGCATTCCCTAGATCTATCATGTATCGTGCCTAGCTAGGGGCGTAAAACGATAGCGCTTGTTGGGAGGCAACCCAATTTCATATTTTTTTGTTTTTGCTGCTGTTAGGGAATAAATATTGCATCTAGCTTCTGTTTGGATGTGGTTTCATGTTTTCTTTAGTGTTTGTGCCAAGTATAACCTTTGGGAAGACTTGTGTGAAGTTTATATGATCTTGCTGTGAAAAACAGAATCGTTAGCGCTCGCTAGAATGGTCATCAAATTTTACTGGAGCATGCTATTTAGTTGATTCTTTTGGCATATGCTTAATAGACAAATTCCTCACCTTTACCAATTTAGTTTGAATTTTTTGGAGTTAAAGAAGTATGCCAAACCTGCAGATTACTACAGATTGTTCTGTTTTTCACAGATTCTGTTTTTCATGTGTTGTTTGCTTATTTCAATGCATCTATGAGTAGTATTGGGAGGAATGAACCATAGAGAAGTTGGAATACAGTAGGTTTAACACCAATATAAACAAAGAATGAATTCATTGCAGTACCTTTGAGTACTGGTTTGCTTTCTTATACTAACGGAGCTCACGAGAATTTTTGTCTAAGTTTTGTGTTGTGAAGTTTTCAAGTTTTGAGTATTGCTTTGATGGAGTATGGAACAAAGAGTAGCAAGGGCCTAAGCTTGGGGATGCCCATGGCACCCCAAGTAAAATTCAAGGACAATCAAAATCCTAAGCTTGGGGATGCCCTGGGAAGTCATCCCCTCTTTCGTCTTCATCCATCGGTAACTATACTTGGAGCTATATTTTTATTCACCACATGATATGTGTTTTGCTTGGAGCGTCTTGTATAATTTGATTCTTTGCTTGTTAGTTTTCCACAATTATCCTTGCTGGACACTTCACTTATATATGGCCTAGGAATTGATAGAACACTTCACTTATATCTTTTGAGTTGAATAGTTTTTGCTCTAGTGCTTCACTTATATCTTTTAGAACACGGTGGTGATAATATTTTGAAGAAATTGTTGAACTCACATGCTTCACTTATATTCATTTGAGAGTCTATTAAAACAGCATGGTAATGTGTTTAGGCTATAAAACTAGTCTCCACATGATAGACATCCAATATCAATGTAGTAAAAACTTTCACACTAAGTGCATTGAATATGATGAGAAGTTGGATGCTTGATAAATGTTTTGAGATATGAGGATAGTGATATTAGAGTCATGCTAGTGGAGTTATTATGAAATTGAGAAATACTTGTGTTATGGTTAGTGATTCACGTAGCATGCACGTATGATGAACCACTGTGTGACGAAGTTAGAGCATGAGGTATTTGTAAAGTGTCAACCTTTGTGTGGAGGTCGGGGGCGCGCGATGGTTAACTCCTACCAACCTCCTTCCCCCTAGGAGCATGTGTTGATTGCTTTGTTTTGATGACTCGTAGATTTTTGCAATAAGTATATGAGTTCTTATGACTAATGTTGAGTCCATGGATTATACGCACTCTCACCCTTCCACCATTGCTAGCCTCTCTTGTACTGCGCAACTTTCGCCGGTACCATAAACCCACTATATGTCCTTCCTCAAAAAAACCACCATATATTCCTCAAAACAGCCACCATACCTACCTATCATGGCATTTCCATAGCCATTCCGAGATATATTGCCATGCAAATTTCCACCGTTCCGTTCATATGACATGCATCATATTGTCATATTGCCATGCATGATCATGTAGTTGACATCGTATTTGTGGCAAAGCCACCATGCATAATCTTTCATACATGTCACTCTTGATTCATTGCACATCCCGGTACACCGCCGGAGGTATTCAAGTAGAGTCATACTTGTTCTAGTATCGAGTTGTAATATCGAGATGTAAATCAATAAAAATGTGATGATCATCATTATTAGAGCATTGTCCCATGTGAGGAAAGGCAAATAAAAAAAAGAGATGGCCCAAAAATATAGAGAGGGGCTAATAAAGAAAATAGAGGAAGCCCCTCCAAAAAATTGAGAGAAAAGAGAGAAGGGACAATTGCTACTATCTTTTTCCACACTTGTGCTTCAAAGTAGCACCATGTTCTTCATGATAGAGAGTCTCATGTTTAGTCACTTTCCTATACTAGTGGGAATTTTCATTATAGAACTTGGCTTGTATATTCCAACGATGGGCTTCCTCAAATGCCCTAGGTCTTCATGAGCAAGCAAATTGGATGCACAACCACTAGTTTATTTTGTTGAGCTTTCATACATATTTAGCTCTAGTGCATCCGTTGCATGGAAATCCCTACTCACTCACATTGATATCTATTGATGGGCATATCCATAGCCCGTTGATACGCCTAGTCGATGTGAGACTATCTCCCTCCTTTTTGTCTTCTCCACAACCACCTCTCTATTCCACCCATAGTGCTATGTCCATGGCTCACGCTCATGTATTGCGTGAAAGCTGAAAGGTTTGAAAGAATAGAGTATGAAAACAAGTGCTTGGCTGAAACAGGGGTTGTGCATGATATGAATATTTTGTGTGATGAAGAGGGAGCATAGCCAGACTATATGACTTTGTAGGGATAACTTTCTTTAGTCATAGTATTTTGAGAAGACATGATTGCATTGTTGTATGCTTGAAGTATTATTATTTCTCATGTCAATATAGACTTTTATCTTGAATCTTTCAGATCTGAACATTCATGCCACAATTAAGAGAATTAAATTGGAAAACTATGTTGGTTAGCATTCCACATCAAAAATTCCGTTTTTATTATTTACCTACTCGAGGACGAGCAGGAATTAAGCTTGGGGATGCTTGATACGTCTCCAACGTATCAATAATTTTTTATTGTTCCATGCTATTATTTATGATGTTTTGGATGTTTAATGGGCTTTGTCATACACTTTTATATCATTTTTGGGACTAACCTACTAACCCAAAGGCCCAGTCCAGATTGCTGTTTTTTGCCTGCTTTAGGGTTTTGCAGAAAAGGAATATCAAACGGAGTCCAAACGGAATGAAATCTTCAGGAGAGATATTTTTGGAGAAAATCACGCACGGGAGACTTCTTAACCATGGAATAGGGGCCACAGGGTGCCCACGAGGGTGCACTACTAGAAAAAGGGCTATAGATGGAATTGACACTAATGGCGCACCAGACATGCGGTGCGCCATTAGTATATACTAATGGCGCACCATGTGTTGGTGCGCCATTAGTATCCAAATACTAATGGCGCACCGTTGACGTGGTGCGCCATTAGTAACAATTTTTTTTTTATTTTCAAAACTATTAATGGCGCACCAGTGGATAGTCTCACATCGACTAGGCGTTTCATTTTTTTTTCAAAACTAGTAATGGCGCACCGTGGGAGTGGTGCACCATTACTAGTTGAACTACTAATGGCGCACCACTCCCACGTTGCGCCATTACTAACTTGACCATTACTGCACCCCCCCCGGTGGACCGCCTTTTCCAGTTCAAAAATAAATAAATAAAATGATGTAAATGTAAAAAAAAAGAAAATAAGTTTCTCATGTGATATGTGGTCTACTTGTTGGGAAAATTTACAAATATGAATTTTGACTTTATTTGCAAAATATCTCTGGAATTTAGTAAAACGGGCATAACTTTTGCATACGAACTCGGATTAAAAAGTTTTTATATGAAAAATCATCTACTCGAAAAGTTACATCCAAATTTAACCGGGGGAACCCCGTTAAACTTTTTCAAAATTCCCATAAACCTAACAGAAAAAAAGTTACGGGGCTTTTAAGATCTACAGGCAAAAAAATTCAAAAAAAAAATCAAACTTACTAGTGGCGCACTGTTTGCTAGGTGCGCCACTAGTAACAGAAAAAAAATTATAAAATTTTCGATTTTTTTTTTTTCAAAATATGATACGTAATATGACCGGGAAGTTTGAAATATATTTTCAAAATTTCATCATACTCATGAACATTAACAAACTCCTAGACATCAAGAAGGGTTAATAGGATTGATATGATAGATATATCAACAACTGCCTGTGAAGTGAGCTGGTGCTGGGGTTGGATAGAACTACGAAGTTAAGCGTGCTTGGGCTGGAGTAGTGTGAGGATGGGTGACCTTATGGGAAGTTTGACCACAGAGTGTCATTTGACTTGAGATTAAGCAAATTGATCCCATATTAAGCCATAATGATCTGAGATTAAGAAAAAAAATTGAAAAAAAAAATTTTGAAAAAAAAATTTAAGAAAAAAAAATTGAAAAAAAATTACCTGGGTATAGATGGCCCCCTGGGAGGCATACTAATGGCGCACCAGTGGTGCGCCATTAGTATACCAGATACTAATGACGCACCCGTAGTGTGCCATTAATGGGCAAAACCGGTGCGCCATTAGTAGGCCTATTTCTAGTAGTGGTGGGGAGCACGCCCCCCTTCCCAGGGCGCGCCCCCTGCCTTGTGGGCCCCTCCTGAGTCCCCCGGTGTCCTCCTAGGGCGCGCCCCCTGCCTTGTGGGCCCCTCCTGAGTCCCCCGGTGTCCTCCTTCCTCCTATATAAGCCTACGTACCCCGAAACCATCAGCAACAGAGAGAAAACTCTAATTCCGTCACCGTAACCTTCTGTTCCCGTGAGATCCCATCTAGGAGCCTGTTCCGGAGCTCCGCCGGAGGGGGGATCCATCACAGAGTGCTTCTACATCATCATCATTGCCCTCACCATGAGTTGTGAGTAGTTTACCATAGACCTTCGGGTCCATAGCTAGTATCTAGATGGCTTCTCTCTCTAGATCTCAATACAAAGTTCTCCTCGGTCTTCGAGGAGATCTATTCGAGGTAATCTCTTTTTGCGGTGTGTTTATCGAGATCCCATGAATTGTGTGTTTATGATCAAGATTATCTATGAGAAATATTTGGTTCTTTTCTGAACTCTTTATGTGTGCTCATAATATCCTTGCAAGTCTCTTCGAATTATTGGTTTGGTTTGGCCTACTAGATCTATAGTTCTTGCAATGGGAGAAGTGCTTGGCTTTGGGTTCAATCTTGCGGTGTCCTTTCCCAGTGACAGTAGGGGCAGCAAGGCAAGTATTGTATTGTTGCCATCGAGGATAAAAAGATGGGGTTTATATCATATTGCTTGAGTTTATCCCTCTACATCATGTCATCTTCCTTAAGGCGTTACTCTGTTCTTATGAACTCAATACACTAGATGCATGCTAGATAGCGGTCGATGTGTGGAGTAATAGTAGTAGATGCAGGCAGGAGTCGGTCTACTTGTCTCGGACGTGATGCCTATATACAATGATCATGCCTAGATAGTCTCCTAATTATTCGCTTTTCCATCAATTGCTCAAGAGTAATTTGTTTACCTATCGTAGAATATCGTTATCATGAGAAAAGCCACTAGAGAACACTATGGCCCCCGGGTCTATTCTCAACATATCAATCTACATCTACTTTACTTTTTCCACTTGTACTTTATGTTCTTATAAACCAAAATACCAAAAATATAAACTATCATCTCTATCAGATCTCACTCTCGTAAGTGACCGTAAAGGGATTGACAACCACTTATCGCGTTGGCTACGAAGTTCTTATTTGTTTGTGCAGGTGCGAGGGACTCGCACGTGGTCTCCTACTGGATTGATACCTTGGTTCTCAAAAACTGATGGAAATACTTATTCTACTGTGTTGCATCTCCCTTTCCTCTTCGAGGGAATACAACGCAAGCTCGAGAAGTAGCAGTACAACAAGCGGGGGGATCGATTGCTCCGCCTGTTCTCCAGCTGGGGAATGGTTTTCTCGCATTTTTTGACAGCTTCTTGGCTCGAGCTTGAGCTCGAATCCTTCTGTAGTCGTGCTCGATGTACCTTCTTGATTTGGCGCTCATAGTCTGAGTCAACAGGCTTGGTAGCTGGTTTTCTTGCCATATGAATAAAGTGGTCAACGACTTTCGCATGCACTTTCTCCTTTGGTGGCGGTGGCGGTTTCAGTCCAAAATGGGCGTCCACTTGGGCCTTCACTATGGCTGTGTTTTCCTCGTCGGTCATGTTGTAAGGCCTCTGAGGAAGAGGAGTGAGGCTCGGACCATATTGAACTCACTTGTCTCCGCCTGTACCTCCTATACTATCTCGACTTGTTGCGGTAGCTATCTTCCGCGATTGCTGAGGCGGCGAAGACGGCTGACGTGGTGCTAGGTGGCTTCTCACCCCTCGTTGGTTACCCCAAGTGGAAGGTTTGAGATGCAGTGTAGCAGAAGTTTTCCCTTGGCAATACCAAGGATCGTTTTCCCTGAGACTCCCAGTTTCAACAAGAAGGTGTCAACTGCTAACGGCGCCAGATATTAGCAATCAATGTGGACCTGCACACAGATACAAATAACTTTGCTCCCAACGAGTACAGAGAGGTTGTCAATCCCTCCGGCCTTGTAGTTTACAAAGGATCAAACGCAAGTGATAGTAGTGATAGATATAATTGCAATAGTAAGTAAAAGCGGAAAGTAAATAGTGGATGTGATTGATGATGGTAATATGGACCAGAGTCTCATGATGTTCACTAGTGATGTCTCTCTCCCAAAAGACGATAAAATAGCTATGTGAGGTAAACGAATTACAGCTGGCTAATTGACAGGACCATATGCGCAAACCAATGCTGACTACATTGCAAGAAAGGTTGAGGTTCAAAGCATGGGCGGTACGCCGAGGTAAGTAGACCGAAATCCATCTGCATCTACTACTAATCATCCACCTTGAGATATCTATCCAGAACATCTCGCTGGCATTAATTTGCGAGTCCCACCCATAGTGTAAACTCAAAGCAACAGACAACTGCATTAAAAGAAAGTGCGCAAACCAGTGCTGACTACATTGCAAGAAAGGTTGAGGTTCAAAGCATGGGCGGTACGCCGAGGTAAGTAGACCGAAATCCATCTGCATCTACTACTAATCATCCACCTTGAGATATCTATCCAGAACATCTCACTGGTATTAATTTGCGAGTCCCACCCATAGTGTAAACTCAAAGCAACAGACAACTGCATTAAAAGAACTTTGCGTAAAGTAAACAGTCCTTGCACCCGCGGGCACAAGCACCGTTGTTTTCCCCCTTGTGGCAACAGCACATACCCTAGACTCATGTTTCTGTCACTCAAGCTAGTCATCGAGGGGCATGAACCCACAATCGAGCATCACGTTCCCTCTTGGAGTCACTACCTATTACTTGGCCAAAGCAATAAATAACAACGGAGAACATGCAAGAATTACTTACGAACATAAATATAAAAGAGGTAGATCAAATATATTACTCAAGCACAATCTGAACATAATCTCATAATCCATCGGATCCCAGCAAACTCATCATAGCAACATCATAAGGATTACATATGTGCCTCGATCATGTAGGGCAGCTCACGAGGACTAATTAGTGAAGCACAAGAATGGGAGGAGAACATCACATAGCTACTGGTCATGGACCCATGGTCCAAGGGAGACTACTCACAACTCATCCGGGAGGCGTCCATGGTGGTGGAGAAGCTCCCGGTGGTGATCCTCCCCTCCGGCAGGGTGCCGGGAAGAGTTCTCCTGGTGCTCCCGATCTTGGAAGCGGCGGTAGCGGCGGAACAGAGATGAGATCGCGAAAAAGAGTTCCCGTCTCGAGGGTTTCGGGAGACGCTTTAAATATCTGCCAAAGGGGGGCATCAGCGGAGCCTCGGGGGCCCCAGGCGCCTCCCGGCGCGGCCCAGGGGGGGGGGCGCGTCGCCAGGGCGCCTGGAGCCCTGGTGCCCCCCCCCCGGCTGTACTTCAGGCGCAAGGTAGCTTCTGGAACGCTGATTTTTTATATAATTTTTCTGGATTTTTCCTGGCAGTTCTCGTAATGTGAAAACCTGAAATACAAAAACAGCCGAAAACAGAAACTGGCACTGGTGTGCACTGAGTTAATAGGTTAGCACAAATATGATCAAAAGTGTATGGAAGTGTATAAATATCATAGCAATATCACCCAAAAGAGGCATGGAGCAAGCAAAAATTATAGATACGTTTTGGACGTATCAACATCCCCAAGCTTAATTCCTGCTCGTCCTCGAGTAGGTAAATGATAACAAGAATAATTTCTGTGGTGACATGCTATTAACCATATAGGACTTTTTCATAGTCATATGACAAAAGCTTACTGAGACAACGAAGCTGTAGTAATTAAGTTGCCTCATGAGAAAATCACAAAGAACTGAAAGTTTTACAATATGATATTGAAACATCAAATATATTTGTAATGAACATGGTGTGCAAATATGATAAAGTGATATCTAGCTTGCCCCCTTTAGTGAAGCAAAACATAAATGCAGGGGCACCTTCAAGGTTTAAGTGATGACTAGATACAATGATTTCAGAATAAACGATATCACAATCATGCAAAAGACAATGCTACTTTGGGACAATAAACATTACACTCAGAATGACAATCATGCTCTCAGTAGTTGGTGCTTTTAAAAGAAGGTGGAGACTCTCGAGCCGTGGCTTTTGTTGGCAAGGTTGAAAACCCGTAATCGGAAACAAAGACAAAACATGTACCAGAGCTCTTGGCTTTAAAAACAGAGGTAATAATAATTATTATTTTGATTATGCATGTTTCGTCAACGAATGCTAGCAGACAACTCAATCACTTTTTGAGATGGACAAGTTTCGAGGAACGGCTCCCGAATGAGGACGATCACATCCTCTTAATCTCCTTTGTTTATCACTGCCAAAGTTTTCTGATTTCTCATGAACAAAGCATGAAGGAGGGTTTGTTTGTTATATTAATTTTGAGCCGGGCGCACTCAATGCCAGTTCCTTCTCGTATTATGGGTTTGCACATTATACATGCAATCCCGGGGTGAAGCTTGTCCAACTTAAAAAGATCATGAATTAACCACTACTTCCTCATGAACTTACAACAGAGGCACAAAATAAGAATGCTTTTTTTTCTTTGAATAATTTCGAGATGGCACATGCAAGTCTCCGTTAGGAATGGCAGGTAAATACCATGTAGGAAGATATGGTGGACTCATATGGCATAACTGGATTAAAAGGATGTGGATGCACAAGCAGTCAGTCTGCTTAGTACAGGCGAAGGTTAGCAAAAGACTGGGAGCGACCAACTAAGAGAGCTATGACGGTCATAATCATGCAGAGCGAAAAAGCAACATTGAATCAGGCATGGTAGTTATATCGCTACTCAGAAACAAAAGATCATCAAGGCTTGACAGACTTTCTTTACAGTCTTAAATATGCGTGAGCATACGCCAAGTCAATCAAAATAAATTCTCGAAGGAAGATATTACTAAACCATACCACATCATAGGCAAACAAATCATGTTGGTACTCCAATAACACATTGGAAACTCCCCCCCCCCAGCTATTTGAGACTAACCATAAGAAAACATGAACTACTAAGCGCCATTATGCACGTA
This sequence comes from Secale cereale, assembly GCA_902687465.1. Lineage (NCBI taxonomy): Eukaryota > Viridiplantae > Streptophyta > Magnoliopsida > Poales > Poaceae > Secale > Secale cereale. Next base: position 148,097,662 of record LR738715.1, read on the forward strand.
GCATCTTTATCATAGACATATCAACCAATGCAACGGAAGCAAACTCTCTTAATAAGATAAGCATGATAACTAAAGAGAGTTCAAGCAACCAACTAAACAAAAGCTCTTTAAAAAGATAAGCATGAATACTAAGAGCAGAACATGATAGTACCTATTGAAAGACAAAGAACACACACAGCAAAGATAGACATGAAAATTCTATGTTATGTTCTGGGTAGAAGTGGAGCGTGTTTCTCTCCCACATAAAGAAAGCTGAGTTCCGACTCGTTATGAAAAACTAAAAAGGAAACTAAAAAGCAAGACGCTCCAAGCATAGCACATAACACATGAAGTGATAAAAATATAGTGGAACGAAAGACGAACTGATAATGTCGATGGAGAAGGGGATGCACGGGGGCATCCCCAAGCTTAGACGCTTGAGTCTCATTGAATATTTCTTGGGGGTGCACGGGGGCATCCCCAAGCTTGAGCGTTTGACACTCCTGAATCTTTTTATCATCTTCCCTCGCACACTTGAAAACTCCCTTCATACATAACTCATCATAATCTGATTAGCGAGGTTAGTACCCATAATAAAATAATTGTACCTTGCTGGAAATAAGGATATTCTTGAAGGTCTACTATTTCTCAATAATGACAAAAGGTTTTTGCAAAGAAAAAGCAAGATCTAGGTTTGCAAAATGAAGGAAAGGCAAAACAGGACAGAATCTGTGAAAAACAGAACAGCAGGTAGTAAATGATTTGTTCGGGGCACTTCTGCAACTCTAATAAAAAAACTCAGAACATACGCACGAAAGACAATTATATAGAGCACGCTGTCGAAAAAATTCAGACCAAAAAGATGATATGGTGATTTTATACGAATTTTTCTATCCAAGGACAGAATATGTTTCCTAGACAGCACCTCACAACTTTTGAACTTTCTTGCAATCAGAGGCTATACTTGGCACAAAATTGAAAAGAAAAGATACAATGATGATTCTACTGTAGTAAACAACATCAAGACACAACAAAAGCAAAATAAATTTATTCATTGGGCTGCCTCCCAAAAGCGCTTTCTTTTATGCCTTTAAGCTAGGCATAATGCAAAGAGATCAAGTTTTATCAAGAGTAAAAGAATAGCTAGCCCGTATAACGGACTCAAAAGGTAACTTAATATTCTTTCGAGGGAAGTGTTCCATCCCTTTCTTGAGAGGAAACTGGAATTTAATATTACCCTCTTTCATGTCAATGATAGCACCAACGGTGCGCAAAAAGGGACGTCCCAAAATAATTGGACACGAAGGTTCACATTAAATATCCATAATAGTAAAATCAACGGGAACATAATTATCATTGACAACGATAAGAACATCGTCGTTCTTCCCCAAAGGTTTCTTTATGGAAGAATCAACGAGACGAACACCAAAAGAACAAGAATCATAAGGTTTCAGTTTAAGCATATCATATAGTCTTTTGGGCATAACAGAGGTACTAGCTACAATATCACATAAAGCATAGCAAGAAAAGTTGTTTATTTTAATTTTAATCATAGGATCCCAACCATCTTCTAGCTTTCTAGGTATGGAGGCTTCTACTCTAAGTTTCTCCTCCCTAGCTTTGATGAGAGCATTAGTGATATGCTCTGTGAAGGCAAGGTTAAGCGTGCTAGTGCGGGGGTCTCTAGACATCTTGTGAAGGAAATCAATAACTTCGGTAAGAGTGCAATTATCAAAATCAAGGTCACTAGCATCAAGTAAAGTGGTAGTGGTGTCCTTCAGGTTCACTTGTTTGGTAGTTTCTATAGTCATAGCATCACCATTAATAGGTCCAATGGGACCAGGAGTGCATTGGGTGCTAAGAGTTTGGATATCCTCAACAACTTGGATAGTAGCAACAGTGTGGCGGGTAGGAAGTCTCTTAATTCTATCCTCTTCCTCCCTTTCTCTAGCCCATCTCTCTTTACGTTTAGCCATCATCCTAATATTTTCATTAATTTCCACTTGAATAGCATTCATAGGAGTGACCTTCCTCTCCTCAAGAGGAGAAGTTCTAATTTTATGCAATTCGATCTCATTGGCTAAATGGTCTACCTTCGAAGAGAGATCATCTAGTTTATGTAGTTTTTCTTCTACACTTTTATTAAAGGCTTTTTGGGTAGTGATGAAATCTTTAAGCATAATCTCTAGTTCAGTAGTGGAGTTCTTGGTGCTAGGATAAGCATTGTTGTTCCCATAAGAGTTAGAGGGGAACGGTCTAGGATTGCTACGAAAATTACTCCTATAAGCATTGTTATTAAAATTGTTTCTAGAGATAAAGTTCACATCTACTTGTTCTTGAGCAATCAAAGAATTTAAAGGAACATCACGAGGATCAATAGAAGATTGCTTCGAAAGTAGAGACATGATCAAGTCAACTTTTTCATTAAGGGAGGAAATCTCCTCGACAGAGTTTACCTTCCTACCTGTTGGAGCGCGTTCGGTGTGCCATTGGGAATAATTGGTCATCATCTCATCGAGAAGCTTTGTAGCAGCACCAAGTGTAGTTGACATAAAGGTTCCTCCCGCGGCCGAATCTAACAAGTTCCGCGAGGTAAAATTCAAGCCTGCATAAAAAGTTTGGATAACCATCCAAGTAGTCAAACCATGAGTAGGGCAGTTCTTGATAAGAGATTCCATACGTTCCCAAGCTTGGGCAACGTGTTCATTATCCAATTGTTTAAAATTCATTATGTTACTTCTTAGTTGGATAATTTTAGCAGGTGGATAGTATTTTCCAATAAAAGCATCTTTGCACTTGTCCCATGAATCTATGTTATTTCTAGGCAAAGACTGAAACCAAATTTTAGCTCCTCCTCTCAAGGAGAAAGGAAAAAGCTTAAGCTTAAAAATATTACCATCTATTTCTTGGTACTTTTGCATATCACAAAGTTCAACAAAGTTGTTTAAGTGTAAAGTGGCATCATCTCCAGCACCGAGAATTGATCTTTCATGACTAAGTTCAGTAAAGCAGGTTTAATTTCATACGAAGGTGCTGAAGTGGCAGGTGTAGTGATAGGTGTGCTGATAAAGTCATCGTTGTTGTGACTAGTGAAGTCACATAACTTGGTGTTCTCGGTGGAACCCATAGTAGCAAGCAAGCAAGATAAATATTTTTGTGATTTTCGATAAAAGATACTAAAGCAAAAACTGAAAGGTAAACTAACAAGACTAAAAGCATAGGTAAAAGATAGCGTGCAACTGCCCTATCCTGAAGAGTGGAGTCCCCGGCAACGGCGCCGGAAATTGCTTTTCTAGGTGGCTTCTCACCCCTCGTTGGTTACCCCAAGTGGAAGGTTTGAGATGCAGTGTAGCAGAAGTTTTCCCTTGGCAATACCAAGGATCGTTTTCCCTGAGACTCCCAGTTTCAACAAGAAGGTGTCAACTGCTAACGGCGCCAGATATTAGCAATCAACGTGGACCTGCACACAGATACAAATAACTTTGCTCCCAACGAGTACAGAGAGGTTGTCAATCCCTCCGGCCTTGTAGTTTACAAAGGATCAAACGCAAGTGATAGTAGTGATAGATATAATTGCAATAGTAAGTAAAAGCGGAAAGTAAATAGTGGATGTGATCGATGATGGTAATATGGACCAGAGTCTCATGATGTTCACTAGTGATGTCTCTCTCCCAAAAGACGATAAAACAGCTATGTGAGGTAAACGAATTACAGCTGGGCAATTGACATGACCATGTGCGCAAACCAATGCTGACTACATTGCAAGAAAGGTAGAGGTTCAAAGCATGGGCGGTACGCCGAGGTAAGTAGACCGAAATCCATCTGCATCTACTACTAATCATCCACCTTGAGATATCTATCCAGAACATCTCGCTGGTATTAAGTTGCGAGTCCCACCCATAGTGTAAACTCAAAGCAACAGACAACTGCATTAAAAGAACTTTGCGTAAAGTAAACAGTCCTTGCACCCGCGGGCACAAGCACCGTTGTTTTCTCCCTTGTGGCAACAGCACATCCCCTAGACTCATGTTTCTGTCACTCAAGCTAGTCATCGAGGGGCATGAACCCACAATCGAGCATAACGTTCCCTCTTGGAGTCACTACCTATTACTTGGCCAAAGCAATAAATAACAACGGAGAACATGCAAGAATTACTTACGAACATAAATATAAAAGAGGTAGATCAAATATATTACTCAAGCACTGTCGGGGGAAACTGTCCTCCCACGAGCACCTATGGGACCGGAGCCCCTTCTACGTTGCGGTAAGGGAGCGGAGGGAGCACGAAGAGCAGATCGAGGGGCACACGCGGGCAGTTTTACCCAGGTTCGGGCCGCGCGGACGCGTAAAACCCTACTCCTGCTTAGGTTGTATTGCGTTCTTGGGCTCGGGAGCTTGAAGATCTAAAGTACTAGCTACACCGAGCGAGAGAGTTGTTTAAGTTTCCGAATCGAACCCCCTCTACGTTGTGCATGGGCCTCCTTTTATAGCTCAAAGGGGTCTCCGACACATGTCAACGTAGAGGAGGGTAAAAGTGTAAATTTGGTGGTAGTTGTAACAGTGCGTGAATAGTGCATGAACAGTGGATGAATAGTGGTCTTCACCTAACTTTGACAATGGGGGACAAGGGCATTAAATGCACGTCGCCGTCGCCCCCAAAAGCGTCCGTCCATTCTTCTCCGTTCGCCACGGCGGTAGCCTCGTCACCGTGGCTTGCCACCGTGTGCCCCAGGCTGCACAGCCGTCTGCCACGTGCCCCTGGAAGGGCCCCAGGGCGACGCGTGGGCAGATGAGCTGGAGCGCGGGCACACAGCGTAGGTTTCCCCGGCAAGCACCTTGCCGGGGTCGTGATCTTGCCGGGCCCGGAAGCTTGTCGCTCTCCGGGTCCTGCCGGGGCGCATGACGCGCCGAGACATCTCTTGAGGTATGTGTTCCTTGGCCTTCCTGGCAAGCTCCTCTTGCCAGGGTCTTGTGCTAAAGTGATAACCTTGAGCCTGGTGCGGCCTTCCCGGCAAGCTCCTCTTGCCGGGGCCTTGATCTTCTGACTTGTATACTTTGTTTTTGAATGGCTTCATAGGGACCAGAAAGGTTCTCGGCAAGCACGTGATATGCCCTGCCACGGGAAGCTGCTACTGCCCGTGCACAAGTTGGGGTACTAAGGTACCCCTATCTTAGTACACCGACAGGAGCCCCCGGGCCTGGGCCACACACGGTGTTGAGCGCTGTTGGGCCAGGCCCAAAATAGTGCACGGGCACACGCGGCCCACGGCAAGCCGTATCCCCTTCCGTATCCGCCGCATCCCTCCCTAACGGCACGCGTCGATTGCGGCGTCGTGGGAGAGATCGTGGCATGTTCTTTAATGGGAAATGCGGAACGTCCCCCACTTCCCCCTTAAAAGCAGAGGAAGCAAGGGCAGTTCCCTCCATCGTCTTCATTGCGCCTTGATTCTCCAGAAACCCCCGTCGCCCTCCGCCCCCCAAAGGTCGACAGAGAGCCCAGCTCCACTCCCTCCTCCGCCGTCCGCAGCGTCCGCAGCGCCATCGTCCTCCCCGACATCCCCGCCATGGCCCCGAAGGGCGAAAAGACGAAGAAGGAGAAGTCCGAGCAGGCGGCGAAACTGGCTGCTCTGCGAAAGAAGTGCGTGGTCTTCGCGCCAAGGCTTGGTCCGAGGGAGCTGCGGGACAAATACTATTTGTTCTGGGCGAGGGAGACCAAAGCTCATCCCCGCACCAGAGTCCTCCCCGCCGTCGCCGTCGACATGTTCCCCGGCGGGTACTTTTTCTTCGCCGCATTCTTCCACTTTGGTTTGTGCCCTCCGTACTCGGAGTTCTTCTGCGATGTAATGAACACGTACGGCCTCCACCTTCTAGATTTCACCCCCAACGCCATCCTTACAATGGCCGTTTTCGCACATCTGTGCGAAAACTATGTTGGGGTTCATCCCAATGTAGCTCTTTTCCGCCACTTCTTTATGCCTAGAGTAGAGTCCGGCGCTCCCCTCTCCGGCGGTATCTCCTGGATCTTCAGGCTAAACAAGAAGGATTCGTACCTGAAGGGAGAGCTCCGCGGGAAGTGGGAGGAGTGGAGAGCCGATTGGTGCTGGGTGGTAGAAGATAAGGCCGAGCCCTTCACCTCGCCGCGCACGACTGCCATAGTGCGCGGCAGGGATTGGAGTGAGTTGGCCCCGGAGGACACCAAGCTTAATATCGCCCTCATTAGGATCATTCGTCTCCGGGTCGCCAATTTGACAGTTGGAGAAGTTGGAGCAGATTTTCTCCGCCGCCGCATCGCCCCCTTACAGGAAAGGAAGAGGCGTGCCTGGGAATTCGGCAACGCGGCGGACATCATGAGGCTGCGCCCTGGATTGAACTACAACTTCACCGTCTTGGAGTTGAAGGGGATGGTCAAGGAGCTCTTCAAGCATGACCCCGCCCACCCGGAGTGGTTCAGACCTTCCCGGGGAGTGGTGCCGCTGTGCAATAGCACTGCCCGAGATTCTATACGCGCGATGATGCCCGAGTGCGACTCTCATGGCGTCGTCCCCACTTGGCTGGAGCCTCCGCCAGAGACCGTGCTGACCTTCTTCGACAACTTGGTCGAGAAGCCCTGCAAGGCCGATGAGCAGAAGGGCCTTACCCGGGATACTACTGGCCGGGATATAGCTTACATCGCCTCCAGGATGGAGGAGGCCGCCGCAGCTGCGGCAGCAGGCGAATTTGGATATACTGTGGACGAGGCAGAGGCCGCGGACGCAGTGAGTCAAGCAGAGGAGGCGGAAATCCTCAAGCTGCTGAAGATCGCGCCCGAGGAGTTTGCCGGGGAGCCCTCCGCGCAGCTTGCCGGGACGAGTGAGGTTGCCGGGGGGAGCGGAGCCGCCGGGCATGGCACTGAGTCCAGCGGGCCTGCCGAGGAGGAGGAGGACGCCGAGGCTGAAGATTCCGATGAAGACTCCGGTGGATCTCTGAATCTTGACGACGATGCCTCCTCGTCCTCGGAGAACTCTCCGCCTCCGCCAAGCCCTCCGCAGCAACCGACGAAGCGCCTCCGCAAGGCAGCTGGGACGGCGAGGCCACAGGCGCCTTGACAGCAGCCGGCGCGCCGTGCGACGCGCGCCACCAAGACGAGCGAAGTCGTCAAGGAGGCGCCCCGTGCCCAAGCGCCAAGCGGAGGAGGATCTTCCCGGAGCGGAACGGGCGCCCCTACTGCCCCTCGGTCCTCGGCGACGACGGGGGCTGGGTCTTCACAGCCCACAGCCCCGGAGACCGCCAAGCGCCCGAGGGAGCCTTCTCCTCCTGCTCCTCGCGCGGGAGCACACCAGGCGGAGTTCGACTTCTCCGCCCTTAGCTCCGACGAAGAGGAAGAGGAGTAAGTACTTGCAATTCCTTAGTTTCTTTGATTTTGTCTTGATTTTCCTTGCTTGGTTCTGATCTTGCTTTTGTTTTGCTTCGCAGGACCTTGGCCCAGCGGATGGCGAAGAGGGCCAAGATCCCTGTGGTCACTATCGAAGACGACGAGCCCGACAAGGGTGAGCACCCCGCCAAGGGAGGGCGCGGGCGGCCCTCCGCCAGCAGGGGCTACTGCTCCGCCGCCAAGGGAAAACTCCCCGGCGAGGGATCCCATCGTCGAGGAAATCCGCGAAGGTAAAGCTTGTAACTTCTTCTTCTTGGATTCGTCTTTTTGGATATTTGCTTGATTCTTTCTTTTCTTTTTCTTCCACTAGACCCTCCTGCCCCCGAGCCGATGGAGACGGAGGCCACCGCTGAGGAGGAGGTGCACGGCGATGGCGGCAATGCCTCTGCCACCGAGGGAACGGCTGAAGCTAGCGAGCCAGTCGTCGAGGAGACCGCCCCGACCGCCGACGCCGCGGCTGGGGAAGGGACCGGTGACCATACTGCTGGCCCGGAGGCCGCAGGAGCGCCGGACACTACACCGGCCGCCGACCCTTCCGCCTCCGCAGAGCGGTCGGGTGTCTACTTGAAGGCCGCCAACGGGGTCTTTATTCAAGTCCCGTGGGCGTCTTCGTCTCGAGCACCCGCGGAGGGAGAGACCTTTGACGGAGAGGTCCTCGCCTCCGCCGGCTTGAAGATCGTTGAAGCGCCCGGCGACAGCGACGAGCCCGAAGAGGAGGGACTCCTTCGTCGGCTCCTGGCTTTGTATCGGGCCAGGCAGGCGAAGCTGGAGTCCCGGGAGGCTCTCGCCGCCAAGGCTGGAGCAGACTTGGAGAAGCGCGCCGCGAAGCTCCGTGCCGCCAACCAGGCGGCCCTCCGCAACTTGGCGGAGAAGCGTGAAGAGCTTGCCGGGGCGCAGCAAGCCTTCCTCCTGGAGAAGGCTGAGGTCGAGGAGCAGCAGCGGTTGGCCGCCGAGGAGTTGTCTCAGCGGGAAGGGGCACTCAACCAGCGGAAGGTCGACCTCGACGCCCACGAGGACGAGCTGACCGCCCGGGAGCAAGCCATCGGCGGGGCCTTGAAGGAGGCGAGAGACGTCGCCGCTGCCGCGGAAACTGCCAAGAAGGATCTGGAGGCCAAGGTGAAGCAGACGGAGCTGTACTTGAGGACGAGCGAGGAGAGGGTCACTGCGCTCAACGTGGAGCGGGAGAAAGACGCCCACACCAACTCTGAGCTGCAGGTACGCCTCTCCGAGAAGGGCAAAGAGCTTTCTGACGCCAGGAACTCCATCGCTGACTTAGAGCTGAAGGTTTCCACCTTGACCAACTCGCTCGACGCCGCCCGGGACCGCGAGACAAAGCTGAAGGACGAACTCCGCAAGGAAAGGAACTTGGTGGAGAGCGCCGTCGTCTCGGCGAACAACTTCAACCGGGCAGTGGAGCAATGGACTGATGAGCTGGTCACCTCCGCTGCCAATATTGACAAGGAGATGGTGGCGCTGAGGGCAGAGCATCTCGTGTACTCCCCGGATGAGAGTCTCCCCCATAGCGCCAAGTTGAGTCTGTTCTTCAGGGGAATAGCGCCGGCACTTGCGCGGCTGCGGGAGAGGATCCCCGTGCAGCTGGCCGACGAGGCGCGTCGGCTCTGCATGGGCACCATGGAGCGGGTCCTGTCAAAGATCGTCTACCGCAACCCCGGCATCAACCTCGTCAACGTTCTCCGCAGCTTGCCGCCCGAAGCCAATCAGGAGGCGTTGAAGGCGCAGGTTGCCCACATCGTCGCCAAGGTGAACAAGATCACAAGGCGTGAAGGCGACCGCGTAGATTAGATTCCTTTCTTTCTGCTTCCTTTGCCGCTGCAAAGTATGTTACGGACAAGAATCTATTAATATTGCGGCAAGTTATCTTTGTAATATACAATCTTATTTCGAGCAACCAATGTAGTGTTATCTCCCTTGCTTTGGTCCCTTTCACTTTGTATGCGTTCCACCCTACGCTTTCAGGGAACTTGCCGGCAAAAGGACCCTTGCCGCGAGCGCTGAGTGCTGGACTCTTAGCAGCCTGCTGGCAAAGGCCTTGCCGACAAGAAACCTTGCCGCAGCTAGTCGCAGCACACTTAGCTTGCTGAGCGAACTCGAAAATGAAGTAAGGGTGCGACACTTGTCGCAGCTCACTTAAGTCATTGAGCGTGCTCGAAACAAAGTAAGGGTGCGGCTAGCCACGGGTAGGTTCCTCCGCGCACAGGTTTTCCATACAAAGTGTGGTTGTTCAAGGAAGACAACTAAAAAATTTGAAAAATTTGAACTACTCAAACTTTGGTAACTTAGCTTTCATAATTTGTTTGCTCCCCGACAAGGCTTCTCTTTCTTGAACAGCACTCGGTTCATGCCTCCATCTCCTCCCCCCGGCAAACTTGTGCGCGAGGTATACTCCTTCTGCTTAAGAGAGAGACAAAAGAGGTGGAAACACAAGTGTAGGGCCTTACGGCTTGCTAGTGCTTACCGGGGATGTGCGTTGCACAAAGTGTCAGATGATGTACGCAAATAACAAAGAAAAGCATGGAAATGACAATTAGTGCGAAGCACAAAAGTTGTACTGATGCACGGGATCTGCGCCCGGCTTTGTACAAAGGTTTACATGCAACAGCGGCAAGACTTGTACAAAAGGTGGTTGCCGGAGCGGATCACGGCAACCGCGCCTTATGGGTGAAACTTGCGAAGATGCTCTATGTTCCAGGAGTTGCTCACCGGTAAGCCTTCTTCGGTATCAAGGCGGACAGCGCCGGGCCTTGTGACTTGTCTCACCCGATAAGGGCCTTCCCACTTCGGCGTCAACTTGTTGGAATTCTTGGCAGACTGAACGCGCCGAAGAACAAGGTCGCCTTCCTCGAGACTCCTAGCCTTGACCTTGCGGCTGTGATAGCGACGCAAGGCTTGCTGGTATCGAGCAGCTCGTACAGCAGCCTGGAGACGTTCCTCCTCGAGGAGCAATGCATCATCTTGTCACAGTTGCTCTTGCTCGAGCTCATCATAAGCGAGCACTCGAGGAGATCCGTATACGAGTTCCGTGGGGAGAACTGCCTCTGCTCCATAGACAAGAGCAAAGGGTGTCTGTCCGGTGGCTCGATTTGGTGTCGTCCTGATCGACCAAAGAGCCGCCGGCAACTCCTCTATCCAGTTTCTTCCGCACTTGTGCAGCCTGTCGAAGGTTCTTGTCTTGAGTCCGCGCAGCACTTCAGCATTGGCCCTCTCCGCTTGACCATTGCTCCTCGGGTGAGCAACAGAAGCGAAGCAGACCTTGGCGCCAAGGTCCTGGACGTACTGCATGAAGGTGCGACTTGTAAACTGTGTGCCGTTGTCGGTGATGATCCTATTAGGGATTCCGAAACGGCAAACAATCGATCTGAAGAACCTGACTGCTGACTGTGCTGTCACCTTTCTCACCGGTTCCACTTCTGGCCACTTTGTGAACTTGTCGATTGCTACGTACAGGTACTAAAAGCCTCCGACTGCGCGGGGAAAGGGGCCGAGGATATCGAGCCCCCAGACCGAGAAGGGCTAGGACAAAGGGATCGTCTGGAGAGCTTGAGCTGGCTGGTGAATTTGCTTGGCATGGAACTGGCACGCTTCACACTTGGTTACTTGTGCAGTTGCATCTTGGAGGGCTTCTGGCCAGAAGAAACCTTGCCGGAACGCCTTCCCGGCAAGTGCCCTTGTGCCAATGTGGTGACCACATATGCCTCCATGTATCTCTGCCAACAGCTTCTGTCCATCTTCCCTGGAAATGCACTTCAACCTGACACCATTGAGTCTTCTTCTGTACAGTTCATTGCCAACGAACTGGTACATACTTGACTGCCTGGTTATCTTCTCTATCTCTTCTGGCTCGTCGGGAAGTTCCCCAGTTTGCAGAAAACGGACGATTTGTTGTGCCCATGCTGGAGCCTGGGGCTCGACAGCAAGGACTAAAGGCATGAGGGCTGCTGCGGGAACCTCAGCTTCTACGGCGAGAACCTGCGGCTCTGCCGAAGGCTTGTCGGGAACGCCTGCTTCGACTGTACAGACCCTTGGGTCTGCAGGAGCAAACTGTTCCTCAGCATCTTGGTTGTTGATCTTGGGGACCTTGGCGGCGGCTTCGGGAAGATCTGCCGGCAAGTAGTCGCCGGAGACCAACTTCCTCTTCTTGTTTTGCCCAACTGATGGTGTAACGGATGGCTGAGTTAACTTGAGCACAAAGGTCCCTGGTTCCACAGGTAACTTCATTGCAGCACACTTTGAAAGGCCATCTGCAGTATCATTCTGAGCTCTCGGGACGTGCTCCATTTGCAGACCTTCAAAGTGTTCTTCAAGCTTCCTCACTTCATCAACATAAGCTTCCATCAAAGGGCTTTGGTAACTCTTATTTACTTGTCGGGCCACCAACTGTGAATCTCCCCGTACAATCAACTTCTTGATCCCAAGCTCGGCCGCAATTCTGAGGCCGGCAAGCAAACCTTCATACTCAGCAGTATTGTTTGTCGCTTGTTCTTTGGGAAAGTGCATCTGGACAACATACTTGAGGTGCTCTCCGGTGGGCGCTATGAGTATGACGCCGGCACCGGCGCCTTGCAGCGAGAAAGCACCATCAAAGTACATTACCCACTCGCTGCTCGCTTCTTGGACGGGGACGCTTGTCTCTGGGACTTCTTCATCTGGCGTTGGGGTCCATTCTGCTATGAATTCTGCCAAAGCTCTGGTCTGTATAGTTGAAGTACTCTCAAACTTGAGACCAAAGCTTGACAATTCCTGTGCCCACTCGACGCTCCTGCCTGTTGCTTCGGGATTCTGCAATATCCTCTTCAGCGGAAAGCGAGTGACCACTGTTATCTCATGTGCTTGGAAGTAATGGCGCAGCTTTCTTGAGGCCATGAGGAGGCCGAACAGTAACTTCTGCACTCCAGAGTATCTTGATCTAGCCCCCTGCAAGAGGGAACTCACAAAATACACTGGACGCTGCACCATCTTCCTTCGCACTTCTCCTTGCTCTTTCACAGACTTGTCCTTGTCGGGGCCAGAGCTTGTCGGGGGAGCCCCCTGCTTGTCGCTGGATTCGCTTGCCGGGGCTGCGGGCTCTTCCTCATCCGCCTCCCTCTCCGCTACTAATGCAGCACTAACCACTTGATTGGTTGCCGCTAGGTATAGCAGCAACTTCTCTTGTGGTCTAGGTGCAACAAGTATTGGAGTGGAGGATAGGTATCCTTTCAAGTCTTGCAGCGCTGCCTCCGCTTCCGGAGTCCATTTCATAGGACCCGCCTTTTTCAAGATTTTGAAGAAAGGCAGGGCGCGTTCTGCAGACTTTGAAATGAACCTGCTGAGGGCAGCCACACAACCAGCAAGTCTTCTTACGTCCTTGACGCGCTTCGGGGCTTCAATCTGCTCGATGGCTTTTATCTTGTCGGGATTGGCTTCAATCCCCCTCTGGGACACAAAGAACCCGAGAAGCTTGCCGGAGGGAACTCCGAAGATGCACTTCTCGGGGTTCAGCTTGAGTTGGATCTTGCGCAGATTCTCAAAAGTTTCTTCTAAGTCTTGTATCAGGGTATCTTTGCTCTTGCTCTTGACCACTATATCATCCATGTAGGCTTCTATATTCCTGTGGATCTATGGCTCAAAAGCAGTGTGCACCACCCTTGCAAATGTTGAGCCTGCATTCTTCAATCCAAAGGGCATGCGTATGAAGCAATATGTGCCGCATGGAATAATGAATGCAGTCTTCTCTTCATCTTCCTTGGCCATGAATATCTGGTGGTAACCTGAGTATGCATCAAGGAATGAGAGCAACTCACATCCAGCTGTGGAGTCAACAATTTGGTCGATGCGCGGCAAGGGAAAGGGATCCTTGGGACAAGCTTTGTTCACGTCGGTGAAGTCTATACAAAGTATCCACTTTCCATTAGCCTTTCGCACGACAACTGGATTGGCCAACCACGTGGGATGTATTACGCCTCTAACCAGGCCTGCTGCTTCTAGCTTCTTTATCTCTTCAGCTATGAACTCTTGGCGCTCCACGGCTTGCTTCCTGACCTTCTGCTTGACGGGCCGCGCGTGAGGACAAACAGCAAGCTTGTGCTCCATTACCTCCCTGGGAACGCCGGGGATGTCAGACGGTTGCCACGCAAATACGTCGACATTCGCCCGTAGGAAGGCAACGAGCGCGCTTTCCTATTTGTGTTCGAGTGTAGCACTGATGGTGAAGGTACCACCAGTGCCGTCCTCCTTGGCGGACACCTTCTTGGTCGCCGATGGAGCTGCCATTCCTTTCTTGCACTTGCCGGTGGAGCTCGATGGTGCGTCCTCGACGGCAGCGCAGCACTCCGAAGAGGTGCGTTTGCCGGAGTGGGCCCCAGAGCTCTTGCCGGACTTGGTCTTGGTCTTCCCCCCGGGAGCTTCAGCGGCAAGTGTGTCGCTGTCTGCTGCAGCTGCTGCATCCCTGTAGATCTTGTCGGCGCAGATAAGCGCGTCCTTCTTGTTGCCAGGGACAGAGATGACGCTTATCGGCACCGACATCTTGAGTACGTTGTATGCAAAGTGGGAAGTTGCCATGAACTTGGCGAGGGCAGGACGGCCAAGTATCCCATTGTACGGTAATGGGATATCGGCAACATCAAACGTGATCCTCTCTGTCCTGAAGTTGAGCTCCCCGCCAAATGTCACTGGCAGTGTAATCTTCCCCTTCGGCTTGCTCCTTCCCGGGTTGATTCCTTGGAACGTCCCGGTTTCCTCGAGCTCGCTGTCGGGGATCTGTAGCTTCTTGATCACAGCTGAGGAGATCAAGTTCAGGCCGGCCCCGCCGTCAACTAACATCTTGGTGACCTTGAGGTTGCGGATAGTTGGTGAGACCAACATCGGCAAGCACCCGACCGCAGTTGTGCGGTCAGGGTGGTCCTCAAGGTCAAAGATGATGGGCGTGCTGGACCATTTCAGCAGCCTACGTGACTCGACGGGCGGCTCAGCTGCATTCACTTCCCGTACCCACTGCTTGAGTTGGCGGTGGGAAGTGTGCAGAGAGGCACCTCCGTTGACACACAGAACCTATGTGGCCTTCTGGAACTCCTGCTCGCTGTTGTCTCCTTCTTCCATGTCATCATCGTCGTCTTCTTCCTCATCCTTGTCGCGGCCCCGGGGGGGTCTATCACCTTGCCGCTGCTTGGCCTTGCCGGCGTCCTCCCCGGCCGTTGAACGGCCGCTTCTTGCTGGGTTCTCCTCCGCCTCCTTGGGCCTTCTCCTTGTCGCGACGCTCGTATTCAGCCTTCTGCTGCTCTACGAGGTACTCGACTTGTTTGCAGTTCTGAAGATCGTGGCCCTTGGTGCGGTGGATCTTGCAGTACTGCTTGTCGGAGCCGTCCTGCTTGTCGGCTGCCGCTACAGGGGCGGGCTCCTTGCCGGAACCGCCAGCCTGTGCCTTCTTGGAGGGAGCCTCCTTGCCGGACTGCTCGACAACCAGCACCTCCTTGCTCTTCTTCTTTCTGTTGTTCCGCCGCCGGCCTTTCCTTGCCGGAGCGGCGTCCTCACTGTCGCTTCCTCCTGCGCCAGTATCCTCTCCGGGAAGTCTCCTCCCCTCTTCAGCGTGCGCGCACTTGTCAGCCAGGGCGTAGAGCTCGCTGACATCCCGGATCTTGGTCATGGCCATCTCCTCCCTCATCCGGCGGTTACGCACGTTCTGGTGGAACGCGTTGATAACCGCGACAGGGTGGACGTCGGGAATGTTGTGCTGGACGCGGCTGAATCGTTGGATGTATTTGCGCAGGGACTCTCCCTCCTTCTGGGCGAGGATGTGGAGATCGCTCTCCTGGCCGTGGGGTTTGTGGCCGCCCGTGAAGGCGCCAACAAACTGGTGGCACAGATCTGCCCATGAAGAGATGGAGTTCTCCGGCAAGTGCATAATCCAAGACCGGACGTTCGGCTTAAGCACTAGCGGGAAGTAGTTCGCTAGGATCTTCTCGTCGCGTCCCCCGGCAGCCTGCACCGCAATGGTGTAGATGCTGAGGAACTCCGAGGGGTGTGTCTTGCCGTCGTACTTCTCGGGTACGTCGGGCTTGAAATTCTTCATGCTGGGCCACTGGACTTGCCGTAGCTCACGGGTGAACGCAGGGCAACCCGCCGCGTACGGCAAGTCGCCTGGTTCACCGGGAGCGTGCGTGTCGACAGCGGTCCCAGCGTGCTGCTCTGACACTCTTCGGGCTTCCTGTCGATGCTAGATGCAAGTCCGAGCGTCCTCTTGCCGCCTGTCGTCGAGGACCTGGCGCTGGTCACGACGAGCCCGCGGATCCGACGACGCCGTGGAGTCATTGTCGACGTTGATCCGGCGGGGTGGCGTCTTCTGCTTCCGTGGCGGGGAGTGCACGGTAGTTGCACCCCCGGCGGTCTTGTCTCCATCAGCCTTCGTCTGGTCGACTTGCCGCGGCCGCGACGTCGCCGGCTGCTGCGGCGTGTCGTTGTTGGCGAAGGCGATGAGACTCTGGATCGTCGCCCTCCAGTCTTCGGCTTTACCTGCCGCTGGAGGGAAGTCGAGGAGCACCTGTGCTCTTGCTAGAGCTTCTGCTGGAGAGGAGGGGAGCGGCGGCAAGCGGTGCGAGGAGCGAGATATGCTCGGACTTCTAACAGGGTTAGAAGGAGCAGCTTCTCGCCCCAGCGACCGCGCCTTGCTCGTACCAGGACGGTGGCCTTGAACATCCCGCGATCCTCCGGTTTGTCCTTGCCCCAGCAAGCGTATGGTACCTCCTGTGCCACGGCGCTGCTGGTCTGGCACCTCCTGAGAGGGATGTGGTGCGTGTACGGACGCCGAGGCTTTGGAGTTTGCCCGGTCGTCGGTCTTGTCCTTGGATTTGGTGGCGTCATGAGTTCCCTCGCCGGCGACCACCCTTCCGCCGGTGTCTCCTCCACCAACCGTTGGTTCTGGTGGCGGTGGGATCGACGCAGACGGGCCTCCGACCTCCGAAGCTTTCTTCTTCGGAGGCATATTGATGCTGTCGATGAGGTTGATGCAGCTGATGAAGCTGCTGAAAGTTGCGCCCACGTGAGCGCCGGATCAGGTTCGCACAACCTCGACGCCCCCTACCTGGCGCGCCAAAGATGTCGGGGGAAACTGTCCTCCCACGAGCACCTATGGGACCGGAGCCCCTTCTACGTTGCGGTAAGGGAGCGGAGGGAGCACGAAGAGCAGATCGAGGGGCACACGCGGGAAGTTTTACCTAGGTTCGGGCCGCGCGGACGCGTAAAACCCTACTCCTGCTTTGGTTGTATTGCGTTCTTGGGCTCGGGAGCTTGAAGATCTACAGTACTAGCTACACCGAGCGAGAGAGTTGTTTAAGTTTCCGAATTGTACCCCCTCTACGTTGTGCATGGGCCTCCTTTTATAGCTCAAAGGGGTCTCCGACACGTGTCAACGCAGAGGAGGGTAAAAGTGTAAATTTGGTGGTAGTTGTAACAGTGCGTGAATAGTGCATGAACAGTGGATGAACAGTGGTCTTCACCTAACTTTGACAGTGGGGGACAAGGGCATTAAATGCCCGTTGCCGTCGCCCCCAAAAGCGTCCGTCCATGCTTCTCCGTTCGCCACGGCGGTAGCCTCGTCACCGTGGCTTGCCACCGTGTGCCCCAGGCTGCACAACCGTCTGCCACGTGCCCCTGGAAGGGCCCCAGGGCGACGCGTGGGCAGATGAGCTGGAGCGCGGGCACACAGCGTAGGTTTCCCCGGCAAGCACCTTGCCGGGGTCGTGATCTTGCCGGGCCCGGAAGCTTGTCGCTCTCCGGGTCCTGCCGGGGCCTTCCTGGCAAGCTCCTCTTGCCAGGGTCTTGTGCTAAAGTGATAACCTTGAGCCTGGTGCGGCCTTCCCGACAAGCTCCTCTTGCCGGGGCCTTGATCTTCTGACTTGTATACTTTGTTTTTGAATGGCTTCATAGGGACCAGAAAGGTTCTCGGCAAGCACGTGGTATGCCCTGCCACGGGAAGCTGCTACTGCCCGTGCACAAGTTGGGGTACTAAGGTACCCCTATCTTAGTACACCGACAAGCATAATCTGAACATAATCTCATAATCCATCGGATCCCAGCAAACTCATCATAGCAACAACATAAGGATTACATATGTGCCTCGATCATGTAGGGCAGCTCACGAGGACTAATTAGTGAAGCACAAGAACGGGAGGAGAACATCACATAGCTACTGGTCATGGACCCATGGTCCAAGGGAGACTACTCACAACTCATCCGGGAGGCGTCCATGGTGGTGGAGAAGCTCCCGGTGGTGATCCTCCCCTCCGGCAGGGTGCCGGGAAGAGTTCTCCTGGTGCTCCCGATCTTGGAAGCGGCGGCGGTGGCGGAACAGAGATGAGATCGCGAAAAAGAGTTCCCGTCTCGAGGGTTTCGGGAGACGCTTTAAATATCTGCCGAAGGGGGGCATCAGCGGAGCCTCGGGGGGCCCAGGCGCCCC
>LR738715.1:148115514-148133861 GCA_902687465.1 Secale cereale
CCCCCCCCCCCCCCGGCTGTACTTCGGGCGCAAGGTAGGTTCTGGAACGCTGATTTTTTATATAATTTTTCTGGATTTTTCCTGGCAGTTCTCGTAATGTGAAAACCTGAAATACAAAAACAGCCGAAAACAGAAACTGGCACTGGGGTGCACTGAGTTAATAGGTTAGTCCAAATATGATCAAAAGTGTATGGAAGTGTATAAATATCATAGCAATATCACCCAAAAGAGTCATGGAGCAAGTAGAAATTATAGATACGATTTGGACGTATCACGTGGCTGAGTCGGAGCAGGAGGAGTGGCCTGACGTTGTGCTGGACTTGAAGGAGCGGGAGTCTGCTGACGCGGTGGCGGATTTCGAGGAGGAGCCGGCTGACGCTATGCCGGACTTGGAGGAGGGGTCGGCTGACGTGGTGGCGGACTTGGAGGAGCGGGAGTCTGCTAACGCGGTGGCAGACTTTGAGGAGTCGGTTGAGGTGGTGTCGGTGGCCTTTGAAAGATGATGCAATCCTTTCTCCATAGGATGATACAATGTATAGCCTCTCCCAGTGTGTGATCCTCGTCACCTCCAGGAATGTCAAGCTCTAACCCCGAATATTGGTCCACCACCTCATCAACCTGGACACGACCATAGCCGGCTAGAATCAGGTTGCAATGGAAGCTTGCTTCGGGGGGATTTGTATAAGCAATGTCGTCCGCCACCTTCATGGATATGTTCTCCATTTTGAAGTGTAGCTCATAGTTAGTGTTCTCCATGATGTCATCCACAGGGTATCTATCCAGCAGTGCGTCGCCCGGGGTGGAACGCACGCTGCTTCTCAACATGGATGGGACGGTGCTATCCAAAGCTGGATCATTCGCTAGCTGCTGCCGCTGTTGAGACCCCATTTCCTGGCTAAGTGAGTCGATCTGCTGCTGCTACTGCTGGAATATGAGTGCAAAATCCGTGTGCGCTGATTCTAGGCCTTGAAGGCGTTTTGCTTTCGTCTTCCTCTACTCTTCCTCCAGGTTCTTCCTTCTCACACGGTTTCTGTAGTTGTCCCTCCAGTCCGAAAAGCCCTCATACCACGGAACAACGCCCTTGCCTCGTGTTCTTCCCGGGTGTTTAGGATTTCCCAGGGCACGTGTAAGCTCGTCGTTCTCTCAGTTGGGCTTGAACACCCCCTTTCGAGCTTCTTCCGTTGCATCAAGTATCTTCTTTTCGGCTCCTTTAAGACATGCCTTTTTCATGAAGGAAATATGCCCTAGAGGCAATAATAAAGTTGTTATTTATATTTCCTTATATCATGATAAATGTTTATTATTCATGCTAGAATTGTATTAACCGAAAACTTAGTACATGTGTGAATACATAGACAAAACTGAGTGTCCCTAGTATGCCTCTACTAGACTAGCTCATTGATCAAAGATGGTTATGCTTCCTAGCCATAGACATGAGTTGTCATTTGATCAATGGGATCACATCATTAGGAGAATGATGTGATGGACAAGACCCATCTCTTAGCTTAGCACTATGATCGTTTAGTTTTACTGCTATTTCTTTCTTCATGACTTATACATGTTCCTATGACTATGAGATTATGCAACTCCCGAATACCGGAGGAACACCTTGTGTGCTATCAAATGTCACAACATAACTGGGTGATTATAAAGATGCTCTACAGGTGTCTCCGAAGGTGTTCGTGGTATTGGCATAGATCAAGAATAGGATTTGTCACTCCGAGTGTCGAAAAGGTATCTCTGGGCCCTCTCGGTAATACACATCATAATAAGCCTTGCAAACAAATGACTAATGAGTTAGTCACGAGATGATGTATTACGGAATGAGTAAAGAGACTTGCCGATAACGATATTAACTAGGTATGGTGATACCGATGATCGAATCTCGGGAAGTAACATACCGATGACAAAGGGAACAACGTATGTTGTTATGCGGTTTGACTGATAAAGATCTTCGTAGAATATGTAGGAACCAATATGAGCATCCAGGTTCCGCTATTGGTTATTGACCGGATATGTGTCTCGGTCATGTCTACATAGTTCTCGAACCCGTAGGGTCCGCACGCTTAACGTTTGATGACGATCGGTATTATGAGTTTATGAGTTTTGATGTAGCGAAGGTAGTTCGGAGTCCCGGATGAGAACACAGACATGCAGAGGAGCCTTGAAATGTCCGAGACGTAAAGATTGATATATTGGACGACTATATTCGGACATCGGAAAGGTTCCGAGTGATTCGGGTATTTTTCGGAGTACCGGAGAGTTACGGGAATTCGCCGGGGAGCATATGAGCCTTATTGGGCTTTATGGGAAAGAGAGAGAGGAGGCTGCGTGCCCCCCAAGGCTTAGTCCGAATTGGTCTAGGGGAGGGGCAGCGCCCCCTCCTTCCTTCTCTTCTCTTTTCCCTTTCCTTCTCTCATACTCCTACAACTTGGAAGGGCTCCTAGTTCTACTAGGAAAGGGGGAATCCTACTCCCGGTGGGAGTAGGACTCCCTAGGGCGCGCCATAGTAGCGGGCTGGCCCTCTCCCTCCTCCACTCCTTTATATATGGGGGTGGGTGCACCCCATAGACACACAAGTTGATCATTGATCTTTTAGCCGTGTGCGGTGCCCCCCTCCATAGAAACACACCTCGGTCGTACCGTTGTAGTGCTTAGGCGAAGCCCTGTGGCGGTAGCTTCATCATCTCCATCACCACACCGTCGTGCTGACGAAACTCTCCCATGAAGCTCAACTGGATCAAGAGCTCGTGGGACGTCATCGAGCTGAACGTGTGCTGAACGCGGAGGTGTCGTATGTTCGGTGCTTGATCGGTTGGATCGCGAAGACGTCCGACTACATCAACCGCATCACTAGACGCTTCCGCTTTCGGTCTACGAGGGTACGTAGACACACTAGCCCCTCTCGTTGCTATGCATCTAGTAGATAGATCTTGCGTGATCGTTGGAAATTTTTCAAATACTACGTTCCCCAACAGTGGCATCAGAGCCAGGTCTATGCGTAGATGATATGCACGAGTAGAACACAAGTGAGTTGTGGACGATACTAGTCATACTGCTTACCAGCATGTCATACTTTGATTCGACGGCATTGTTGGATGAAGCGGCCCGAACCGACATTACGCGTACGCTTCCGCGAGACTGGTTCTACCGACGTGCTTCGCACACAGGTGGCTGGCGGGTGTCAGTTTCTCCAACTTTAGTTGAATCGAGTGTTGCTACGCCCGGTCCTTGTGAAGGTTAAAACAGCACATACTTGATGAAAAATCGTTGGGGTTTTTGTATGCATAGGTAAGAACGGCTCTTGCTAAGCCCGTAGTATCCACGTAAAACTTGCAACAACAAAGTAGAGGACGTCTAACTTGTTTTTGCAGGGCATGTTGTGATGTGATATGGTCTAGACATGATGAGTTATACGTTATTGTATGAGATGATCATGTTTTGTGAAGTTATCGGTAACTGGCAGGAGCCATATGGTTGTCGCTTTACTGTATGAAATGCAATCGCCATGTAATTGCTTTACTTTATCACTAAGCAGTAGCGATAGTCGTGGAAGCAATAGTTGGCGAGATGACAACGATGCTACGATGGAGATCAAGGTATCGCGCCGGTGACGATGGTGATCACGACAGTGCCTTGGAGATGGAGATCAAAAGCACAAGATGATGATGGCCATATCATGTCACATATTTTGATTGCATGTGATGTTTATCTTATTACGGTAGCATTATAAGATGATCCCTTACAAAATTTCAAGGTACAAGTGTTCTCCCTGAGTATGCACCATGGCGAAAGTTCGTCGTGCGGAGACACCACGTGATGATCGGGTGTGATAAGCTCTACGTTCAAATACAACGGGTGTAAGACAGTTTTGCACATGCAGAATACTCGGGTTAAACCTGACGAGCCTAGCATGTACAGACATGGCCTCGAAACACTGGAGACCGAAAGGTCGAGCGTGAATCATATAGTAGATATGATCAACATAAGATGTTCACCATTGAAAACTACGCCATCTCATGTGATGATCGGACATGGTTTAGTTGATTTGGATCACATGATCATTTAGATGACTAGAGGGATGTCTATCTAAGTGGGAGTTCTTTAGTAATATGATTTAATTGAACTTTAATTTATCATGAACTTAGTCCTGATAGTATTTGCATATTATGTTGTAGATCAATAGCTCACGTTATAGCTCCCCTATGTTTTTTGATATGTTCCTAGAGAAAACTAAGTTGAAAGATGTTAGTAGCAATGATGCGGACTTGTTCCGTGATCTGAGGATTTTCCACATTGCTGCACAGAAGTATTATGTCCTTGATGCACCGCTAGGTGACATATCTATTACAGGAGCAGATGTAGACATTAACGTTTGACAAGTTCTGTATGATGACTACTTGATAGTTTAGTGCGCCATGCTTTACGGCTTATAACCGGGACTTCAAAAACGTTTTGAACGCCACGGAGCATATGAGATGTTCCAAGAGTTGAAATTAGTATTTCATACTCATGCCCGTGTCAAGAGGTATAAGACCTCTGACAGTACTTTGCCTACAAGATGGAGGAGAATAGCTCAACCAGTGAGCATGTGCTCAGATTGTCTGGATACTACAATTACTTGAATCAAGTGGGAGTTAATCTTCCAGATAAGATAGTAATTGACAAAGTTCTCTAGTCACTATCACCAAGTTAGTAGAACTTCGTGATGAACTATAATATGCAAGGGATGACGAAAGTAATTCGCGAGCTCTTCGCGATGCTGAAATCGGCGAAGGTAGAAATCAAGAAAGAGCATCAAGTGTTCATGGTTAACAAGACCACTTGTTTCAAGTAAAGGGCAAAGAGATAGAAGGGGAACTTCAAGAAGAATGACAAGCAAGTTGTTACTCCCCTGAAGAAACCCAAAGCTAAACTCAAGCCTGAAACTAAGTGCTTCTACTACAAAGGAAATGGTCACTGGAAGTGGAACTGCCCTAGATACTTGGCGGATAAGAAGGATGGCAAAGTGGACAAATGTATATTTGATATACATATTATTGATGTGTATTTTACTAGTGTTCATAGCAACCCCTGGGTATTTGATACCAGTTTAGTTGCTAAAATTAGTAACTCGAAACGAGAGTTGCAGAATGAACATAGACTAGTTAAAGGTGAAGTGATGATGTGTGTTGGAAGTGATTCCAAGATTGATATGATCATCATCGCACACTCCCTATACTTTCGGGATTAGTGTAGAACCTAAATAAATGTTATTTGGCATTTGCGTTGAGCATGAATATGATTTGATCATGTTTGTTGCAATATGGTTATTCATTTAAAGTCATAGAATAATTGTTATTCTGTTTACATGAATAAAGCCTTTGATGGTCATACACCCAATGAAAATAGTTTGTTGGATCTGGATCGTAGTGATACACATATTCATAATATTGAAGCCAAAAGATGCAAGGTTAATAATGATAGTGCAACTTATTTGTGGCACTGCCGTTTAGGTCATATTGGTGTAAAGCGCATGAAGAAACCCCATAGTGATAGACTTTTGGAATCACTTGATTATGAATCACTTGGTGCTTGCGAACCATGCCTCATGGGCAAGATGACTAAAACTCCGTTCTCCGGAACAATGGAGCGAGCAACAGATTTGTTGGAAATCATACATACTGATGTATGTGGACCGATGAGTGTTGAAGCTCGTGGCAGGTATCGTTATTTTCTGACCTTCACTGATGATTTGAGCAGATATGGGTAAATCTACATGATGAAGCACAAGTCTGAAACATTTGAGAAGTTCAAAGAATTTCAGAGTGAAGTAGAGAATCATCGTAACAAGAAAATAAAGTTTCTACGATCTGATCGTGGAGGTGAATATTTGAGTTACAATATTGGTCTTCATTTGAAACAATGTGGAATAGTTTCACAACTCATGCCACCCGGAACACCACAGCGTAATGGTGTGTCTGAACGTCGTAACCGTACTTTATTAGATATGGTGCGGTGTATGATGTCTCTTACCGATTTACCACTATCATTTTGGGTTATGCATCAGAGATAGCTGCATTCACATTAAACAGGGCAACATATAAATCCGTTGAGACGACGCCTTATGAACTATGGTTTGGCAAGAAACCAAAGTTTTCGTTTCTTAAAGTTTGGGGCTGCGATGCTTATGTGAAAAAGCTTCAACCTGATAAGCTCGAACCCAAGTCGGAGAAATGTGTCTTCATAGGATACCCAAAGGAGACTGTTGGATACTGATACGTCCAAAATGTATCTATAATTTCTGCTTGCTCCATGCCTCTTTTGTGTGATATTGCTATGATATTTATACACTTCCATACACTTTTGATCATATTTGGACTAACCTATTAACTCAGTGCACCCCAGTGCCAGTTTTTGTTTTCTGCTGTTTTCGTATTTCAAGTTTTCCCATTACGTAAACTGCCAGAAAAATTCCGGGAAAAATATATAAAAAATCAGCGTTCCGGAAGCTTCCATACGGCCAAAGTAGGGCCGGAGGGGGGCCACCAGGGCTCCAGGCGCCCTGGTGGCGCGGCCCCCCTCCTGGCCGCGCCGGGGGGTCGCCTGGGCCCCCCAGGTCTCCGCTGATGCCCCCCTTTGGCATATATTTACACCGCGTCCCGAAACCCTCGAGGATGGAACCCTTTTTCGCGATCTCATCTCTGTTCCGCCGCCGCCGCGCTTCCAAGATCGGGAGCACCAGGAGAACTCTTCCCGGCACCCTGCCGGAGGGGAGGATCACCACCGGGAGCCTCTCCACCACCATGGACGCCTCCCGGATGAGTTGTGAGTAGTCTCCCTTGGACCATGGGTCCATGATCAGTAGCTATGTGATGTTCTCCTCCCCTCTTTGTCCTTCACTAATTAGACCTCGTGAGCTGCCCTACATGATCGAGGCACATATGTAATCCTTATGCTGTTGCTATGTTGAGTTTGCTGGGATCCGATGGATTATGAGATTATGTTCAGATTGTGTGTGAGTAATATATTTGATTTACCTCTTTTATATTTATGTTCTTGAGTAATTCTTGCATGTTCTCCGTTGCTGTTTATTGCTTTGGCCAAGTAGTAGGTAGTAACTCCAAGAGGGAACGTTATGCTTGATTGTGGGTTCATGCCCCTCGATGACTAGCTTGAGTGACAGAAACATGAGTCTAGGGGATGTGATGTTGCCAGAAGGGGGAAAACAACGGTGCTTGTACTCGCGGGTGCAAGGATTGTTTACTTTACGCAAAGTTCTTTTAATGCAGTTGTTTGTTGCTTTGAGTTTACACTATGGGTGGGACTCGCAACTTAATACCAGCGAGATGTTCTGGATAGATATCTCAAGGTGGATGATTAGTAGTAGATGGAGATGAATTTCGGTCTACTTACCTTGGCGTACCGCCCATGCTTTTGAGCCTCAACCTTTCTTGCAGCATAGTTAGCATTGGTTTGCGCACATAATCCTGTCAATTGCCCAGCTGTAATTCGTTTACCTCACATAGCTGTTTTATCATCTTTTGGGAGAGAGACATCACTAGTGAACATCATGGGACCCCGGTCCATACTACCATCATTGATCACATCCGCTATTTACTTTCAGTTTTTACTTACTAGTTGCAGCAATACCTATCACTATTATCTCTTGCGTTTGATCCTTTGTAAACGACAAGGCCGGAGGGATTTACAACCTCTCTGTACTCGTTGGGAGCAAAGCTATTTGTATCTGTGTGCAGGTCCAGTTAATTGCTAAGTATCTGGCGCCGTTAGCAGTTGACACCTTCTTGTTGAACCTTGGAGTCTCAGGGGAATTCGATCCTTGGTATCTTTGGCAAGGGAAAACTACCGCTACACTGCATCTCAAACCTTCCACTTGGGGTAACCAACGAGGGGCGAGAAGCCATCAAGCAAAGTTTTCTGGCGCCGTTGCCGGGGACTCCACTCTTCAAGATAGGGGAGTTGCACGCTATCTTTTACCTTTGCTTTTTAGTCTTGTTAGTTTACCTTTCAGTTTTTGCTTTAGTGTCTTTTATCAAAAATCACAAAAATAGTTATCTCATTATTTAGTTGTCGTTATGTCGGGTCCTTTTGTCTTTGGTGAGGCAGAAGTTCTCACCTTTAAACAAAGAGGTGGGGAATGTCTAAAATATGCTTGGTATAGAATTAATGATTCTCAAAAAAGAGCCACCAAGAAACAATCTACTACTATCATGCTTAGAAATATTTATGTTGGAATTACTTCTTGGAATAGGTTTATTCTAGATTCTGCTATTAATGGGAATTTCCTAGAGGCCCCAGTTTGGGAGTCTCTTAGTATTATTGAAAATCTTGTTGGAAATCCCCCTGTTGTTAGCATTCAAGAGGACATCACCCTAGCTCACATTATGAAAAAACTTGAAAAGATAGAGCTAGAGATGCCAAACATTAATAAGATAAATGAGTTGGATCGTAAGATCCAAGGGAATTTGAATAGGCTTGATAGCTCCATGCATAAAATTCTCAAAACTTTGGAGACCATCAAATCCCATGACTTGGATTCTTCTAGGATAGACAAGATTGAGGAAATCTTTGATACTCTAGGAACTACTTTCTCCTCAATCAAAACCAAAAAGGTAGAAACTCCGGCAAAGAAGGAGCCTAAGTTCGTTTACGCTCCAAAGGCTCCCCGCCCTAAAAGTAATCCATCTATTGCCAAAGGGGTTGAAACTGTGAAGACTTTGGAAGAAACACCTCTCTTTGATAAATTTATAAATGAATCTTCCTTTGACTTTTTTCCTTTTTGTCTTCTTCCTAGAAGTATCTCTATTAGGCGTTTATTTGAAAGTCCTCTTAAGACTAGTTGTACTATTGAAGAGCTTTTTGATGATCTTGATGATGGTTCAATTGATACAACTTGATCTCTTTGCATTATGCCTAGCTTAAAGGCATAAAAGAAAGCACTTTTGGGAGGCAGCCCACAATGTATAAAATTTTATTTTGCTTTTGTTGTGTCTTGATGTTGTTACTACAGTAGCATCATCATTGTATCTTTACTTTTCAGCTTTGTGCCAAGTGTAGCCTCTGATTGCAAGAAAGTTCAAAAGTTGTGACGTGCTGTCCAGGAAACAGATTCTGTCCTTGGATAGAAAAATTCGTATAAAATCACCAGATCATCTTTTTGGTCTGAATTTTTCGACAGCGTGGTCTATACAATTGTCTTTTGGGTGTCTGTTCTGAGTTTTTTGATTTGAGTTGCAGAAGTGCCCCGAAAAAATCATTTACTACCTGATGGTGTGTTTTTCACAGATTCTGTCCTGTTTTGCCTTTCCTTCATTTTGCAAACCTTGAGCTTGCTTTTTCTTTGCAAAAACCTTTTGGCAATCTTGAGAAACAGTAGACCTTCAAGAATATCCTTATTTCCAGCAAGGAACAATTATTTTATTATGGGTACTAACCTCGCTAATCAGATTATGATGAGTTATGTATGAAGGGAGTTTTCAAGTGTGCTAGGGAAGATGATAAAAAGATTCAGGAGTGTCAAACGCTCAAGCTTGGGGATGCCCTCATGCACCCCCAAGAAATATTCAAGAAGACTCAAGCGTCTAAGCTTGGGGATGCCCCCATGCATCCCCTTCTCCATCAACAATTATCAGTTCGTCTTTCGTTCCACTATATTTTTATCACTTCATGTGTTATGTGCTATGCTTGGAGCGTCTTGCTTTTAGTTTCCTTTTTAGTTTTCCTTAGCTTTGCTTGCTGTTCATAACGAGTTGGAACTCAGCTTTCTTTGTGTGGGAGAGAAACACGCTCCACTTCAACCTAGAACATAACATAGAATTTTCATGTCTATCTTTGCTGTGTGTGTTCTTTGTCTTTCAATAGCTACTGTCATGCTTAGCTCTTAGTTTTCATGCCTTTCTTTTTAAAAGAGCTTTTGTTTAGTTGGTCGCTGGAACTCTCTTTAGTTATCGTGCTTATCTTATTAAGAGAGTTGGCTTCTGTTGCATTGGTTGATATGTCTATGATAAAAATGCTATGTGCATAATGATGCTTAGTAGTTCATGTTTTCTTATGGTTAGTCTCAAATAGCTGGGGGATTCTCAATGTGTTATTGAAGTACCAACATGATTTGTTTGCCTATGATGTGGTATGGTCTAGTGATATCTTCCTTCAAGAATTTATTTTGATTGACTTGGCGTATGCTCACGCATATTTAAGACTGTAAAGAAAGTCTATCAAGCCTTAATGATCTTTAATTTCTGAGTAGCGATATAACTTCCATGCCTGATTCTGAGTAGCGATATAACTTCCTTCAAGAATTTATTTTGATTGACTTGGCGTATGCTCATGCATATTTAAGACTGTAAAGAAAGTCTATCAAGCCTTAATGATCTTTAATTTCTGAGTAGCGATATAACTTCCATGCCTGATTCAATGTTGCTTTGTCGCTCTGCATGATTATGACTGTCATTGCTCTTTTAGTTGGTCGCTCCCAGTCTTTGGCTAACCTTCGCCTGTACTAAGCGGACTGACTGCTTGTGCATCCAAATCCTTTAAACCAGTTATGCCATATGAGTCCACCATACCTTCCTATACATGGTATTTACCTGCCATTCCTAACGAAGACTTTCATGTACCATCTCGAAATTATTCAAAAAAGCATTTCTTTTTTGTGCCTCTGTTTTAGTTCATGAGGAAGTAGTAGTTAATTCATGATCTTTTTAAGTTGGACAAGCTTCACCCCGGGATTGCATGTCTAATGTGCAAACCCATAATACGAGAAGGAACTGGCATAGAGTGCGCCCGGCTCATTAAAAAATTATACAACAAACAAACCCTCCTTCACGCTTTGTTCATGAGAAATCAGGAAACTTTGGCAGTGATAAACAAAGGAGATTAAGAGGATGTGATCGTCCTCATTCGGGAGCCGTTCCTCGAAACTTGTCCATCTCAAGAAGTAATTGAGTTATCTGCTAGCATTCGTTGACGAAACATGCATATTCAAAAAAATAATTATTACCTCTGTTTTTAAAACCAAGAGCTCTGGTACATGTTTAGTTTTTGTTTCCGACCACGGGTTTTCAACCTTGCCAACAAAAGCCACGGTTCGAGAGTCTCCACCTTCTTTAAAGCACCAACTATTGAGAGCATGATTGTCATTCTGAGTGTAATGTGCATTGTCCCAAAGTAACATTGCCTTTTGCATGATTATGATATCGTTTATTCTGAAATCATTGTATCTAGTCGTCACTTAAACCTTGGAGGTGCCCCTGCATTTATGTTTTGCTTCACTAAAGGGGGCAAGCGAGATACCACTTTATCATATTTGCACACCATGCTCACTACAAATCTATTGAGTGTTTTAGTATCATATTGTAAAACTTTCAGTTCTTTGTGATTTTCTCATGAGGCAACTTAATTACTACAGATTCATTGTCTCAGTAAGCACTTGTCATATGACTATGAAAAGTTCTTATATGGTTAATAGCATGTCACCACAGAAATTATGCTTGTTATCATTTACCTACTCGAGGACGAGCAGGAATTAAGCTTGGGGATGTTGATACGTCCAAAACGTATCTATAATTTCTGCTTGCTCCATGCCTCTTTTGTGTGATATTGCTATGATATTTATACACTTCCATACACTTTTGATCATATTTGGACTAACCTATTAACTCAGTGCACCCCAGTGCCAGTTTCTGTTTTCTGTTGTTTTTGTATTTCAGGTTTTCCCATTACGTAAACTGCCAGAAAAAATCCGGGAAAAATATATAAAAAATCTGCGTTCCGGAAGCTTCCATACGGCCAAAGTAGGGCCGGAGGGGGGCCACCAGGGCTCCAGGCGCCCTGGTGGCGCGGCCCCCCTCCTGGCCGCGCCGGGGGGGGGGGCGCCTGGGCCCCTTAGGTCTCCGCTGATGCCCCCCTTTGGCATATATTTACACCGCGTCCCGAAACCCTCGAGGACGGAACCCTTTTTCGCAATTTCATCTCTGTTCCGCCGCCGCCGCGCTTCCAAGATCGGGAGCACTAGGAGAACTCTTCCCGGCACCCTGTCGGAGGGGAGGATCACCACCGGGAGCCTCTCCACCACCATGGACGCCTCCCGGATGAGTTGTGAGTAGTCTCCCTTGGACCATGGGTCCATGACCAGTAGCTATGTGATGTTCTCCTCCCCTCTTTGTCCTTCACTAATTAGACCTTGTGAGCTTCCCTACATGATCGAGGCACATATGTAATCCTTATGCTGTTGCTATGTTGAGTTTGCTGGGATCCGATGGATTATGAGATTTTGTTCAGATTGTGTGTGAGTAATATATTTGATTTACCTCTTTTATATTTATGTTCTTGAGTAATTTTTGCATGTTCTCCGTTGTTGTTTATTGCTTTGGCCAAGTAGTAGGTAGTAACTCCAAGAGGGAACGTTATGCTTGATTGTGGGTTCATGCCCCTCGATGACTAGCTTGAGTGACAGAAACATGAGTCTAGGGGATGTGTTGTTGCCTCAAGGGGGAAAACAACGGTGCTTGTACTCGCGGGTGCAAGGATTGTTTACTTTACGCAAAGTTCTTTTAATGCAGTTGTCTGTTGCTTTGAGTTTACACTATGGGTGGGACTCGCAACTTAATACCAGCGAGATGTTCTGGATAGATATCTCAAGGTGGATGATTAGTAGTAGATGCGGATGGATTTCGGTCTACTTACCTTGGCGTACCGCCCATGCTTTTGAGCCTCAACCTTTCTTGCAGCATAGTTAGCATTGGTTTGCGCACATAATCCTGTCAATTTCCCAGCTGTAATTCGTTTACCTCACATAGCTGTTTTATCGTCTTTTGGGAGAGAGACATCACTAGTGAACATCATGGGACCCCGGTCCATATTACCATCACTGATCACATCCGCTATTTACTTTCTGTTTTTACTTACTAGTTGCAGCAATACCTATCACTATTATCTCTTGCATTTGATCCTTTGTAAACGACAAGGCCGGAGGGATTGACAACCTCTCTGTACTCGTTGGGAGCAAAGTTATTTGTATCTGTGTGCAGGTCCAGTTAATTGCTAAGTATCTGGCGCCGTTAGCAGTTGACACCTTCTTGTTGAACCTTGGAGTCTCAAGGGAATTCGATCCTTGGTATCTTTGCCAAGGGAAAACTACCGCTACACTGCATCTCAAACCTTCCACTTGGGGTAACCAACGAGGGGCGAGAAGCCATCAGATACACCTTTTATCACAAATCCGAAGGCAAGATATTCGCTGCTAAGAATGGATCCTTTCTAGAGAAGGAGTTTCTCTCGAAAGTAGTGAGTGGGAGGAAAGTGGAACTTGATGAGGTAATTGTACCTTCTCCCGAATTGGATAGTAGTACATCACAGAAACTAGTTCTGGTGATTCCTACACCAATTAGTGAGGAAGCTCATGATGATGATCATGAAACTTCGGATCAAGTTACTGCTAAACTTCATAGATCAACCAGAGTACGTTCTGCGCCAGAGTGGTACGGCAACCCGGTTCTGGAAGTCATGTTACTAGACCAGGATGAACCTACGAACTATGAGGAAGCGATGATGAGCCGAGATTCCGCAAAATGGCTTGAGGCCATAAATTCTGAGATGGGATCCATGTATGAGAACAAAGTGTGGACTTTGGTTAACTTGCCCGATGATCGACAAGCCATTGAAAATAAATGTATCTTCAAGAGAATATCGACGCCGATGGTAATGCTACTATCTACAAAGCTCGACTTGTTGCGAAAGGTTTTTGACAAGTTCAAGGAGTTGACTAGATGAGACTTTCTCACCCGTAGCGATGCTTAAGTCTGTCTGAATCATGTTAGCAATTGCCGCATTTTATGAAGTCTGGCAAATGGAAAACAAAACTGCATTCTTTAATGGATTTATTAAAGAAGAATTGTATATGATGCAGCCAGAAGGTATTGTCAATCCTAATGGTGCTAACAAAATATGCAAGCTCCAGCAATCCATCTATGGACTGGTGCAAGCATCTCAGAGTTGGAATATACGCTTTGATAAGTTGATCAAAGCATATAGTTTTATACAGACTTGCGGTGAAGCCTGTATTTACAAGAAAGTGAGTGGGATCACTATAGCCTTTCTGATAAATATATGTGAATGACATATTGTCGATCAGAAATGATGTAGAATTTTCTGGAAAGCATAAAGGAGTGTTTGAAAGGAGTTATTCAAAGGAAAAACCTTGGTAAAGCTGCTTACATATTGAGCATCAAGATCTATAGAGGTAGATCAAGACGCTTGATAAGTTTTTTCAATGAGTACATGCCTTGACAAGATTTTGAAGTAGTTCAAAATGGAACAGTCAAAGAAAGAGTTATTGCCTGTGTTGCAAGGTGTGAAGTTGAGTAAGACTCAATGTCCGACAACTTCAGAAGATAAAAAAAGTCATTCCCTATGCCTCAGCCATAGGTTCTATAAAGTATGCCATGTTGTATACAGACCTATTGTATACCCTGCCCTGATTTTGGCAAGGGAGTACAATTTTTTTTATCTACGAGTAGATCACTGGACAACAGTCAAAATTATCCTTAGAGGACTAAGGAAATATTTCTTGGTTATGGAGGTGATAAAGAGTTCGTCGTAAAGAGTTACGTCGATGCAAGCTTTAAACACCGATTTGGATGACTCTGAGTCTCGATCTGGATACATATTGAAAGTGGGAGCAATTAGCTAAGGTAGCTCTGTGCAGAGCATTGTAGACATAGAAATTTGCAAAAATATATACGGATCTGAATGTAACACACCCGCTGACTAAACTTCTCTCACGAAGCAAAACATGATCACACCTTAGTACTCTTTGGGTGTTAATCACATGATGATGTGAACTAGATTGTTGACTCTAGTAAACTCTTTGGGTAGTGGTCACTACTACCTCTTGAGCTTGCGTTGTATTCCCTCGAACAGGAAAGGGAGATGCAGCACAGTAGCGTAAGTATTTCCCTCAGTTTTTGATAACCAAGGTATCAATCCAGTAGGAGACGCGCCAGTCCCTCGCACCTGCACAAACAAATAAGAACTTCACAGCTAACGCGATAAGGGGTTGTCAATCCCTTTATGGTCACTTACGATAGTGAGATCTGATAGAATTGATAGTTTATATTTTTGGTATTTTTGGTTTAATAAAACAGCAAATAAACAACGGCAAAAGAAATTATCGGGAAAGTAATATGATAGACATAGACCCGGGGGCCATAGTTTTCTCTAGTGGCTTCTCTCATGATAGCGATATTCTACGGCGGGTAAACAAATTACTGTCGAGCAATTGATAGAAAAGCGAATAATTATGAGACTATCTAGGCATGATCATTGTATATAGGCATCACGTCCGAGACAAGTAGACCGACTCCTGCCTGCATCTACTACTATTACTCCACACATCGACCGCTATCCAGCATGCATCTAGTGTATTGAGTTCATACGAACAGAGTAACACCTTAAGCAAGATGACATGATGTAGAGGAATAAACTCAAGCAATATGATGAAAACCCCATCTTTTTATCCTCGATGGCAACAATACAATACGTGCCTTGATGCCCCTACTGTCATTGGGAAAGGACACCGCAAGATTGAACCCAAAGCCAAGCACTTCTCCCATTGCAAGAACTATAGATCTAGTAGGCCAAACCAAACCAATAATTCGAAGAGATTTGCAAGGATATTATGAGCACACATAAAAAGTTCAGAGAATAACCAAATATCTTTCATAGATAACCTTGATCATAAACTCACAATTCATCGGATCTCGACAAACGCACCGCAAAAAGAGATTACATCGAATAGATCTCCTCGAAGAGGAGAACTTTGTATTGAGATCCGGAGAGAGAGAATAGGCCATCTAGATACTAGCTATGGACCCGAAGGTCTGTGGTAAACTACTCACAACTCATGGTGAGGGTGATGATGATGATGATGATGAAGGCCTTAGTGATGGATCCCCCTCCCGGAACAGGCTCCAAGATGGGATCTCCACGGGAACAGCAGCTACGGCCGTGGAATTAGGGTTTTCTCTCTGCGTTTGGAGTTTTTGGGGGTATGTAGGCATATATAGGAGGAAGAGGGGCACCAGGGGCCACCGGGCGTGCCCTCGAGGCACGGGTGTGCGCCCTGGGAAGGGGGGCGCGCCCCCCACCCTCGAGGGTGGCCCCCCTGTCCTCTGGCTTGGCCCCAAAGTTTATCTCGCGTGATTTTCTCCAAAAATATCTCCTGTGAAGGTTTCATTCCGTTTGGACTCTGTTTGATATTCCTTTTCTGCAAAACCCTGAAATAGGCAAAAAAAACAGCAATCTGGACTGGGCCTTTGGGTTAGTAGGTTATTCCCAAAAATGATATATAAGTTAATGATAAAGCCCATTAAACATCTAAGACTTCATAAATAATAGCATGGAACAATCAAAAATTATAGATACGTTGGAGACATATCAGTCACATGGCGATATGAACTATGGGTGTTAATTCACATAACGATGTGAACTATCGGTATTAAATCACATGGTGATGTGAACTAGATTATTGACTCTAGTGGAAGTAGGAGACTGAAGGAAATATGCCCTAGAGGCAATAATAAAGTTGTTATTTATATTTCCTTATATCATGATAAATGTTTATTATTCATGCTAGAATTGTATTAACCGGAAACTTAGTACATGTGTGAATACATAGACAAAACAGAGTGTCCCTAGTATGCCTCTACTAGACTAGCTCATTGATCAAAGATGGTTTTGTTTCCTAGCCATAGACATGAGTTGTCATTTGATGAACGAGATCACATCATTAGGAGAATGATGTGATGGACATGACCCATCCGTTAGCTTAGCACTATGATCGTTTAGTTTTACTGCTATTGCTTTCTTCATGAC
Source organism: Secale cereale (assembly GCA_902687465.1). Lineage (NCBI taxonomy): Eukaryota > Viridiplantae > Streptophyta > Magnoliopsida > Poales > Poaceae > Secale > Secale cereale. The sequence continues at coordinate 148,132,390 of LR738715.1, forward strand.
TTATACATGTTCCTATGACAATGAGATTATGCAACTCCCGAATACCGGAGGAACACCTTGTGTACTATCAAACGTCACAATGTAACTGGGTGATTATAAATATGCTCTACAGGTGTCTCCGAAGGTGTTCGTGGTGTTGCCATAGATCAAGAATAGGATTTGTCACTCCGAGTGTTGAAGAGGTATCTCTGGGCCCTCTAGGTAATACACATCATAATAAGCCTTGCAAGCAAATGAATAATGAGTTAGTCACGAGATGATGTATTACGGAACGAGTAAAGAGACTTGCCGGTAACGAGATTAACTTGGTATGGTGATACCGACGATCGAATCTCGGGCAAATAACATACCGATGACAAAGGGAACAACGTATATTGTTATGCGGTTTGACCGATAAAGATCTTCGTAGAATATGTAGGAACCAATATGAGCATCCAGGTTCCGCTATTGGTTATTGACCGGAGACCTGTCTCGGTCATGTCTACGTAGTTCTCGAACCCGTAGGGTCCACAGGCTTAACGTTTGATGACGATCGGTATTATGAGTTTATGAGTTTTGATGTACCAAAGGTAGTTCGGAGTCCCGGATGAGGTCACGGACATGATGAGGAGTCTCGGAATGTCCGAGACGTAAAGATCGATATATTGGACGACTACATTCGGACATCGGAACGGTTCCGAGTGATTCGGGTATTTTTCGGAGTACCGGAGAGTTACGGGAATTCGCCGGGGAGCATATGGGCCTTATTGGGCTTTAGGGGAAAGAGAGAGAGGAGGCTGCGTCCCCCCCCCCAAGGCTTAGTCCGAATTGGACTAGGGGGAGGGGCAGCGTCCCCTCCTTCCTTCTCTTCTCTTTTCCCTTTCCTTCTCTCCTACTCCTACTACTTGGAAGGGCTCCTAGTTCTACAAGGAAAGATGGAATCCTACTCCCGGTGGGAGTAGGACTCCCCAGGGCGCGCCATCGTAAAGGGCCGACCCTCCCCCTCGTCCACTCCTTTATATACGAGGGTGGGTGGCACCCCATAGACACACAAGTTGATTATTGATCTTTTAGCCGTGTGCGGTGCCCCCCTCCACAGAAACACACCTCGGTCGTACCGTTGCAGTGCTTAGGCAAAGCCCTGCGCCGGTAGCTTCATCATCTCCGTCACCACGCCGTCGTGCTGACGAAACTCTCCCATGAAGCTCACTGGATCAAGGGCTCGTGGGACGTCATCGAGCTGAACGTGTGCTGAACGCGGAGGTGCCGTACGTTTGGTGCTTGATTGGTTGGATCGCGAAGACGTTTGACTACATCAACCGCGTCACTAGACGCTTCCGCTTTCGGTCTACGAGGGTACGTAGACACACTCTCCCCTCTCGTTGCTATGCATCTTGTAGATAGATCTTGTGTGATCGTAGGAAACTTTTTAAATACTACGTTCCCCAACACTTCAAAACCTGGCCTGTCTTCGGGTCCAACGCCCCCCCCCC
>LR738715.1:148133964-148146662 GCA_902687465.1 Secale cereale
CCCCCCCGGCCCATGCGCATAGAACCAAGTCCTGCACCTGGGGGGGCCAGCTCAATGTAACTAGAGTGGCCCCTGCATTTATCATCTCTTGCTCAGAGAGATCACACTTAGGCAGTGCCACCGCATAGCCACCTGGCCCCAGCCTATGGAACTGCTCCTTTCTTGTGGCATTGGCCTTGTTTTTTTAATGTTCCTAAGATAATTCTGATTCCTTGAAGTTCACGAAAGCAGGCTAGTGTTCTCTTTGCTTCTCAAGTGTTCCCTTGAATTCTGGAGTCTTCTTTACTCCTTTCACGTAGTTGGCCCATACAGTTTTCTTATGGTTGTTGAATGCAATTGCCATCTTCCTAAGAGCAGCGTCCTTGACATTCTTCTTGTCATCCTCTGTGAAATGATCTGGTAGGGTGAAATGTTCCATGAGTTTTTCCCAAAGCAGAGATTTTGCTCTATCGTCGACAAAAGTAAGATCTGGATGTTTCTTTGCTGGCTCTTTCCATTCTTGAATGGAGATCGGGAGTTGGTGCTTCACAATAACTCCACACTGACGAACGAACTTGTTCGCAACTGTCCTAGGCGCTACTGGTTCGCCATCAGCTCTGACGGCATCGATGTTGTACTTTACGCCCCCCTTCAACTTTTTGGTCGGGCCTCGCATTGTCCTGTTGCTTGTAGATTTGCTCGATCAGGAGGGCTAAAAGAAGAAAGATATCGATTCGTTAATATATCTTCAAATCATTAAAAACATGTGATGATCACGAGATGCCTGCTTATATAAATATACCTCGCCGGTCTCTATTATTTCAAGATCAACATTTCCAGCGTCATCATCGATATCATAGTTCATGACTTCATCAATTTGGTCACCAGTAAAATCATTAAAAACATGTCATGATCAGCAGATGCCTGCTTATATAAATATACCTCGCCGGTCTCTGTTATTTCAAGATCAATATTTCCGGCGTCATCATCAATATCATAGTTCATGACTTCATCAATTTGGTCGTCATGATCGAATAGATTATCACCCTCCCCGGTATTGTTCAGATATTGGGAGCCGTCATCTTCTTCATTATGATCATCTGGCCTACAAGGAGAGCGTATGATCTCGAACATGGCACCTTCTCCCTCTCTGCCGGTATTGTCCGACATAGCTTTTATTTAACTAATCCAAAAGAAATATAAAACAATTTAGTATTCAAATTACAATGCATGCATGCAACCATTAAGGAAAAACTGAATCATAGTATAATATGCATCGTATCGAAAAATATATAATCTCGAATACATCGTCTCGAATAATATATAATCTCGAATACATGGTCTCGAATAATATATATAATCTCGGATACATCGGTCATCTTGAATATTATATATCGAATACATCACTAGCTAGCTAATAAAGATCAAATACTACAGAATAATCTAGTTCACTCGTGGTTCCTGAGGCACGGGTGGTGGACACCCAAAGAGAAGGAACCATCACAGGATCATAGCTCCGGTCATCTCCCCAAAGAACCTGCCAGGTGATACGTCCAAAATGCATCACTATTTTGTATTATAATTTATCCTTATTCATTGATATATTTCACGTTATGATGATGTTCTTATGTTGTTTTGGTCTATTTTACATAGTTTGCAACTTTCCGATACCGAAACAGCAGACGCATGATTCAGCAGGAAAAAGTGGATGCTGAGTTGCTGAAGAAGAACACCTCCAAATTACCGGAAAATTGGCGGGAGTATTTTTCAGAAGAATAACGAAGACACGCAAAAGGGGAGTCAGAGGGGGCCACAGGGTGCCCAGGCGGCCTGGGGGCGCCCCCCTAGCCGCGCCGAGGGGGCGCCTGGAGCCCCTGGCCCACCACTGGTCGCCCCCTTTTGCATATATGTTCCCCGTCCTCCAAAAACCCTAGGCACGGGACTTTTTACGGAGTTCCGCCGCCGCTTCGAGGCGGAAACCTACAGAGAAGAAAAGGGCATCTCCGGTGGGCAGATTCCGCCGGGGAGATCACCTCCCGGAAGGGGAGATCGTCGCCATCGTCATCACCATCATCACGGGCATCATCGAGATCATCATCAACATCATCCCCAACACCAGCACCATCTCCATCTTCATCCAAATCTCATCTTTCCATCGCAACTCGTGTTGTAACTTGTACTACCTATCCTCTCTACTCCATCGGTGTTGATTACTACTTTGTGGTGAATGCTATTGAGTTTTGTTGGAGAAATATTATTATGTCCAGATTGTTTATCACATATTTATCCCCACTGATCATGATCTCTTTTATGTCTTGTGAGTAGTTACTTTAGTTCTTGAGGACATGGGGAAAGTCTTGTTGTTAGTAGTCATATGCTGTTGAAGTAATATGTGTTGTTTGATACTTAAGTTGTGTTGTCATTCTACTAGTGGTGTTGTGTGAGTCGAACACCCAACACTTCGCCTTATTAAGGACCTAGGAGAATACATTGTGTATAAAGAATGCTTATGGTGGGTTGCCGGAGTGACAGAAACCTGAACCCCAGTTCGCACGCTTTTGCATAAGGGAACAATGGATCCTCGATCGTATTGCTATGGTTAGGCTTTTGCCTTAAATTCTATCTTGTATTTGCGGATGCTTGCAATGTGTTTAATCATAAGAGTGCATTCATCTTAGTCTAGAGAGTGCACTAGCATAGATCCACCCACCAACACTTATCAACACATAACATAGTATCGATACGGAATATGGCGAAAGCACATGACTACCTCTCCCGTGTGTCCTCAAGAACGCTTTAGTATTTATAAGTTCAGTTGCTAGGCCTCTCCTTTGCTAAGAAAGGATTGGGCCACTTGTTACTCTTAGTACCTTTTACATTACTTGCCTTTACATTCCTGCTGCTTATATCGAGAAAAACCCTAAAAAGTTATCTTTCAGTGCTTGCAGTAATTTCTTGCTCAGGATCGCTTATCAATACCTTCTGCTCCTCGTTGGGTTCGACACTCTTACTTATCGAAAACGCTGCAACAGATCCCTTACGGTTGAGGGTCATCAAGTACCGTTTTCTGGCGCCATTACCGGGGAGCGTAGCACTATTGGTAAAGTGAAACTGGTAAGAAAGTTTTTTTTTATAATTCTGTATTTATTTTTGCTATTACTGCTCTTTGTCCCTATGGATAACCCTATTATTGGAGCGTTGCTTGCAGGAAGACACCCCACACCTGTGGTGGTTGATCCTCCCCCTATTGAAATTGTGCCTTATAAAATACCAGCTGGCATTATCAATTATGTTTTGGCTAATCGTTATGCAGGAGATAGACATCCCGGTGAACACTTGCTATATTTGTCACGGTTATGTTCATTATTTAAGCTTGCAGGTGTACCGAGGGAGTTTGTCATGAGGAAATTGTTTGTCGTATCCCTTATAGATAAAGCTTCAGATTGGTATGGGCTTCTCGATAACCCACACTTGCTGGACTGGCAGGAGCTTATGTCTCTCTTTTATACTAAATTTTATCCTCTTCATGAAATTCATCGAGACAGGAATTATATATATAACTTTAGGTCTCGTGACGGAGAAAGCATTGCTCAAGCTTGGGGGAGATTGAAGTCCCTAATGCTCAAATGCCCAATTCATAAGCTTCCCAAGGAAATCATACTTACAAATTTTTATGCCAGGCTTTCTCGTCAGGATAAGGAGATGCTGCATGCCTCCTCTTGTGGGGTATTTCAGAAAAACAGTGTTGAAGAAAGGTGGGATCTCCTTGAAAGAATCCAGAGGAATACCGAAGATTGGGAAATTGATAAAGGTATTGAACCCGCTATAAATTATGAACATGATTATGTTGAGAGCTACGTGGAAACTGATTACTTCAGTACTTTTTGCTCTAAGATTGGTCTTGATTCCCATCTAGTGATTGATTTATGTAAGAATTTTGCCTCTCATGTTGATTCTTTTAAAAAGAATAGAGACCAGCACCATGCACCTTTTAAAGAAAAACCTATTGATATTTATGTTGCTGAGCCTATTTTGCCTGCAGTTATGTATGAACAGCCTCCTTTTCCCACGAGGATAAAGGAGCACTCTCTTGTGACAGGCATAATAAATAAAAGTGAGAGAAAAGTTGATGAACCTGAGGACCAGATCAGGGTCGATCCTCAAGTTGCATTGATTAAAGACCTTGTTACTGATGATGTTTTAGATTCCAATATAACTTTTTGTGCTGTTTCCACTAACCTTGTCACAACCAAGAACAAAGGCCCAATTTCAGGTACTCCGGTGGTATCTGTTAAAATAGGAGATCACAATTATTATGGGCTATGCGATTTGGGATCGAGTGCAAGTGTTATTCCTTATTCACTCTATGAAGAAATCATCGGTGAGATTTCCCCTTGTGAACTTGAAGAAGTTGATGTTACTATTCATCTTGCAAATAGATCAACTATCTCTCCTATCGGAATTGTGAGGGACGTTGAAGTCCTATGTGGAAAGGTAAAATACCCTACCGACTTTCTGGTACTTGGTTCAGCCAGGGACAATTTTTGTCCCATCATTTTTGGTAGACCTTTTCTTAGAACTTGTGGAGCTATAATAGATTGCAAGAAAGGTAAAGTTTCTGTTGAATTCAATGGTGAGCCATATGAATTTAATTTTTCTAAGTTCTCTAAGCAGCCTCGTGGTACTGATTTACCTAGTGATGATAAAATTATTGAAAGTATTGCCTCTATTGCTATTCCTCCTGATGATCCTTTGCAGCAATACATGGAGGACCACGAGAATGATTTACATATGCAGGAAAGAAATGAACTAGATGAAATATTCTTGAGGCAGCCTGCTATCCTGAAGCACAACCTCCCGGTTGAACCTTTGGGAATTTTATCAAAACCGAAAGAAGACCCGGTGTTTGATCTTAAACCTCTTCCCGATACGCTCAAGTATGCTTATTTAGATGAAAAGAAAGTATATCCTGTTATTATCAATTCTAACCTTTCAGGATATGAAGAAGAGCGGTTATTGGAAGTACTTCGTAAACACCGAGGCGCAATTGGCTACACCCTCGATGACCTTAAGGGGATTAGTCCATCTATCTGTCAACATACTATCAACCTTGAGCCTGATGCTAAACCAGTTGTTGATCATCAACGACGGTTGAACCCGAAGATGATGGATGTCGTGAGAACTGAGATTCTTAAGCTCCTAGCCGCAGGTATTATCTACCCTATAGCTGATAGTAAGTGGGTAAGTCCGGTACATTGTGTTCCTAAGAAAGGAGGTACAACTGTGGTTCCTAATGATAAAAATGAACTAATACCTCAGAGAATTATTATTGGATATAGAATGTGTATTGATTATAGGAAGTTGAACAAGGCAACCAGGAAGGATCACTACCCGTTGCCGTTCATCAACCAAATGCTTGAAAGGTTATCCAAAAATAATCACTTTTGTTATCTCGATGGTTATTCTGGCTTCTCTCAAATTCATGTTAACACTGTCGATCAAGAGAAGACCACTTTTACTTGTCCTTTTGGTACTTATGCTTACAGACGTATGCCTTTTGGTTTATGTAATGCCCCTGCTACTTTTCAAAGGTGTATGTCTGCTATCTTTCATGGTTTTTGCGGGGATATTATGGAAGTCTTCATGGATGATTTCTCCGTCTATGGAACTTCATTTGACCATTGTCTTCACAACCTTAATAAAGTTTTGCAGAGATGCGAGGAGACAAATTTGGTACTCAACTGGGAGAAGTGCCACTTTATGGTTAATGAAGGAATTGTTCTTGGACACAAGATTTCCGAAAGGGGAATTGAAGTGGACAAAGCCAAGATCGAAGCTATTGAGAGGATGCCTTATCCAAGGGACATCAAAGGTATTCGCAGTTTTCTCGGTCATGCAGGTTTTTATAGAAGATTTATTAAAGACTTTTCTAAAACCTCGAGACCCCTCACTAATCTTCTCCAGAAGGATGTTCCTTTTGCGTTTGATGAAAATTGTAAGGAAGCTTTTGAAATCCTTAAGAGAGCTTTAATAACTGCTCCTATAGTACAACCACCTGATTGGAACTTACCTTTTGAAATTATGTGTTATGCAAGTGATTTTGCTGTTGGAGCTGTTTTAGGACAAAGGGTTGATAAGAAATTGAATGTTATACATTATGCTAGTAAAACCCTTGATAGTGCTCAAAGAAATTATGCTACTACTGAGAAGGAATTCTTAGCTGTAGTTTTTGCTTGTGATAAGTTTAGGCAGTATATTGTTGATTCTAAAGTTATTATTCATACAGATCATGCTGCCATTAAATATCTTATGACAAAGAAGGATGCCAAACCAAGGCTTATCAGATGGGTACTCCTTCTCCAAGAATTTGATTTGCAGATTGTTGATAGGAAGGGGGAAGACAATCCGGTAGCGGACAATCTTTCAAGAATGGAAGATATACCGCATGACCCCATTCCAGTTAACGATAGTTTTCCAGACGAACAACTTGCCGTAGTAAAAGTACAACCTCTTTCCGATCCTTGGTATGCAGATTATGCTAATTTTATTGTTGCGAAGTATTTGCCTCCAGGTCTAACATTTCAGCAAAGGAAGAAGTTCTTTCATGATTTGAGGCACTACTTTTGGGATGACCCACATCTTTTCAAAGAAGGTCCAGACGGGATCGTGAGAAGATGCATTCCGGAACATGAGCAGAAGGACGTTCTCCGACGATGTCATGATAGTCCCTATGGAGGACATCATGCCGGTGAGAGGACTGCACATAAGGTTCTTCAATCAGGTTTTTATTGGCCTACTCTCTTTAAAGATGCTAGAAATTATGTTTTAGCTTGTGATAAATGTTAGAGAGTTGGTAACATTAGTAGAAGGAATGAGATGCCTATGAATTACTCACTAGTGATTAAACCTTTCGATTGTTGGGGTTTTGATTTTATGGGTCCTTTTCCTTCTTCGCACAATTACACTCACATTTTAGTAGCTGTTGATTATGTGACCAAGTGGGTTGAAGCAATCCCCACTGAAAGTGCTGATCACAAAACATCCTTGAAAATGCTTAAAGATGTAATATTTCCTAGGTTTGGTGTACCAAGGTACCTCATGACCGATGGAGGATCACACTTCACGCACGGAGCTTTTAGAAAAGCTCTGGCTAAATACGATGTTAATCATAGAATTGCTTCACCGTATCATCCTCAAACTAGTGGGCAAGTTGAGCTCACCAATAGAGAGATTAAATTGATCTTGCAGAAAACAGTAAACAGAAATAGGAAGGACTGGTCAAATAAATTAGGAGATGCTTTGTGGGCATATAGAACTGCTTACAAAAACCCCATGGGCATGTCTCCCTATAAGATGGTGTATGGCAAGGCTTGCCATTTGCCATTAGAGCTAGAGCACAAAGCTTTCTGGGCTGTTAGAGAGCTTAACGCTGACCCAAAACTAGCTGGTGAGAAGCGTCTCATGAACTTGACTTCTCTAGATGAATGGAGGAGTGAAGCTTACGAGAGCGCTAAAATGTTCAAGGAAAAGGTAAAAAGGTGGCATGATAGGAAGATTCTGAAACGTGAATTTAATGTTGGTGATAAATTTTTGTTGTTTAGATCCCGTTTCAGGTTTTCTCCAGGTAAACTACTTTCCAGGTGGGAAGGACCATTTCATATTGAAGAAGTTTATCGGTCTGGTGCAATTAAGATCAATAATTTTGAAGGCACCAAACCTCAAGTTGTGAATGGGCAAAGACTTAAACATTACATAGCAGGAGACCCTGTCGATGTTGATGTGAATATAATATACACAACAACCCACGAAGAACATGTTGCAGCCCTGTTTCAGACGCCAGCAGAAGCGGAATAAAGAAAAGGTATGTAGTACGGTAAGAAAACACCGCAAAACATCATAAAAGTTCCGTATTACGAGTTTTTGTAAAATTAGCAAAGTTCCGAGTCGAAGTGGAGCCGGAGACGACCACCAGGGAGTCCAGGCGCCCCCCTGGCGCCCCCCCTGGGCCGCGCCGGCAGGCCGCCTGGACACCCTGGAGCCTGTCTCCGACCCCGCTTTGGTCCGTTTCCTTCCTTTCTGTGCATAAATTTTTCCTATATATTTTCCCGGGGTGTTCCGGCAACGTATCTTGCGATTTCGCGTGTTTTCTCTTCGATCTGTTTCTGCCAGGAAATCTTTCAGCTAAATTTAGGTGCCATGGCTTCTCCAAGTTCCCCCAAGGACACGTTCGTCGTCAACGTCATCAACCCTTACCTCGCTGAGGTGAAGAAGCACCCTCAGGTTGTTCAGATGAAGGAGGGCGTCCTTCATCAAGAAGATCTGAAGGGACCTATCAAGGAGGGGAGCGTCCAGGCCAGGCTGGAAGAAGTGGAGCAAGAAGTCTTCAAGTACAAGAAGATGACCGAGCGTGGTGTCGAAGCTAACTTTGACATCACCAACAAGCTGAAGAACTACTTTCTGAAGGAGATGAAGGAGATGTGGGAAAGAATCGCCGCGTCTGAAGACAGAATTATAGAACTCCAAGGGCAAATTAATGATCTACATAACCAGAACTGTGAGTATGAACTAAGGTTTCTACACATGGGTTTGGGTGCTGAATGCAGGATCCAGGAGACGAGCTTCTCATATGAGACTGGAGAACCCCTTCCATGGAAGAGCTTCGCCAAGAACTACTTGATCAACACCAACAAGGATGGTGAGTGAAATCTCTGTGGGTAATGGCATTCCCTTGGCTTGTTCCAAGCTTGGGGGAGTGCCCGGTATCTTTATCTTTTACCTTTTGTCTTTCAGAAGTCAAGTAGAGTCGTATCATGTCTAGGGAGGTTATTATATGAGATAGGTGTGTGCATTGAGGTCTATCACCCCTTTGGTGAAGAATTGTATCCGTGTGTGTGGAGTCGTTTATGATGGAATATTAATGAGAAGTTTATCGGTTCCTTTTTGCTGCACTCGGTATTCTCTTCACGCAATCAACCTTATATGATGATTCTTATGGGGAGTATTGACCTTATGTCAGGTATGACTATGAAACTTTATTTAATCTTGGCAAACATAGCTTTGGTCATAACAACAAGCATGATGTTCTTAAAGTATCAACATAGCCAAAACCTTTATGTTATTATGCTTGAAGTGTTATGTTGACAAGGAAGACAACTTGATGTGTTATGCTTATTTCAATGATCATGCTTTATATTGCTTTGCATCTTAGTCATCATCAGTTGTCTGCTCTTTCAAAACCTTTGCTAGCCTAACTCTGTACTAAGCGGAATTCTGCTTGTGCGTCCATACCCTTCAGCCAATACCTTCCGTATGAGTCCATCATACCTACCTACTCGTGGTACTCCACTACCACCTCCTAAAGTATATAATTTATGTGTTATCCTTAAATGTTCAAAATCTTTTATTTTGTGCCTCTGCTTTAGCTCATGAGGAAGTAGTAGCTAATTCATGACCTTTTTGAGTTGGACAAGCTTCACCCCGGGATTGCATGTATAATGTGCAAACCCATAATACAAAAAGGAACTGGCATTGAGTCCGCCCGGCTTAAAAATAATATAACAAACAAACCCTCCTTCACGCTTTGTTCATGAGAAATCAGAAAACTTTGGCAGTGATAAACAAAGGAGAATAAGAGGATGTTATCGTCCTCATACGGGAGCCGTTCCTCGAAACTTGTCCAGTTCAAGAAGTAATTGAGTTATCTATTAGCATTCGTTGGCGAATCATGCACCTCTCAAAAACTTGTTTTCATTCTGTTTGATTTGAGGATAGCACATGAGTTTTCCCTACTACCCTAGAGCAGGGCCTATCTTTTAATTTTAAGTTGAGTCAGTTATTTCTACTTCCCTCTATTTCTTAAAGAGAGCAGACGTTTGATGTTGATAAGGATTCATTCATATAAAGCTGCATTAAGATTTGTCATATCATATCCTTGTTGACATTATCATTTGATAAGTAAGTTGTTTGTCATGCCCAGCTAAGGCAAATATCTTCCTTCGTGTTAACACTTTCACTTCTTGCTTATTAACGTGTTATTTCAAAAAGCTTCAATTAATCCCATCAAAAGCAAAAGTTAAAATTATTTGTTGTTCTTTCACCAAAGGACATGTTTGCCATGATATAATGAGTTTCCATTGGTCCTACTTTCGAATATAAGTGTTGACACTCTTTCATAAGAGCCTTATGAGTTGAAGATTGTTGCTGAGGATATTTGAGTTGGTGAAGAGACTATGATGCTTCTTGTCCGTATTCCATTTATCGACACTTCACTCTCTAAACTTGTGGACAGGTTTACCGAGTTCATATTCGCTTGGGGACAAGCGAGGTCTAAGCTTGGGGGTGTTGATACGTCCAAAATGCATCACTATTTTGTATTATAATTTATCCTTATTCGTTGATATATTTCACGTTATGATGATGTTCTTATGTTGTTTTGGTCTATTTTACACAGTTTGCAACTTTCCGATACCGAAACAGCAGACGCAGGATTCAGCAGGAAAAAGTGGATGCTGAGTTGCTGAAGAAGAACACCTCCAAATTACCTGAAAATTGACGGGAGGTATTTTTCAGAAGAATAACGAAGACACGCAAAAGAGGAGCCAGAGGGGGGCCACAAGGTGCCCAGGCGGCCTGGGGGCGCGCCTCCCCCTGGCCGCGCCGGGGGGGCGCCTGGAGCCCCTGGCCCACCTCTGGTCGCCCCCTTTTGCATATATGTTCCCCGTACTCCGAAAACCCTAGGCACGGGACTTTTTACGGAGTTCCGCCGCCGCTTCGAGGTGGAAACCTACAGAGAAGAAAAGGGCATCTCCGGTGGGCAGATTCCGCCGGGGAGATCACCTCCCGGAAGGGGAGATCGTCGCCATCGTCATCACCATCATCACGGGCATCATCGAGATCATCATCAACATCATCCCCAACACCAGCACCATCTCCATCTTCATCCAAATCTCATCTTTCCATCGCAACTCGTGTTGTAACTTGTACTACCTATCCTCTCTACTCCATCGGTGTTGATTACTACTTTGTGGTGAATGCTATTGAGTTTTGTTGGAGAAATATTATTATGTCCAGATTGTTTATCACATATTTATCCCCACTGATCATGATCTCTTATATGTCTTGTGAGTAGTTACTTTAGTTCTTGAGGACATGGGGAAAGTCTTGTTGTTAGTAGTCATATGCTGTTGAAGTAATATGTGTTGTCTGATGCTTAAGTTGTGTTGTCATTCTACTAGTGGTGTTGTGTGAGTCGAACACCCAACACTTCGCCTTATTAAGGACCTAGGAGAATACATTGTGTATAAAGAATGCTTATGGTGGGTTGCCGGAGTGACAGAAACCTGAACCCCAGTTCGCACGCTTTTGCATAAGGGAACAATGGATCCTCGATCGTATTGCTATGGTTAGGCTTTTGCCTTAAATTCTATCTTGTATTTGCGGATGCTTGCAAGGTGTTTAATCATAAGAGTGCATTCATCTTAGTCTAGAGAGTGCACTAGCATAGATCCACCCACCAACACTTATCAACACATAACATAGTATCGATACGGAATATGGCGAAAGCACATGACTACCTCTCCCGTGTGTCCTCAAGAATGCTTTCGTCTTTATAAGTTCAGTTGCTAGGCCTCTCCTTTGCTAAGAAAGGATTGGGACACTTGTTACTCTCAGTACCTTTTACATTACTTGCCTTTACATTCATGCTGCTTATATCGAGAAAACCCCTAAAAAGTTATCTTTCAGTGCTTGCAGTAATTTCTTGCTCAGAATCGATTATCAATACCTTCCGCTCCTCGTTGGGTTCGACACTCTTACTTATCGAAAACGCTGCAACAGATCCCTTACGGTTGAGGGTCATCACCAGGTATTGGAGAACCTGACGTCCATAGCAGCCATGTAGCGACGGACGTGCTCGTCCTCCTCCCTGACATGGCGACGCACCACCTCCGACGGTGCCGGCTCCCTCCACACCGAAAGTGGCCCACGCGAACGCCACCAAAGGAGCTCATGGTCAATGACGGGACCTAGGGCCGCTTTCCTCACCAAGCGGCGAGCCCCTGAAGGTAGCACCTCCCAGTGCCAGCCCGGCGGAGCCCAGTCCCGGACATGGGTCCTCAGCAGCAGGACGTCGTCGCGAACGGGTCGACGGCGAGGATGCGGGCAGGGCATCGTCGAGAACGAATACTATATGCCGCAAAAGTAACATTTTTTAAATGATTAGATTGTGATTTCTTAATTAAATATAAATTTAGAAAATGATATCGTTGCATATGTCAAAATTCTATATGTAAATTCTATATGCAAATTCTAAATTTCTATAACTAAAATTATAAGAAACTAAAAAAACATTGATCATCGTCTAACAATTTGAAATTATTCATCTAGCTAAAACTAACATTTCTAAAATTTCTAACATTTCTATATAACTAACATTTCTATAACTAAAAAACAGAAAAATTTCTATAAACATTTCTATAACTAAAAAACATAAAAATTACTAACATTCTTTAGTAACAATGTGTGTGTGGCCATGGCGGGGCAGGAGCTCACCGGCGAGGCGAGGCGCGACGGGGGCGGCGACGACGGGGACGGCGACGGGCGGGGACGGTGACGGGGGCGACAGGGACGGCGACGGTCGGCGAGGATGGGGATGGCGACGGGCGGCGGGGACGGTGTGGCTACGGGAGGCGACGGGGATGGTGACGGGCGGCGATAGGGAC
>LR738715.1:148148322-148265735 GCA_902687465.1 Secale cereale
CGGCGACGGTCGGCGAGGATGGGGATGGCGACGGGCGGCGGGGACGGTGTGGCTACGGGAGGCGACGGGGATGGTGACGGGCGGCGATAGGGACGGGGGTGGCGACGGCGGCGGCGACGGGGGGCGACGATGGGGCGTCGACGGGGGGCGAAGATGGGGCGTCGACGGGCGGGGCAGCGACCGGGGCGGCGGCGATGGGGCAGAGGAGAAGAAGCAGAGATGAAAACTGACAAAATTTGTAAGTGTTCTATATGTAGGAATGACCTTTAGTACCGGTTGGAGCCACCAACCGGTACTAAAGGTCAAATTTTGCCAGGCCAAGCGGCGGGAAGGGCACCCCTTTAGTACCGGGTGGTGGCTGCAACCGGTATTAAAGACCCCCCCCCTTTAGTACCGGTTGCAGCCACGACCCGGTACTAAAGGGTGTGCGCTGCCACCCTGCGGTGCACAAAGTTTAGTCCCACCTCGCTAGTCGAGGAGCCCCATGACCAGTTTATAAGCCCCGACGCGGGCACTGCATTGAGCTCCTCTCTAATGCAGGCCTTCTTGGCCTAACTCTGTTACTTTGCCCCGTGTGTCCTACTGGGCATGCGGGCCTGCATCCTGGCCCAACTGCAGGTAGGGTTTCTAGTCGTATGCACGCCGCTACGGCCCAGTAGGTGGGCTTTTTTATTTAGTTTTTTCTATTGTCTGCTTTATTTAAAACTTTTACTTATTTCTAAGTTGTTTTTTGCTGTATTTAGAGTTTCTTTGTTAATATTTTTGCTTTAGGTACAAAAAATTACAAACTTTCTGTTAGTGCCAGTAGTTTTCAAATTTGAATAGTTTTAATTTGAATTATTTGAATTATTTAAAATTTGTGTGAATCACTAGTTTGTGAATAGCTGAACTTTAAAAATAGATTTTTCAGTGATTCTTTTTTCTTATGTTTAATATTAGTGTCTTTTATCATTATATTCAACTTGGTAATACTTAGGTTATATAAAAGATAAAATGCCTTTGTAACAGATGACTTTTCGTTCGAAACCCTGATATTTTGAAAGAGATTGTCCATTTTGTACACGAAGTGCATCCAGTTTTTGCTGTAACCCTCTCTACTTTTTTGCACATGCTATGTGGGTGAAATTATGATACCATGCCAACTTTCAACCTTTTCAGAGTTCATTTGAAGTGTTTTTCAATTTCAAGGTCATTTAGCTGAAAAATTCAGTAAATGCACGAAAGAATTTGTTTGCACATAAATTTTTTTCGCGTTTCAAATGCCAAAACACATAAGTACCCTAAATATTACAAAGATTCCCTCCGGTTTGTTCGAAGCGGGACTTTCCAGATATATAAGTCCGGAAACTCACTAGAGAAGAAAGTGATGACAGTGAAGCCGATCACATCCTAGAGTGGGATCTTTGGGTGTGAAACTTTTTCTTCGCGTGTGTCCCTTTGCGCCATAACCATGGACAATCTTCGTCATTTAACTGGATGCTCGGGTCAATATTCACTGTGAATGGAGCAATTTCATCAAACTTTTCATAATCTTCTGACATGTATGTCTTGTCATCCACTCCCATGATGTTTGTTTTCCTAGAAAGAACTATGTGGCGCTTTGGCTCAATGTATGATGCATTCGCTTCCTTATCTTTTCTTTTTCTCGGCTTGGTAGACATGTCCTTCACATAGAAAACCCGTGCCACATCATTGGCTAGGACGAATGGTTCGTCTGCATATGCAAGATTATTGAGATCCACTATTGTCATTCTGTATTGCGGGTCTTCAGTTACCCCGCCTCGTTTCATATTGACCCATTTGCACCGAAACAAAGGGATCTTCAAACCACGTCCATAGTCAAGTTCCCATATGTCATGCCCAAGATGCGATTCTATCCCGATCACGTGACACTTGCGTGATTGGGATAGAATCACATCTTGGGCATGACAAGTTGGTATCGGAGCCAATTCGCAATCTCGTCGCTCTGATACCAACTTGTCAGGCCCAAGATGCGATTATATCCCGATCACGTGACACTTACGTGATTGGGGCACAACCGCATTTCGGGCGCTTAGCAAGATGGATATCATTACATCGTACCATTACATACATACATGGGGGATACAACAATACATACAAGTTACATGAATACAACAACATCAATACAAGGTATCCGGCTATGGATACAAACATGAAAAGCACAAAGACATCCATCTGCTATCCCAGGCTGCCGACCCGGAACCTAACCCAAGACTGAAGAAGAAGAAGAAGAAAGAACTCCAACACAACAATCATCGCTCTCACGTCAAGACATCAGAAACCTGCACCTGCAACTGTTGTTGTAGTATCTATGAGCCACGAGGACTCAGCAATCCCATAACAATGGGTAACAAGACTAGCAAAGCTTAATAGGAAGGGAGAGGTAAAGTGGTGAGGTTGCAGCAGCGGCTAAGCAATAGTATGTTGGCTAACTTACGAGTACAAGAATAAGATGAGCATCTACGCAAACGGTCGCAAACTAGTAGTGATCGCTAAAGATCATGTACTACCTACGATTCAAACATAACCCCACCGTGTTCTCTTCTCAAAGTGAAAAGAGACAGTCACGGTTACTCACACAGTTGTGTGTTTTACTTCGGATACTCTGTCAAGTTTTCTACAATCGGACATTAACAAATTCCAATCTGCCACATAACCGCGGGCACGGCTTTCGAAAGATCATAACCCTGCAGGGGTGTCCCAACTTAGGCCATCACAAGCTCACACGATCAGCTGAAGAAATAATAATTATTACCCCTTATCTTAGGGAAATCCGATCAGGCTCGGCATCCCGGTGCACAAGACATTTCGACAATGGTAAAACAAGTCCGGCAAGACCTCCCGGCGTGCCGACACCTTGATAGTAGCCGTGCGTATCTCGTCTCTGGCCACGACCGGATGAGCACAGCGTATAACAGCCAAACCCCAAGTTTCCAAGGGGGGCGCCGCAAACGACTCTATTTGGGACCAACACCATCAGCATTGGCCCCCCTGCTATGTAGAAAGAATCTCGGGTAGCGCTAATTCCCTATGCAATTAATTAATTAATTAAGTTGTTATTATGAGCAAATTAAAACCAATGTTGGGCCTTGCTGGAGGAGTTTTATTCAAAGACGAACTGTCAAGGGGTCCCCATATACCCAACCGTGTAAGGAACGCAAAAATCAAGGAATATAATGCCGGTTTATCGGCTCCTAAGGTGGCATGAGCGGAACAAAACACCAAGCAAAAGGCCAAGCCTTCCACTCATGCCCAGTATATAGGTGTGTTAATATATATAATACATATTGTGGTATTCCAACAACAAGTTCCAACATGGAACGATCTTCATCTTCATCTGCAACTAACAACGCTATAAGAGGGGCTGAGCAAGCGGGTAACATAGCCAAACAATGGTTTGCTAGGAAGGTGTCAAAGATTATAGGTTTCGTGGCAACAAGGAGAGGGGCTGACAATAATGATGGGTAGCGCGACATATAATGATAAAATCGAGACAACTAAGCATGGCAATGGTAGTAAAGGTATCCAAGGGTATGATCATCTTGCCTGAGATCCCGCAAGGAAGAAGAATGGTTCCGTGAAGAATACGAAGAAGAAGCCTTGAAGACGAACCACAAGTAGACGAACGAATCCTCACGATCGCAACGGAACAATCACTAACGAGAAGAATCAAGCAATAAGGTAAACACACAACACAAGAACATGACAATATGCTCAACCAAGTATGGTGCAAGACAAGTCTATATATGATGCAATACATGGCAAGGTAGGAAGCACAGAAAAACAACACAAGAACATGTCAATATGCTCAAGCAAGTATGATGCAAGTCAAGTCTATATATGATGCAATACATGGCAAGGTAGGAAGCACAGAAAACAACACAAGTCAACAAGTTTAAATGAAACCGGAAACTACGTACATATAACAAATCCGGTAAGTCCTCATATGCATAGCTTGAAATGAGTCTAGATCTGAACAAACCTTATGTTAAAGTTGTTAAACAGCAATTTAACATGCACCAAGATGATCTACATGAAATTCTAGTCAAGTTTCATATAAAGTTCATTTAATTCAGAGCTACGGCCTAGAAGATATGAGCAAAACAAGACAAGCAAGGCAATGGTGCAAGATGCACCCAAACATCAAGCAAACATACTCCAACCATGAAAACAACATGATAATATGATTCTACATGCAAAATCACACAAGTTTCATATAAGGCACGCTCAAAACGGAGCAACGGGCTAAAAGATACACATGAAACAAGGTATAACAACAAGCTGAAGTTAACAACCACATAGCAACTTTGGAGCAAGGTAAAAATAAGCTACAACTCCCAAACATGGTAATAAGAAGCCTGGATGTGAAGTAGACATGATACTTAACAAGTAGGAACTTAGAACACACCCAAAAGCTTGCTGGAACACATTTAAACAAGCATGGCAAGTTGCAATAAAATTATCCAGACTTAGCCAAAATCTGGGAAGGCAAAAACATCATGACGATGCTGCCTTCGGAGGCACAAAACAACATGCATATCAACTCAACTAAGTATATAAATAGCATGTGCATGTAGTAGACATATCCTACAGCAAACAACTCCATTGGAGCAACTCCATAGGAGGCATGGATCAATAGCAACAAGCTCCACCAAATTGAACATGTTGATAAAAGGCTGACAGTTATAATTTATAGCAACTTGAGAGCAAGAAATAAATAAGCTATAGCAGGTCATATGAGCAAGTAAGGGCATGAATGGATAGACAATAACATGTACAACAAGGCATGATCATTGGCCACTCCAAAACAAGCATGGATTTGACTAGGGTATCAAGCAAACATAGCATTAGGTTATAACAGATTCCAGACTTAGCAGCTTTTTCACTAAGTACAAAACAGTAACAACAACATGGCATGTTTGCAAGCATGTTTAAGTCAACACAAGGCATATCATGGAAAGATGATTGCACCACATCAAAGACCATAAGATGGTGCTTCTAAAACATCTAGACATGTGGCATGAGGACAAACACATCAATAGCAAAGAGCAATTGAAATCGGCATCTCATAACAAGTTTCAGCTCTTAACAGCCAAATGCAATTTTGCAACAGAGATTAACATGGCAATATGAACTCAAACAAGCATGCTACATCAACCATCATGTAGTACACTTCACAATGAACATTCTGATATATCATATGCATCATTTGGATAAACATGCACCGAGTTATCATATCTCAAACATGGCAACAAAATAACAAGTAGCAGCAGTTTATAACAAGTAGCACTCTTGCGACAGAGATTAGAGCATCTAGATGAAGTCAAACAAGCATGGCACAATGGAAAAAAGTGTAGAGCATATCACCACGATCATTTTTGACATATTATTCACTCAATTTGGATAAGCACACAATTAATTACAGGCATGCAAAGTATGCATCAGAAATACAAAACAGAAAAGACTTAGACAAAATAACAACCTCCGAAGGGGTGGACAATGTCCGACTGGGGCGGGCATGTCCGGTGTGCAGGGGCTGACGTGCGGGCCCGGGGGAGATCGGACATGTCCGAATCTGCCCGGACGCGTCTGTCGGTGGCCTGGCGCGGGGGCCCACTTGGCAGTGGCCCCGGGGGTCAACGCGGGTCGGGCGCTGCAGCGGATCGGGTGGGGTTGTGGTGCTCCTCCGGTCGGATCTCGCTGGATCCGGGCCGGAGGCGGTCGACGGCGAGGGCTCCGGGCGGCGGCCGGTCGGAGGAAGCCGGCGAGCTAGGTGGTGGCGGTGGGCTGAAGTGCGCCGGCGGCGGGGTTGGGCGGAGCTGGGCGGTGGCGCTCGGCGATGGGGGTGGCGCAAGGTGGCGGCGAGGCGGCGCAGTTCCGGCACGGCGGCGGGGCAACGACCGGCGGCGGGGAGCTCGGGGTCGAGGGGCTCCTCCCCTCGATCCGGTTCGGGGCGAGCGAGGCGACGCGAGAGGCGGAGCGGACGGGCGGCCGCGCGGGCCTGGGCGGGCCGCGCCTGGGCCCGGCGGGCCGCAGCGGCGGGGGAGCTGGCGAGGGACGCGTGGAGCTCCCTGGTTGGCTCGGGACGTGCCTGGCTGGCGGCTGGCCAGTGGCGACTTGCCATGTGGCATCGGCGGGCTGGCTGGGCGCCGAATGGAGGCTGGTGGCGCGGATTTGGAGGTGGAGGAGGCTGGGAGGTAGGGGAAGATGCTAGGGACGCCCAAAATGGCATGGAGGGGTAGTTTTATAGGGAAAGGGCTACGGTTTGAGGGTTTTGGAGCGTTTGGGAGCCCTCCGATCACGAGGTGATGTAGGATGGGCCTAGGGGAGGTTAGTGGGCTGTGTAGGAGGGGTTGTGGGGAGAGAAGAGAAGAGGCCCACGGGGGTTTTCGGAGACCGAAAACGTCCGACGAAATAACCAGCGACTAGTGCCACTATAATATCCGTTGGGCTATCAAACGAGCTCCGAATGCAATGAAATTTGGCAGGCGGACTGTCTACACTATAATAAGACCACACGCCAAGTTTCAACCCATTCTGAGAACATTTTTCGGCCACTCACAAAATAAATATTCTGAGGCACCGCGGGCGCGTGCAAGTGTGTCTGGTCTCAGAACGGACAACAGAAAAGGATGGGCGGACTCGGACAGATGCAAGTTTTGAAAACATGTTGATGCAATGCACACAATGACATGGCAAGATGCAACACACAAGCAGATGACATGGCAACGGCGACGAATAACTGACTGACACCTGGCGCACCGGTCTCGGGGTGTCACAACACCATATGTCCTCTATGTAACCATAATATTGTTCCTTTCCCGTCTTGGTTGCTGCATCAAAGTGGACACCACTGTTTTGGTTGGTGCTCTTCTTATCTTGGGCGATCGTGTAAAATGTATTCCCATTTATCTCGTACCCTTTCAAAGTCATTATATTCGAAGATGGTAACTTGGACAGCAAGTACATGTCATCTTCAATAGCGGCATCATGCATGGCACGTGTCTGCAACCAGCCGGCGAAAGTCGTCGTTTGTTCATGTGTAATCCAGTCGTCAGACTGCTCCGGGTGTTTGGAGCGTAGAAAATTCTTGTGTTCGTCCATATACGGAGCCACCATGGTGGAGCTCTGTAGAACTGTGTAGTGTGCTTGAGTGAGAGAATGCTCGTCCATACATATTATTTGATCCCCTCCTAGCGTGCATTTTCCATTCAGTCTGCCCTTATGCCGCGATTCAGGAACACCAATCGGCTTAAGGTCAGGAATAAAGTCAATACAAAACTCAATGACCTCCTCATTTTCATGGCCCTTGGAGATGCTTCCTTCTGGCCTAGCACGGTTATGAACATATTTCTTTAAGACTCCCATGAATCTCTTCGCATAGGTGAACTAGGACGTGCGTCATGATGTTGAAGAAGGATGGTGGGAACACCAACTCGAAACTGACAAGACATTGCACCAAATCATTATGTAATGTTGGTATGATTTTTGGATCGTTTACCTTCTAAGAGATTGCATTCAGGAATGCACATAGCTTCACAATGGCTAATCGAACGTTTTCCCGTAGAAGCCCCCTCAATGCAACCGGAAGCAGTTGCGTCATAATCACGTGGCAGTCATGAGATTTTAGGTTCTGGAACATTTTCTCTGCCATATTGATTATTCCCTTTATATTCGACGAGAAGCCAGACGGTACATTAATACTGAGCAAGCATTCAAAGAAGATTTCCTTCGCTTCATTGGTAAGAGGGTAGCTGGCATGACCCTGATGTATGCCGTCTTTTCCGTGCATACATTGCTGGTCCTCTCGTGCCTCCGGTGTATGTTTTGTCTTTCCATACACGCCCAAGAAGCCAAGTGAAGGAAATATGCCCTAGAGGCAATAATAAAGATGTTATTTGTACTTCCTTATATCATGATAAATGTCTTTTATTCATGCTAGAATTGTATTAACCGGAAACTTAGTACATGTGTGAATACATAGACAAAACAGTATGTCCCTTGTATGCCTCTACTAGACTAGCTCATTGATCAAAGATGGTTATGTTTCCTAGCCATAGACATGAGTTTTCATTTGATCAACGAGATCACATCATTAGGAGAATGATGTGATGGAGAAGACCCATCCGTTAGCTTAGCACTATGATCGTTTAGTTTTACTGCTATTTCTTTCTTCATGACTTATACATGTTCCTATGACTATGAGATTATGCAACTATCGTATACCGGAGGAACACCTTGTGTGCTACCAAACGTCACAATGTAACTAGGTGATTATAAAGATGCTCTACAGGTGTCTCCGAAGGTGTTCGTGGTGTTGGCATAGATCAAGTATAGGATTTGTCACTCCGAGTGTCGGAGAGGTATCTCTGGGCCCTCTCGGTAATACACAAGCGTTGCAAGCAAATGACCAATGAGTTAGTCACGAGATGATGTATTACGGAGCGAGTAAATATACTTGCCGGTAACGAGATTGAACTAGGTATTGAGATACCGACGATCGAATCTCGGGCAAGTAGCATACCGATGACAAAGGGAACAACGTATGTTGTTATGCGGTTTGATCGGTAAAAATCTTCATAGAATATGTAGGAGCCAATATGAGCATCCAGGTTCCGCTATTGGTTATTGACCGGAGATGAGTCTCGGTCATGTCTACATAGTTCTCGAACCCGTAGGGTCCGCACGCTTAATGTTTGATGACGATCGGTATTATGAGTTTATGAGTTTTGATGTACCGAAGTTAGTTCGGAGTCCCGGATGAGATCACGGACATGACAAGGAGTCTCAGAATGTCCGAGACGTAAAGATTGATATATTGGACGACTATATTCGGACACCGGAAGTGTTCCGGAAAGTTTCGGAATAAACCGGAGTGCCGGGAGGTTACGAGAACCCCCCGAGGAAGCTATGGGCCCTAATGGGCTTTAGTGGAAAGAGAGAGGGCCGGCCAGGGCTGGGCCGCGCGCCCCACCCCCTTGGTCCAAATTGGACAAGAAAAGGAGGGGGCGCCCCTTTCCTTCTCCCTCTCCCTCTCCTTCCTTCCCCCTCTCTCCATGTTGGTGATTCCTACTAGGAATAGGATTGCAATCCTATTCCTAGTAGGATTGCTCCTCTAGGCGCGCCATAGTGGGCCGGCCGGCCTCCCCCCTTGCTCCTTTATATACAGGGGTAGGGTGGCACCCTAGAACACACAAGTTGATCTTTCCAGCCGTGTGCGGTGCCCCCCTCCACAGAAACACACCTCGCTCTTAGCATTGCAGTGCTTAGGCAAAGCCCTACACCGGTAACTTCATCATATCTGTCACCACGCCGTAGTGCTGACAAAACTCTCCCGCGAGGTTCTACTGGATCAAGAGCTCGTGGGACGTCATCAAGATGAACGTGTGCTGAACGTGGAGGCTCCGTACGTTCGGTGCTTGATCGGTTGGATCGCGAAGAAGTTTGACTACATCAACCGCGTCACTAGACACTTCCGCTTTCGGTCTACGAGGGTACGTAGACATACTCTCCCCCTCATTGCTATGCATCTGGTAGATGGATCTTGCGTGATCGTAGGATTTTTTTTTTGAAATACTACGTTCCCCAACAGTGGCATCATGAGCCAGGTCTATGCGTAGATGATATGCACGAGTAGAACACAAGTGAGTTGTGGACGATACTAGTCATACTGCTTACTAGCATGTCATACTTTGGTTCAGCGGTATTGTGAGATGAAGCGGCCCAGACCGTCATTATGCGTACGCTTACGCGAGACTGGTTTCACCGTTATGAGCACTCGTTGCTTAAAGGTGACTGGTGGGTGTCTATCTCTCTCACTTTAGCTGAATCAAGTGTGGCTATGCCCGGTCCTTGTGAAGGTTAAAACAACACATACTTGACAAAAATCGTAGTGGTTTTTGTATGCGTAGGTAAGAACGGTTCTTGCTAAGCCCGTAGTAGCCACGTAAAACTTGCAACAACAAAGTAGAGGACGTCTAACTTGTTTTTGCAGGGCATGTTGTGATGTGATATGGTCAAGATATGATGAGTTATACGTTATTGTATGAGATGATCATGTTTTGTAAAGTTATCGGCAACAGCTGGCAGGAGCGATATGGTTGTCACTTTATCGTATGAAATACAGTCGCCATGTAATTGCTTTAATTTATCACTAAGCGGTAGCGATAGTCGTGGAAGCAATAGTTGGCGAGACGACAACGATGCTACGATGGAGATCAAGGTTTCGCGCCGGTGACGAAGGTGATCATGACGGTGCTTTGGAGATGGAGGTCAAAAGCACAAGATGATGATGGCCATATCATGTCACATATTTTGATTGTATGTGATGTTTATCTTATTATGCTTCTTATTTTGCTTAGTACGGTGGTAGCATTATAAGATGATCCCTTACAAAATTTCAAGGTATAAGTGTTCTCCCTGAGTATGCACCATTGTGAAAGTTCGTCGTGCCGAGACACCACGTGATGATCGGGTGTGATAAGCTCTACGTTCACATACAATGGGTGTAAGCCAGTTTTGCACACGCAGAATACTCGGGTTAAACTTGACGAGCCTAGCATATGCAGATATGGCCTCGAAACACTAGAGACCGAAGTCGAGCATGAATCATATAGTAGATATGATCAACATAAGATGTTCACCATTGAAAACTACTCCATCTCACGTGATGATCGGACATGGTTTAGTTGATTTGGATCACGTGATCATTTAGATGACCAGAGGGATATCTATCTAAGTGGGAGTTCTTTTAGTAATATGATTAATTGAACTTTAATTTATCATGAACTTAGTCCTGATAGTTTTTGCATATCTATGTTGTTATAGATCAATGGCCCGTGCTACCGTTCCTTTGAATTTTAATGCATTCCTAGAGAAAGCTAAGTTGAAATATGATGGTAGCAATTACACGGACTGGGTCCGTAACTTGAGGATTATCCTCATTGCTGCACAGAAGAATTATGTCCTTGAAGCACCGCTAGGAGACAAGCCCCCTCCCGCTAATGTAGACGCATTGAACGTCTGGCAGACGCGGTCTGATGACTACACGATAGTTCAGTGTGCCATGCTCTACGGCTTAGAACCGGGACTTCAACGACATTTTGAACGTCATGGACCATATGAGATGTTCCAGGAGTTGAAGTTAATATTTCAAGCAAATGCCCGGATTGAGAAATATGAGATTTCCAATAAGTTCTATAGCTGCAAGATGGAGGAGAATAGTTCTATCAGTGAACACTTGCTCGGAATGTCTCGGTACTACAATCATATGACTCAACTTGGTTGCAAAGTTGACGAGGATAGTGTTATTGATAGAGTTCTTCAATCACTACCACCAAGCTATAAAGGCTTCATGATGAACTATAATATGCAAGGGATGCAAAAGACAATTCTCGAGCTCTTCGCTATGCTCAAGGCTGCGGAGGTAGAAATCAAAAAGGAGCATCAAGTGTTGATGGTTAACAAGACCACTAGTTTCAAGACAAAGGGCAAGGGAAAGAAGGGAAACTTCAAGAAGAATAGCAAGATAGTTGCTACTCCCGCGAAGAAACCCAAGTCTGGAGCCAAGCCTGAAACTGAGCGCTTCTACTGCAAAGGGACTGGACACTGGAAGCGGAACTGCCCAAGTATTTTGCGGATAAGAAGGGTGGCAAGGTGAACAAAGGTATATGTGATATACATGTTATTGATGTGTACCTTACTAATGCTCGTAGTAGTTCCTGGGTATTTGATACCGGTTCGGTTGCTAATATTTGTAACTCGAAACAGGGACTACGGATTAAACGAAGATTGGCTAAGGACGAGGTGATGATGCGCGTGGGAAATGGTTCCAAAGTCGATGTGATCGCCGTCGGCACGCTACTGTTGGAAATATGCCCTAGAGGCAATAATAAATCGGTTATTATTATATTTCCTTGTTCATGATAATTGTTTATTATCCATGCTAGAATTGTATTGATAGGAAACTCAGATACATGTGTGGATACATAGACAAACACCATGTCCCTAGTAAGCCTCTAGATGACTAGCTCGTTGATCAATAGATGGTTACGGTTTCCTGACCATGGACATTGGATGTCATTGATAACGGGATCACATCATTAGGAGAATGATGTGATGGACAAGACCCAATCCTAAGCCTAGCACAGATCGTGTAGTTCGTATGCTAAAGCTTTTCTATATGTCAAGTATCTTTTCCTTAGACCATGAGATTGTGCAACTCCCGGATACCGTAGGAATGCTTTGGGTGTACCAAACGTCACAACGTAACTGGGTGGCTATAAAGGTGCACTACAGGTATCTCCGAAAGTGTCTGTTGGGTTGGCACGAATCGAGACTGGGATTTGTCACTCCGTATGACGGAGAGGTATCTCTGGGCCCACTCGGTAGGACATCATCATAATGTGCACAATATGTGATCAAGGAGTTGATCACGGGATGATGTGTTACGGAACGAGTAAAGAGACTTGCCGGTAATGAGATTGAGCAAGGTATCGGTATACCGACGATCGAATCTCGGGCAAGTGCTATACCGATAGACAAAGGGAATCATATACGGGATTGATTGAATCCTTGACATCGTGGTTCATCCGATGAGATCATCGTGGAACATGTGGGAACCAACATGGGTATCCAGATCCCGATGTTGGTTATTGGCCGGAGAGTTGTCTCGGTCATGTCTACATGGTTCCCGAGCCCGTAGGGTCTACACACTTAAGGTTCGATGACGCTAGGGTTATAGGGAAAGTATGTACGCGGTTACCGAGTGTTGTTCGGAGTCCCGGATGAGATCCCGGACGTCACGAGGAGTTCCGGAATGGTCCGGAGGTAAAGATTCATATATGGGAAGTCCCGTTTTGGTCACTAGAAAAGTTTCGGGCGCTATCGGTAGCGTACCGGGACCACCGGGATGGTCCCGGGGGTCCACCGGGTGGGGCCACCGGCCCCAGAAGGCTGCGTGGGCCGAGTGTGGGTGGGGACCAGCCCCAGGTGGGCTGGTGCGCCCCCCTAACCAGGCCCAAGGCAAAGAGAGAAGAAAAAAGGGGAAACCCTAGGCTCAGATGGGCCTAAGGCCCACATAGTGGTGCGCCTCCCCCTCTCTCCCCCTTGGCCGCCCCCTAGATGGGATCTAGGGCTGGCCGCACCCCTAGGGGTGGGAAACCCTAAAGGGGGCGCAGCCCTCCCTTCCCCCTATATATATGTGAGGTTTGGGGCTGCCCATAACACGTTTTGGACCTCTGTCGCATGGCGCAGCCCTACCTCTCTCCCTCCTCGTCTCTCGCAGCGCTTGGCGAAGCCCTGCTGGAGTCCCGCGCTCCTCCACCACCACCACGCCGTCGTGCTGCTGTTGGATGGAGTCTTCCCCCAACCTCTCCCTCTCTCCTTGCTGGATCAAGGCATAGGAGACGTCACCGGGCTGCACGTGTGTTGAACGCGGAGGCGCCGTTGTTCGGCGCTTAGATCGGAATCAACCGCGATCTGAATCGCAGCGAGTACGACTTCTTCATCCGCGTTCTTGCAACGCTTCCGCATCGCGATCTACAAGGGTATGTAGATCCACTCTCCTTTATGCTCGTTGCTAGATTACTCCATAGATAGATCTTGGTGACGCGTAGGAAAAATTTTGATTTTCTGCTATGATCCCCAACAGTGGCATCATGAGCTAGGTCTATGCGTAGTATCTTGCACGAGTAGAACACAAAGTAGTTGTGGGCGTAGATGAAAGGATCGATATGGTTGACTAGAGGGGGGGGTGAATAGGCAACTAACAATTTTTAGCTTTTCTTAACCAGTTAAAATTAGGCGACAAAATAAGTTGTCTAGATAAACTACTATGAAGACAACTAATGTAAATAAGCCCAACAACTACACAAGCATGCTATAGGAATTAAACAAGTAAAGCATGCAAGAGTAAAGGTAATAAATAACCACAAGTAGAACCAAAGGAGACGAGGATGTGTTTCCGAAGTTCCTTCCCTTTGAGGGGAAGTACGTCTCCGTTGGAGCGGTGTGGAGGCACAATGCTCCCCAAGAAGCCACTAGGGCCACCGTATTCTCCTCACGCCCTCACACGATGCAAGGTGCCGTGAATCCACTAGTGGTGCCCTTGAAGGTGGCAACCGAACCTTTACAAACAAGGTTGGGGCAATCTCCACAACTTGGAGGCTCCCAACAAACCACGAAGCTTCACCACAATGGAATATGGCTTCGAGGTGACCTCAACCGTCTAGGGTGCTCAAACACCCAAGAGTAACAAGATCCGCAAGGGATTAGTGGGGAGAATCAAATATCTCTTGGTGGAAGTGTAGATCGATGCCTCCTCAAGCAATCCCGAGCAAATCAACAAGTTTGATTGGTTAGGGAGAGAGATCGGGCGGAAATGGAGCTTTTGGAGCAACAATGGAGTAGTGGGGGAAGAGGTAGGTCTTCTTGGAGAAGAAGACCCCCTATATATAGTGAGGGGACAAATCCAACCGTTATTTGAGGTTTCAGCCCGCAGAGAGCGGTAGTACCGCAACTCATGAGCGGTACTACCGCTGGCTGAGCGGTACTACCGCTTGGGAAGCGGTACTACCGCCAAGGCAAAAAATCGAGACCTGATACAGCCACGGATGAAATAAATTACATCCGTGGCTACATCCGCAGGGGAAAACGGAAGTAGCAAAATGCGACACGGTACTACCGCTTAAGCTAAGCGGTACTACCGCGTGGTATGCGGAAGTAAAAAATTACTTCCGCATCCACTTCTTATACTTAGACTTCAGCGCCTGGCCCAGATACACGGTACTACCGCATGGGGACGCGGTACTACCGCGGGAGCGGTACTACCGTGTCGGCAAGCGGTACTACCGTGTACCTGTGCGGTACTACCGCTTGGCAGAGAGGTACTACCGCATGCTTGGCAGAAGATCAGTACAGAAGCCACAGAATTGCCTCAACGAAAGAAAAACCGGTTGGACCTCCAGAGAAGCAAGGAAAGGAAGTGTGGGAGAAAGATGTGTACGTGTTGATTCTACCCAAACCTTTCCGACGCGGACCCCCTCTTAATAGTACGGCTTTCCTATTACTCAATGCCACCTACAGGGAGCAAAAAGAAAACACCGTCCTTCATAGAATCCGAGGGGCAAGCAATCGTCTTGTGCCATAAGGGAGATATACCTGTATGAGCTTACAGCACACGATCAGTCCGCAAGAGTATTGTCATCAATCACCAAAACTATTAGGGAGAAATATGCCCTTACAATCTCCCCCTTTTTGGTGTATTGATGACAACACGAGATTTGCACAGAGAAGAAATAATAGAGAAAGCAATATAAGCCCTAGAGTATAGGTGAGCTCCCCCTGTATGTGTACCTACATATGATTGTGCTTTGGACTGCACTGCACACATACTAGGTATAGCGCTCCCCTATAATCTACACATGCGATACTCTATATGACATTTGACTTCATAGGATAAGCATAAGGACATGATAATAAGTTTAACGATACGGGGGCATATGTCTTACACCATATGATTGTCTCACACAAACACGCACAATAAAACCAAGTTCAACGAAAAGAAACACACACACAGGACGGCAAAAGCAAATCACTCTCCCCCTTTGGCATCGAGACACCACAAAGGGAAAGAGAGGAAACGAAGATGGGTGGCAGCCCGGGAGAAGCTCAGTCGTCATACTCGTCATCAAAGCCCTGCTGCTGCTCCTCCTGATAGTCCTCATCAGAT
This sequence comes from Secale cereale, assembly GCA_902687465.1. NCBI lineage: Eukaryota > Viridiplantae > Streptophyta > Magnoliopsida > Poales > Poaceae > Secale > Secale cereale. The sequence continues at coordinate 148,164,074 of LR738715.1, forward strand.
CCCTGCTGCTCTGGCTGATACTCCTCATCAGAATCAGTCCACTGGTATCCCTGGCGAGCCATCCAGGTAGCCTCTGGAGTGATGATGTCCTCTGATCCATTTGAGACCTCTTCACCTTACAAGGACAGAATCTTCTTGTCCCGCTGACGCGTCTTCTTGTCAGTCACATGGGCACGGTATTGTCCCTGAGCCTGCATGCAGAAGAGAGCCTTCATCTTCTGCTGGAGCTTCTTAGCCCACGACGGCTTCTCCACGGTAGAGGAAGAAGAGGGGGCATATCTGCCTGAGCGGACATCGGCAGGCTCCTCCATAGGCTCATCCTCAGTGCCCATTTGGGCAGCAGCAGCCTGAGCACGAGTAGTGGTGTTGGCCCAACGAGTCTTGACGCGAAGCTTGATAGGATCATGGCGGTAGCACTCGGCCTCCAACACCTCCTCTGGATACAGTTTCGCCCAAGTCTTGGAGATGAGCAGATATAAGAAAGGACCATAGATAGGTACCTTGCGAGTGTAGATAGCAAACCGGAGCTCATTCCACATGATGTGGGAAATGTCAAGTGGAACAGCCTGAGCAGAGCGAGCCTCTTGACACATCAGAAGCATATCCACCAGATAGGCATGAACCTTGTCCTTGTCGCCAACACGAGGGAACAGCGTGTTGCGAAAAATCCGATACATAATGTCCAGGAAGGGATTCAGCACGTAAGTTGTTTTGCCACTCGCAAGGGTCTTTGCCTCATAGAATGGAAGAAGCTTGTCCTTGTTAGCTGCTTCAGGATTGGCGTGAGGCCGAAAACCAATAGGGTTATGGAGACCCTCATCAGGAAGCTGAAGAAGATCCATGAATTCCTTCCAAGTGGCGGTCATCTTGTGACCATGAGTCATCCAAGTCATGGGACGATCTTCCTTGGCCTGAAAGTTGACAGAGGCATAGAACTGCGCAATGAGCTCAGGATCAAAATCGTTCTGGAAAGTCATGATATGTTCCAGACCCAGCTGCTTGATCAAGTCAAGGGCTTCTGCAAAATAAGCCCTGTTCGTATCCTTCCTCATGTGCTCCACATCGATCCAGTGAGCATCCACATACAGATTGGCCTTGGTCTTGAGCACCTCATGATAGATGTGATACTGTTGCTTGGTCCAGAAGACATCATCACCAGGAAAGTGCTCACGAGGTTCCCCATATGGGTTGATCTTCCGTCTAGCCATGAACTCACCAGCAGGCATTTCCTCCATAGACATGGATGATTCCTTGCGCTTGTTGGCTGAGGTCTTGTACCGGCGCTGGGGATTGGGGTTGGAGCCCTCTGGCACATCGCTCGGGGTACGCATGCGCTTGGAACCGGTGTCACGAACGGGGTTGGTATGACGACCCGCAAAGCCTGAGCCACCACCTAAAAACACAAACACAAAACCACAGCAAAACAATCGCAAGAAGAATCAATGCCAGATCCTCGAAAGACACAAGAAACCAAGGGAAATAGAAAAGAGAACATGCCACGAAGCTAGTGTGAGCCAAGCGGTAGTACTGCTGACCCTTGCGGAAGTAAAAAATTAGTACCGGAGGGCAAGCGGTAGTACCGCATGGCACATGCGGTAGTACCGCATGCCTTACGGAAGTAAAAATTTACTTCTGCGAGAAGGGGCGGAACTAAAATATTAGTACTGCATGCGGAGCGGTAGTACCGCATAGGGACGTGGTAGTACCGCTCGGCAAGCAGTACTAAAATTTTACTTCCGCCCGAGGGGGCGGAACTAAAATATTAGTGCTGCATGCGGAGCGGTAGTACCGCATAGGGACGCGGTAATACCGCTCGGCAGGCAGTACTAAAATTTTACTTCCGCCCGAGGGGGCGGAACTAAAATATTAGTGCTGCATGCGGAGCGGTAGTACCGCATATGGACGCGGTAGTACCACTCGACAAGCAGTACTAAAATTTTACTTCCGCCCGAGGGGGCGCAACTAAAATAGTAGTGCTGCATGCGGAGCGGTAGTACCGCATCGGAATGCGGTAGTACCGTTCGGCAAGCAGTACTAAAATTGTACTTCCGCTCGAGCGGTAGTACCGCTAGGGACAGCGGTAGTACCGCTCAGGTCAGATCGGATCTGGATTACACCGTGCGGTAGTACCGCGGTTCTCCAGCGGTAGTACCGCACGGAACAGATCTGAGAAGATAAAGAACTAGAAACTACCAACAAGATCTTCACACGGTACTACGGCTGATCAGTAACTTCGTAGCAACAACTCTAAGCATATTTCCGGATCACAAACACTCTCCCACAACCTAATCATCCATGGATAAGAGCGCGGAGAACACAAGAAAGCACTAAGCATCTCCCCTAACCCTAAAAACTTAGGCAAGGCAAAAAGAAGAAGGGAAAAGGGGAAAAACCTGCATCCATGGCAAGAGGACGTGGTGGGGAACGATCCCACCGGTCGGAAAGTGAAACGAGTGGCCGAGGGAGGAGATCTGGCGAGGTCCTCCGGCGGCGTTCTTGAGAGAGAGAGAGAGAGAGACAGGGACGACGTGGGGGTTAGGAGTGAATGGGTATGGGGGAGATGGAACTCCCCCTGCCTGCTTATAACCCCCACGCGTTCTGATACGTGCGGTAGTACCGCGGTCATTGCGGTAGTACCGCTTGCGCGGTAGTACCGCTCGCCAAGCGGTAGTACCGCTCTACCAGCGGCAGTAAAAAATTACTGCCGTGCCGGCCGAGCGGTAGTACCGTAACCCCATCTGCGGTAGTACCATAAACTTGCACGGTAGTACCGCTCCTCCAAGAACATGCACGCTTGACAAGAGGCTTTAAGCAAAAGAGAGAGAAAAAACAAATGCACGCACAAGCAAAGTGAACAACACAACTCCTCAGAGGAGGGCGGTGGCCGAGGCCACCTATGTTTGAGTTTATAGATATGGCACCGCGAAGAATTATCCTTGGGCCCATGATCAAAACTCGACTTGAATCATTTAAACCAACTATGTATGGCAAATGATAAAGGCTTGGTTAGTTTATGCATAATGGGGGGAGGAACAGTTCATTGAGAGAACAATACTCCCCCTATGTCCATGCCTACATCTAGACAAGATAGCTATATTGAGTGTGAGGGGTGTGTGTGCACAGACTCAAACCACATTGCTCAAATCGATGATATTTAGCTCATGCCTTAACTCGCGAAATATAGCTTCATCCAATGGCTTCGTGAAGATAGCTGCAAGGTTATCATGAGTGTTGACGTAGTGAAGCTCGATCTCTCCTTGCCTTATGTGATCCCGGATGAAATGATACCGAATCTCAATATGCTTCGTCTTGAAGTGAAGCACCGGGTTGAGAGAAATCTTGATGGCACTCTCATTGTCACACCAAAGAGGCACTTTGTCACAAGTGACACCGTAATCCTTCAAAGTTTGCCTCATCCATAAGAGTTGAGCACAGCAACTGCCAGCGGCCACATATTCTGCTTCAGTGGACGAGAGAGATACATAACTTTGCTTTTTGGAAGACCAACTAACAAGAGAGCACCCAAGAAATTGGCACCCTCCCGAGGTGGACTTCCTATCCACTTTGTCTCCCGCCCAGTCAGAATCAGAGAAACCAACAAGGTTGAAATTCGCTCCTCTTGGGTACCATAAGCCAAAGTTTGGGGTATGAGCCAAATATCGAAAGATTCGCTTGACAGCCACAAAGTGACTTTCCTTAGGTGAGGCTTGAAACCGTGCACAAATTCCCACACTCAACATAATATCCGGTCTAGATGCACAAAGGTAAAGCAAGGATCCGATCATAGAGCGATATACCTTTTGATCCACCGCTTTACCATTGGGATCAATGTCAAGTTGGCATTTGGTTGGCATCGGAGTAGTAGCCGGCTTGACATCACTAAGGTTGAACCTCTTGAGCATGTCTTGAGTATACTTGGATTGTTTGATGAAGATGCCTTCTCTTCGTTGTTTGATCTCAAATCCAAGGAAGTACTTCGACTCTCCCATCATGGACATCTCAAAGTGTGTGGTCATGAGTGCGGCGAACTCATCATTGAAAGCTTTGTTAGGAGAACCAAAGATAATATCATCAACATATAGTTGGCATACAAACAACTCCCCTTTGACCTTCTTAGTAAAAAGAGTGGGGTCGATTTTCCCAATTTCAAACCCACGATCTTGTAACAACTCGGTAAGGTGCTCATACCACGCTCGTGGGGCTTGTTTAAGGCCATGGAGTGCCTTATCAAGTTGATACACATGATTGGGGAACTTAGGATCCTCGAACCCCGGGGGTTGTTTAACATATACCAACTCGTTAATGGGACCATTAAGAAATGCACTTTTCACATCCATTTGTTGCAATTTAAAGTTATGATGGGAAGCATAGGCAAGCAACAAATGAATAGATTCAAGACGAGCAACAGGGGCAAAGGTTTCACCGTAGTCGATACCCTCGACTTGGGAGTAGCCTTGAGCCACCAGACGTGCCTTGTTGCGGATGACAATGCCATGGGCATCTTGCTTGTTCTTAAAGATCCATTTGGTTCCAATGACATTATGGTTCTCCTTTGGTCTTGGCACCAGACGCCACACTTTGTTGCGCTCGAAGTTATTGAGTTCTTCATGCATGGCATTGAGCCAGTCGGGGTCTTCGAGAGCCTCATAAACCTTCTTAGGTTCAACAAAGGAGACAAAAGCTTGATGAGCACAATAGTTTGCTAATTGTCTACGAGTGCTTACCCCCCTTTTGATGCTTCCTAGGATATTCTCCATGTGATGTTCTCTGGAAGCAAGCCTAGAGGCAACTTTTGCAGCACGATGCTCCAATTGCTCTTCAAGAGATAACTGAGGAGCACTGAGTTGATCATCTTGAGCGACGTCAGGAGCTAGATCTTGATCTTGAGCTTCCTCTTGACCTTGATCTTGCTCGGAGGAGAGAACTTGGCCTTGTGCATCATTTGGTGGCTCCCCACCATCTTGTGATTGATCTCGCACTTGGCCTTGTTCGTCCGGTTGAGGGCCTTCATTTTGTTCTTCGGAAGCGTGTGGGTCTTGGGTTGGTGATGGTTCCACTTGAGTGGAACATTGTCCTTCTCCTTCGGCCACAAGGGGTTCCTCAACGGGTAGGATGTATCCAATACCCATTCTTCTTATGGCTTGAGGAGGAATTTCATCACCTGTATCACAAGTACCACTTTGCTCCACTTGGGAGCCATTATTTTCATCAAACTCTACGTTACTCGTCTCCTCTATGAGTCCGGTGGACTTGTTGAGGACACGGTAAGCATGAGAGTTTGTAGCATAACCAACAAATATGCCCTCATGAGCTCTAGATTCAAATTTAGACAACCGAACACCTTTCTTAAGAATGAAACACTTACACCCGAACACCCGGAAGTACTTGAGATTGGGCTTGTTACCGGTAAGAATCTCATACGGAGTTTTGTTCAAGCCTTTGCGAAGATAGAGACGATTTGATGCATGGCAAGCGGTGTTGATGGCTTCGGCCCAAAAGATGTATGGAGAGTTGAATTCAGCCATCATGGTTCTTGCAGCATCTATTAAGGTTCGGTTCTTTCTCTCCGCAACACCATTTTGCTGAGGGGTATACGGGGCGGCATATTGATGTTTGATCCCCTCATCACCAAGAAACTCATCCAAGGTGTAGTTCTTGAACTCGGTGCCATTGTCACTTCTGATCATCAAAATCTTTGCTTCATGTTGTCGTTGAGCTTCATTTGCAAAGTTGATGACGGTTTGTTGGGTCTCACTCTTCTTCTTGAAGAAGTATACCCAGGTATATCTTGAGTAATCATCCACAATCACCAAGCAATATTTTCTACCCCCAAGACTATCAAAAGTGGGAGGCCCAAAGAGATCCATGTGGAGGAGCTCTAGAGGTCTCTTTGAATAGATGATAGTCGTGGGAGGGTGAGCCTTCTCATGTAATTTTCCTTCAATGCACGCCCTGCAAGCACGATCTTTGGCAAAGCTAACATTTGTTAGTCCTCGGACATGGTCCCCCTTGAGAAGACTTTGCAAAGATCTCATATTGACGTGGGCCAAACGGCGATGCCAAAGCCATCCCACATCAACTTTAGCCATTAGGCATGTCGCGACCTTAGTGGGTTGCTTCGAGAAGTTAACCACATAAAGGCCGTTCTCGACATGCCCAACGTAGGCTACTTTAAGAGTCTTGCTCCACAAGAGGGCCACAGAATCAATATCAAAGAATGTAGCAAAGCCCATGAGTGCAAGTTGGCGAACAGAAAGTAAATTGTATGCAAGGGACTCAACAAGCATGACTTTCTCGATCGTGAGATCATGAGAGACAACCACCTTGCCAAGTCCCAATACCTTAGAAGATGAAGCATCACCCCATTCGACGTTGGTGGCCATAGATGAACCGAGATGCACGTCCACCACCAAGTCTTTGCTTCCGGTCATATGATTTGTGGCTCTGCTATCGAGCAACCATGATCCCCCACCGGAAGCAAACCCCTTGTTGGTGGCCTTGGCCATAAGACACTTGGCGGTGATGTTTTCGTTGGGTGAGTTGAAGAGAGATGAGTGCGGAGTGGTAGCAATTGCAATTGTGGCCATAGTGGTCACCTCATTCTCTTCATCATTGTCATCATCCTCCACATATTCTTCTTGAGCCACCAACACTTTCGGAGGAGTCTTCTTGATGAAGTTGTTCTTGTTGGGATAGGACTTTGACTTGTCCTTCCGAATAAGCTTGCCTCCAAAGTCTTCTCTCTTCTCATATGGGCAATCCGCAACGAAGTGGCTTACATTTCCACAGTTGAAGCATGTCCTTACTCGTTGCTTCCCTTTGTTCCCACTGGAGTTGTTCCTGTTGAAGTTGGACCTTGAGTTCTTCTTGCCCTAGAATTGCCTAGAAGCAAGAGCCATGTGCTCGTGATAGGCATATTTGGTGTCCTCGGGGCAGCACTCATCATCATCTTCAACTTCCTCCTCTTCCACACAAGCCTTGGCCTTCAGGGCAAGATTAGGCTTCTTGGATCGTTGAGTTCTTAGGACCGCATTGTCGGCGGTAACGTCAAGGATCCTCATGGCAACAAATTCATCCAACACTTCGTTTGAGGATAAAGTGTGGAAGTCCGGTCTCTGACGAATCACAGAGGACATGGCCTTGTGATAGGGCATCATGGCCTTGAGGAACTTGCGCTTGATCCAATTGTCATCCGTATCCTTACTGCCATGGTCTCGAAGAGACACTGCAAGAATAGTTAATCTTCGATAAAGTTCACGAGGATCTTCATCCTCGATCATTGCAAACTCATCAGCTTCATCTTGCACCACTTCATAGTTGGAGTGTTGAATGCTTGTGCTTCCCTTGTACATTGTGCCAACATGCTCCCATGCTTCCTTGGCCACAGTGAATGGACGAAGATGAGCAATGTCTTTAGGTGGGATTGAGTCTTGAAGAATGCAAAGTGCGGACTCGTTGAACTGATGATCGGCAGTTTCTCTTGGAGTCATGTTGTCGGGATCATACGGATAAAAACCTTGCTCAATGATTCTCCAGAGGTTAGTGGAACAATGATTAATATGACGTTTGAAACGAAACACCCAAGTAGCAAAATCAGTATTTTTAACGAACTTCGGTGGGGGCCCGACGGAATTTAAATGCGGTGTGGGGACGGGTCCTCCATAGTGAGTAGGCGGAGGAGATTGGGCAAATTTCCCACTACCATGCTTAGTGACCGGGGCTTGCTCACTACTAGCTTCTCCCTTGTCGGGATTAGCCTCTGACACGTTGGTAGCGGGACGACCCACTTCCAACGGTGAGGTGGATAATTTAAGCCCCTCAAACATTTCTTTAAACATGCCCTTGACCTCGCTCGCTAGTGATTCTTTCAATGTGGTCAAGGCCACATTGAACTCCTCACGAGTGACGGAGGCTCCCCCATCTACCGTAGGCAAGGACGGATTTCCATCAGAATGGTCCTCCGTCTCGACTACGTTGTCAACCATACTCTTTGGACGGTAAATTCCTTAAAAAGAGACGAGGCTCTGATACCAATTGAAAGGATCGATATGGTTGACTAGAGGGCGGGGGGGTGAATAGGCAACTAACAATTTTTAGCTTTTCTTAACCAATTAAAATTAGGCGACAAAATAAGTTGTCTAGATAAACTACTATGAAGACAACTAATGTAAATAAGCCCAACAACTACACAAGCATGCTATAGGAATTAAACAAGTAAAGCATGCAAGAGTAAAGGTAAGAAATAACCACAAGTAGAACCGAAGGAGACGAGGATGTGTTTCCGAAGTTCCTTCCCTTTGAGGGGAAGTACGTCTCCGTTGGAGCGGTGTGGAGGCACAATGCTCCCCAAGAAGCCACTAGGGCCACCGTATTCTCCTCACGCCCTCACACGATGCAAGGTGTCGTGAATCCACTAGTGGTGCCCTTGAAGGCGGCAACCGAACCTTTACAAACAAGGTTGGGGCAATATCCACAACTTGGAGGCTCCCAACAAACCACGAAGCTTCACCACAATGGAATATGGCTTCGAGGTGACCTCAACCGTCTAGGGTGCTCAAACACCCAAGAGTAACAAGATCCGCAAGGGATTAGTGGGGAGAATCAAATATCTCTTGGTGGAAGTGTAGATCGATGCCTCCTCAAGCAATCCCGAGCAAATCAACAAGTTTGATTGGCTAAGGAGAGAGATCGGGCGGAAATGGAGCTTTTGGAGCAACAATGGAGTAGTGGGGGAAGAGGTAGGTCTTCTTGGAGAAGAAGACCCCCTATATATAGTGAGGGGACAAATCCAACTGTTATTTGAGGTTTCAGCCCGCAGAGAGTGGTAGTACCGCAACTCATGAGCGGTACTACCGCTGGCTGAGCGGTACTACCGCTTGGGAAGTGGTACTACCGCCAAGGCAAAAAATCGAGACCTGATACAGCCACGGATGAAATAAATTACATCCGTGGCTACATCCGCAGGGGAAAACGGAAGTAGCAAAATGCGACACGGTACTACCGCTTAAGCTAAGCGGTACTACCGCGTGGTATGCGGAAGTAAAAAATTACTTCCGCATCCACTTCTTATACTTAGACTTCAGCGCCTGGCCCAGATACACGGTACTACCGCATGGGGACGCGGTACTACCGCGGGAGCGGTACTACCGTGTCGGCAAGCGGTACTACCGTGTACCTGTGCGGTACTACCGCTTGGCAGAGAGGTACTACCGCATGCTTGGCAGAAGATCAGTACAGAAGCCACAGAATTGCCTCAACGAAAGAAAAACCGGTTGGACCTCCAGAGAAGCAAGGAAAGGAAGTGTGGGAGAAAGATGTGTACGTGTTGATTCTACCCAAACCTTTCCGACGCGGACCCCCTCTTAATAGTACGGCTTTCCTATTACTCAATGCCACCTACAGGGAGCAAAAAGAAAACACCGTCCTTCATAGAATCCGAGGGGCAAGCAATCGTCTTGTGCCATAAGGGAGATATACCTGTATGAGCTTATCGCACACGATCAGTCCGCAAGAGTATTGTCATCAATCACCAAAACTATTAGGGAGAAATATGCCCTTACAGTAGATCATGTCAATTCTCTTGCCGTTACTAGTCTTATCTTGATTCGGCGGCATCGTGGGATGAAGCGGCCCGGACCGACCTTACACGTACTCTTACGTGAGACAGGTTCCACCGACTGACATGCACTAGTTGCATAAGGTGGCTAGCGGGTGTCTGTCTCTCCCACTTTAGTCGGATCGGATTCGATGAAAAGGGTCCTTATGAAGGGTAAATAGAAATTGGCATATCACGTTGTGGTTTTGGCGTAGGTAAGAAACGTTCTTGCTAGAAACCTATAGCAGCCACGTAAAAACTTGCAACAACAATTAGAGGACGTCTAACTTGTTCTTGCAGCATGTGCCGTGTGATGTGATATGGCCAAAAGGATGTGATGAATGATATATATGTGATGTATGAGATTGATCATGTTCTTGTAATAGGAATCACGACTTGCATGTCGATGAGAGTGACAACCGACAGGAGCCATAGGAGTTGTCTTATTTATTGTATGACCTGCGTGTCACTGAATAACGCCATGTAATTACTTTACTTTATTGCTAAACGTTAGCCATAGTAGTAGAAGTAATGTTTGGCGAGACGACTTCATGGAGACACGATGATGGAGATCATGATGGTGGAGATCATGGTGTCATGCCGGTGACAATGATGATCATGGAGCCCCAAAGATGAAGATCAAAAGGAGCAAAATGATATTGGCCATATCATGTCACTATTTGATTGCATGTGATGTTTATCATGTTTTACATCTTATTTGCTTAGAACGACGGTAGTGAATAAGATGATCTCTCACTAAAATTTCAAGAATTGTGTTCCCCCTAACTGTGCACCGTTGCTAAGGTTCGTTGTTCCGAAGCACCACGTGATGATCGGGTGTGATAAGTTCTAACGTTCGCATACAACGGGTGTAAGCCAGATTTACACACGCGATACACTTAGGGTTCACTTGACGAGCCTAGCATGTACAGACATGGCCTCGGAACACGGAAGACCGAAAGGTCGAACATGAGTCGTATAGAAGATACGATCAACATGAAGATGTTCACCGTTGATGACTAGTCCGTCTCACGTGATGATCGGACACGGCCTAGTCGATTCGGATCATGTATCACTTAGATGACTAGAGAGATGTCCATCTGAGTGGGAGTTCATTAGATGAACTTCATTGTCATGAACAATAGTCTAAGTTGTCTTTGCAAATTATGTAGTAGACCAATAACTGCGTTGTAGCTCCCTGTTTAATACGATCCTAGAGAAAGACTAAATTGAAAGATATTGTAAGCAAGGATGCGGACTGGGTCCGTAGTCCGAGGAGTGTCCTCACTGCTGCACAGAAAGCTTACGTCTTTGATGCACCGCTCGATGTGCAAACCCCTACAACGTTGTCTGTGGATGTTGTGAACACTTGAGAGACAATTCCTGATGACTACTTCATAGTTTAGTGCACCATACTTTACGGCTTAGAATCGGGATTCCAATGACGTTTTGAACGCCATGGAACATATGAGATGTTCTAAGAGCTAAAATTGGGATTTCAGGCTCATGCCCGTGTTGAGAGGTATGAGACCTCTGACAAGTCCCTTTGCCAAAAAGATGGAGGAGAATAGCTCAACTAGTGAGCGTGTGCTCAGAATGTCTGGGTGCTAAAATCACTTGAACCAAGTGGGAGTTAATCTTCCAGATGAGATAGTGGTTGACGGAATTCTCTAGACACTATCACCAAGCTACTAGAACTTCGTGATGAACTATGACATGCAAAGGATGGAGATGATCCCGGAGCTATTAGCGGTTATTAAGACCGCGAAAGTAGAAATCAAGAAGGAGCATCAAGTGTTGATGGTTTAACAAGACCACTGGTTTCAGAAGGGCAAGGGCTGGAAGGGAAACTTCATGGATGGCAAACCAGTTGTCGCTCTGATGAAGGAACCCATGGTTAAACCCAAACCTCGAGACTAAGTGCTTCTATTGTACGGGGAACGGTCACATGATAGCGGAACTGCCCCAAATACATGGTAGATATGATAGCTGGAAAATTCAACAAAGTATATTGTTATTGATGTGTACCTTACTAGTACTCCTTGTAGCACCTGGGTATTGGATACCGGTTCAGTTGCTATTATTAGTGACTTGAAGCAAAAGCTACGGACTGAACGGAGACTAGCTAAGGGCGAGGTGACGATGTGTATTGGAAGTGTTTCCAAGGTTGATAAGATCACCATCGCACACTCCCTCTATTTTCGAGATTAGTGTTGAACCTAGATAAATGTTATCGGGTGTCTACGTTGAGCATGAATATGATTAGATCATGTTCATTGCAATACGGTTATTCATTTAAGTCAGAGAATAATGGTTATCTGTTTACATGAAGTCATGCACCCAATGGTTTGTTGAATCTCGATCATAGTAATACACATGATGATAATATTAATGCCAAAAGATGTAGAGTTAATAATGATAAGTACCACTTTCTTGTGGCACTGCCGCTTAGGTCATTTTGGCATAAAATGCATGAAGAAACTCCATGCTGATGGACGTTTGGAGTCACTTGATTTTGAATCGCTTGACACATGCAAGCCATGCCTCATGGGCAGGATGACTGAGATCCCGTTTTCAGGTACAATGAAACGGGTAAGTGACTTGTTGGAAATCATACATGCTGATGTATGTGATCCAATGAGAATTAAGGCGTGTGGTGGATATCGTTATTTTCTCATCTTCACTGACGATTTGAGTAGATATGGTATATTTACTTAATGAAGCAAAAGTCTGAAGTGTTTGAAAGGTTCAAACAATTTCAGAGTGAAGTTAAGAATCATCATAACAAGAAGATCATGTTCCTACGATCTGATCAAGGGGAGATTTTCTGAATTATGAGTTTGGCAATCACTTAAGACATTGTGGAATTGTTTCGCAGTTGAAGCTACCTGGAACACCACAGCGTAATGGTGTGTCCGGACATCGTAATCGAACCTTATGAGATATGGTGCGATCTATGATGTATCTTACCGATCTACCGCTATTATTTTGAGGTTATGCATTAGAGACAGCTGCATTCACTTTATATAGGGCACCATCTAAGTCCGTTGAGACAACACCGTATGAACTAAGGTTTGGCAAGAAACCAAAGTTGTCGTTTCTCAATGTTTGGGGCTGCGATGCTTACGGCTTCAGCCGGGAAAAGCTCGAACCCAAAGCGGACAAATACATCTTCATAGGATACCCAAAGGTAACAGTTGGGTATACCTCCTATCTCAGATCCAAGGGCAAAAATGTTTGTCCCTAAGAACGGGTCCTTTCTCGAGAAGGAGTTTCTCTCGAAAGAATTGAGTGGGAGGAAGATAGAACTTGATGAGGTTGTCGAACCCTCACTTCAACCGGAGAGTAGTGCAACACAGAAAGATGTTTCTGTGGAACCTACGACAGTTGAAGAGGAAACTAATGATAGTGATCATGAAGCTCCAGATCAAGTTGCTATCGAACCTCGTAGGTCGACAAGGATATGTACTACTCCTGAGTGGTACGGTGATCCTGTCTTAGAGGTCATCTTGTTGGACAACGATGAACCTACGAACTATGGAGAAGCGATGGTGGGCCCATATTCCGACAAATGGTTAGAAGCCGAGAAATCCGAGATAGGATCCATGTATCAAAACAAAGTATGGACTTTGGTGGACTTGCCCTATGATCGGCAAGCCATTGAGACAAATGGATCTTTAAGACTAAGACGGACGTGGACGGTAATGTCACCGTCTATGAAGCTCGACTTGTGGCGAAGAGTTTTCCACAAGTTCAAGGAGTTCACTACGATGAGATTTTCTCACCCGTAGCGATGCTTAAGTCCGTCGGAATCATGTTAGCATCAGCTGCATTTATGAAATCTGACAGATGGATGACAAAACAAGTTTCCTTGCCAGTTTTCGTAAGGAAAGGTTGTATGTGATACAACCAGAAAGGTTTTGTCGATCCTAAGGATGCTAAAAGGTATGCTGGCTCCAGCGATCCTTCCATGGACTAGAGCAAGCATCTCGGAGTCGGAATATACACTTTGATGGAGTGATCAAAGTTTTTGGGTATACAAAGTTTGTTAGAAACTTGTATTTGCAATAAAGTGAGTGGGAGCACTACAACATTTCTGATAAGTATATGTGAATGACATATGGTTGATCCGAAATGATGTTGAATTTCTGGAAAGCGTAAAGGGTTGTTTGAAAGGAGTTTTTCAAAGGAAGACCTAGATAAAGCTGCTTACATAATTGGGCATCAAGATCTATAGAGATAGATCAAGACGCCTGATGATACTTTCAAAAGGAACACACACCTTTGACATGATTTTGAAGGAGTTCAAAATAGGTCAGTTAAAGAAGGAATTCTTACCTGAGTTATAAGGTGTGAAGTTGAGTAAGACTCAAAACTTGACCACGGCAGAAGAAAGAGGAAGGACGAAGGTCGTCCCCTATGCTTTTGTCATAGGCTCTATACGGTATGCCATGATGAGTACCGCACCTGATGTGTGCCTTGCCACATGTCTGGCAAGAGGGTACAAAGGTGATCCAGGAGTGGATCACTAGATAGTGGTCAAAATTATCCTTAGAGGAATAAGGAAATGTTTCTCGGTTATGGAGGTGATAAAGAGTTCGACGTAAACAGTTACGTCGATGCAAGCTTAGCACCTATCCAGGTAACTCTAAGTGGAGATACCGGATACGTATAATGGAGCAACAGTTTGGAATAGCTCCAAGTGGAACGTGGTAGCAGCATCTACGATATGACATAAAGTTTTGCGAAGTACATAGGGATCTGAATGTTGCAGACCCGTTGACTACAACCTCTCTCACAAGCATAACATGATCAAACCCAGAACTCATTGAGTGGTAATCACATATTGATGTGAACTAGATTACTGACTCTAGTGAACTCTTTGGATGTTAGTCACATGGCGATGTGACCTATGAGTGTTAATCACATGGCGATGTGAACTAGATTATTGACTCTAGTGCAAGTGGGAGACTGTTGGAAATATGCCCTAGAGGCAATAATAAATTGGTTATTATTATATTTCCTTGTTCACGATAATCGTTTATTATCCATGCTAGAATTGTATTGAAAGGAAACTCAGATACATGTGTGGATACATAGACAAACACCATGTCCCTAGTAAGCCTCTAGACAACTAGCTCGTTGATCAATAGATGGTTACGGTTTCCTAACCATGGACATTGGATGTCGTTGATAACGGGATCACATCATTAGGAGAATGATGTGATGGACAAGACCCAATCCTAAGCCTAGCACAGATCGTGTAGTTCGTATGCTAAAGCTTTTCTATATGTCAAGTATCTTTTCCTTAGACCATGAGATTGTGCAACTCTCGGATACCGTAGGAATGCTTTGGGTGTACCAAACGTCACAACGTAACTGGGTGGCTATAAAGGTGCACTACAGGTATCTCCGAAAGTGTCTGTTGGGTTGGCACAAATCGAGACTGGGATTTGTCACTCCGTATGACGGAGAGGTATCTCTGGGCCCACTCGGTAGGACATCATCATAATGTGCACAATATGTGATCAAGGAGTTGATCACGGGATGATGTGTTACGGAACGAGTAAAGAGACTTGCCGGTAACGAGATTGAGCAAGGTATCGGTATACCGACGATCGAATCTCGGGCAAGTGCTATACCGATAGACAAAGGGAATCGTATACGGGATTGATTGAATCCTTGACATCGTGGTTCATTCGATGAGATCATCGTGGAACATGTGGGAGCCAACATGGGTATCCAGATCCCGCTGTTGGTTATTGGCCGGAGAGTTGTCTCGGTCATGTCTACATGGTTCCCGAGCCCGTAGGGTCTACACACTTAAGGTTCGATGACGCTAGGGTTATAGGGAAAGTATGTACGCGGTTACGGAGTGTTGTTCGGAGTCCCGGATGAGATCCCGGACGTCACGAGGAGTTCCGGAATGGTCCGGAGGTAAAGATTCATATATGGGAAGTCCCGTTTTGGTCACCGGAAAAGTTTCGCGCGCTATCGGTAGCGTACCGGGACCACCGAGAGCGTCCCGGGGGTCCACCGGGTGGGGCCACCGGCCCCAGAAGGCTGCGTGGGCCGAGTGTGGGAGGGGACCAGCCCCAAGTGGGCTGGTGCGCCCCCCTAACCAGGCCCAAGGCAAAGAGAGAAGAAAAAAAGGGGGAAACCCTAGGCTCAGATGGGCCTAAGGCCCACATAGTGGTGCGCCTCCCCCTCTCTCCCCCTTGGCCGCCCCCCTAGATGGGATCTAGGGCTGGCCGCACCCCTAGGGGTGGGAAACCCTAAAGGGGGCGCAGCCCTCCCTTCCCCCTATATATATGTGAGGTTTGGGGCTGCCCATAACACGTTTTGGACCTCTGTCGCATGGCGCAGCCCTACCTCTCTCCCTCGTCTCCCGCAGCGCTTGGCGAAGCCCTGCTGGAGTCCCGCGCTCCTCCACCACCACCACTCCGTCGTGCTGCTGTTGGATGGAGTCTTCCCCAACCTCTCCCTCTCTCCTTGCTGGATCAAGGCATGGGAGACGTCACCGGGCTGCACGTGTGTTGAACGCGGAGGCGCCGTTGTTCGGCGCTTAGATCGGAATCAACCGCGATCTGAATCGCAGCGAGTACGACTTCTTCATCCGCGTTCTTGCAACGCTTCCGCATCGCGATCTACAAGGGTATGTAGATCCACTCTCCTTTATGCTCGTTGCTAGATTACTCCATAGATAGATCTTGGTGACGCGTAGGAAAAATTTTGATTTTCTGCTACGATCCCCAACAGCTACCTCTACATCTACCGTCGGGATTAGTTTTAGACCTGAATAATTGTTATTTGGTGCCAGCGTTAAGCATGAAAATTATATCTGGATCTTGTTTGTTGCAAGACGGTTATTCATTTAAATATGAGAATAATGGTTGTTCTATTTTTATGAATAATATCTTTTATGGTCATGCACCCTTGAAGAGTGGTCTATTCTTGTTGGATCTCGATTGTAGTGATACACATATTCATAATATTGAAGCCAAAAGATGCAAGGTTAATAATGATAGTGCAACTTATTTGTGGCACTACCGTTTTGGTCATATTGGTGTAAAACGCATGAAGAAACTCCATAGTGATGGACCTTTGGAATCACTTGATTATGAATCACTTGGTGCTTGCAAACCATGCCTCATGGGCAAGATGACTAAAACTCCATTCGCCGGAACAATGGAGCGAGCAACAGATTTGTTGGAAATCATACATACTGATGTATGTGGACCAATGAGTGTTGAAGCTCGCGGCGGGTATCGTTATTTCCTGACCTTCACTGATGATTTAAGCAGATATGGGTATATCTACTTGATGAAACACAAGTCTGAAATATTTGAAAAGTTCAAAGAATTTCAGAGTGAAGTAGAGAATCATCATAACAAGAAAATAAAGTTTGTATGATCTGATCATGGAGGAGAATATTTGAGTTACGAGTTTGGTCTTCATTTGAAACAATGTGGAATAGTTTCACAACTCACGCCACCCGGAACAGCACAGCGTCGGAACGTCGTAACCGTACTTTATTAGATATGGTGCGGTCTATGATGTCTCTTACTGATTTACCACTATCATTTTGGGGTTATGCTTTAGAGACAGTTGCATTCATGTTAAATAGGGCACCATCTAAATCCATTGAGACGACGCCTTATGAACTATGGTTTGGCAAGAAACCAAAGTTGTCGTTTCTTAAAGTTTGGGGCTGCGATGCTTATGTGAAAAAGCTTCAACCTGATAAGCTCGAACCCAAGTTAGAAAAATGTGTCTTCATAGGATACCCAAAAGAAACTGTTGGGTACACCTTCTATCACAGATCTGAAGGCAAGATATTCGTTGCTAAGAATGGATCCTTTCTAGAGAAGAAGTTTCTCTCGGAAGAAGTGAGTGGGAGGAAAGTAGAACTTGATGAGGCAATTGTACCTTCTCCCAACTACATCACAGAAACTAGTTCCAGTGATTCCTACACCAATTAGTGAGGAAGCTAATGATGATGATCATGAAACTTCAGATCAAGTTTCTGCTGAACTTCGTAGATCAACCAGAGTACGTTCCGCACCAGAGTGGTACGGCAACCCAGTTCTGGAAGTCATGTTACTAGACCATGATGAACCTATGAACTATGGGGAAGCGATGATGAGCCCAAATTCCGCAAAATGGCTTGAGGCCATGAAATCTGAGATGGGGTCCATGTATGAAAACAAAGTATGGACTTTGGTTGACTTGCCCGATGATCGGCAAGCCATCGAAAATAAATGGATCTTTAAGAAGAAGACCGACGCTGACGGTAATGTTACTGTTTACAAAGCTCGACTTGTTGCGAAAGGTTTTCGACAAGTTCAAGGAGTTGACTACGATGAGACCTTATCACCCGTAGCGATGCTTAAGTCTGTCCGAATCATGTTAGCAATTGCTGCATTTTATGATTATGAAATCTGGCAAATGGATGTCAAAACTTCATTCCTAAATGGATATCTCAAAGAAGAGTTGTATATGATGCAACCAGAAGGTTTTGTCGATCCGAAAGGTGCTAACAAAGTGTGCAAGATCGAGCGATCCATCTATGGACTGGTGCAAGCATCTCGGAGTTGGAATATACGCTTTGATGAGGTGATCAAAGCTTATGGTTTTATACAGACTTTTGGAGAAGCATATATTTACAAGAAAGCGAGTGGGAGCTCTGTAGCATTTCTTATATTATATGTGGATTACATATTGTTGATTGGAAATGATATAGAATTTCTGGATAGCATAAAAGGATACTTGAATAAGAATTTTTCAATGAAAGACCTCGGTGAAGCTGCTTACATATTAGGCATCAAGATCTATAGAGATGGATCAAGATGCTTAATTGGACTTTCACAAAGCACATACCTTGATAATGTTTTGAAGAAGTTCAAAATGGATCGGTCAAAGAAAGGTTTCTTGCCTGTGTTACAAGGTGTGAGGTTGAGTAAGACTCAATGCCCGACCACTGCAGAAGATAGAGAGAAAATGAAAGTCATTCCCTATGCCTCAGCCATAGGATCTATCATGTATGCAATGATGTGTACCAGACCTGATGTGTGCCTTGCTATCAGTCTAGCAGGGAGGTACCAAAGTAATCCAGGAGCGGATCACTTGACAGCGGTCAAGAACATCCTGAGGTACCTGAAAAGTACAAAGGATATGTTTCTCGTGTATGGAGGTGACAAAGAGCTCGTCTTAAACGATTACGTCGATGCAAGCTTTGACACTGATCCGGATGACTCGAAGTCACAAACCGGATATGTGTTTTTATTGAACGGTGGAGCTGTCAGTTGGTGCAGTTCCAAGCAGAGCGTCGTGGCGGGATCTACGTGTGAAGCGGAATACATAGCTACTTCGGAAGCAGCAAATGAAGGAGTCTAGATGAAGGAGTTCATATCCGATCTAGGTGTAATACCTAGTGCATCGGGTCCAATGAAAATCTTTTGTGACAACACTAGAGCAATAGCCTTGGCGAAGGAATCCAGGTTTCACAAGAGAACAAAGCACATCAAAAGATGCTTCAATTCCATCCGCGATCTAGTCAAGGAGGGAGACATAGAGATTTGCAAGATACATACGGATCTGAATGTTGCAGACCCGTTGACTAAGCCTCTTCCATGGGCAAAACATGATGAGCACCAAGACTCCATGGGTGTTAGAATCATTACTTTGTAATATATATTATTGACTCTAGTTCAAGTGGGAGACTGATACGTCTCCAACGTATCTACTTTTCCAAACCCTTTTGCCCTTGTTTTGGACTCTAACTTGCATGATTTGAATGGAACTAACCCGGACTGACGCTGTTTTCAGCAGAACTGCCATGGTGTTGTTTTTTTGCAGAATAAAAAGTTCTCGGAATCGCCTGAAAATCAACGGAGAATTATTTCGGAAAATATAAAAAATATCTGCAAGAAGATCCACACCAGGGGGCCCAGGGCCTATCCACGAGGGTGGGGGCGCGCCCCCCTGCCTCATGGGCCCCCTGGTGACTTACCGACGTACCCCACAGGTCCTATATCTTCACTTTCGGGGAGAAAAAAATCAGAGAGAAAGAATTATCGCGTTTCACGAGACGGAGCCACCGCTAAGCCCTAATCTCTCTCGGGAGGGCTGATCTGGAGTTCGTTCGGGGCTCCGGAGAGTGGAGATCGTCGCCATCGTCATCATCAACCTTCCTCCATCACCAATTCCATGATGCTCACCGTCGTGCGTGAGTAATTCCATCATAGGCTTGCTGGACGGTGATGGGTTGGATGGGATCTATCATGTAATCGAGTTAGTTTTGTTAGGGTTTGATCCCTAGTATCCACTATGTTCTGAGATTGATGTTGCTATGACTTTGCTATGCTTAATGCTTGTCCCTAGGGCCCGAGTGCCATGATTTCAGATCTAAACCTATTATGTTTTCATGAATATATGTGTGTTCTTGATCCTATCTTGCAAGTCTATAGTCACCTACTATGTGTTATGATCCGGCAACCCCGAAGTGACAATAATCGGGACCACTCCCGGTGATGACCATAGTTTGAGGAGTTCATGTATTCACTATGTGTTAATGCTTTGGTCCGGTACTCTATTAAAAGGAGGCCTTAATATCCCTTAGTTTCCAATAGGACCCTGCTGCCACGGGAGGGTAGGAAAAAAGATGTCATGCAAGTTCTTTTCCATAAGCACGTATTACTATATTCGGAATACATGCCTACATTGCATTCATGAACTGGAGCTAGTTCTGTGTCACCCTAGGTTATAACTTCTACATGATGAATTGCATCCGACATAATTTCCCATCACCGATCCAATGCCTACGAGCTTTACCTATATTGCTAGTTGCTTATTTACTTTTCCGTTGCTACTATCACAAAAACTACAAAAACACTATCGTTACTTTTATTGCTGCTACCGCCACTATCATATTACTTTGCTACTAAACTATCTTGCTGCAAATACTAAGTTTCCACGTGTGGTTGAATTGACAACTCAGCTGCCAATACTTAAGAGTATTCTTTGGCTCCCCTTGTGTCGAATCAACAAATTTGGGTTGAATACTTTACCCTCGAAAACTGTTGCGATCCCCTACACTTGTGGGTTATCAAGACTATTTTCTGGCGCCGTTGCTGGGGAGCATAGCTCTATTCTTTAAGTCACTTGGGATTTATATCTATTGGTCACTATGAAGAATTTGAAGAACTCAAAAACCAAGATCTTACCCTCAACTACGAGGGGAGGTAAGGAACTGCCATCAAGCTCTGCACTTGATTCTCCTTCTGTTATGAGTAAACTTGCAACACCTACTCCTGCTATTGAATCTGATATGTCGTATGTTCTTGATGATGCTACTTCTGCTATGTATGATGAAACTACTTCTATGCCTGATACCGTGCCACTAGGTGAATTTCTAGATGAACAAATTGCTAAGGTTAGGGAGAATGCAAATATTGAAACTAATGATATTTATGAAAGTGATGACGAAACTACTCCCAATTGATATGAATTGCTTGTTGTGCCTGAGGGTCATGTTATGGATGAAGAAACTGCTAGAGACTTTGTTGCTTGCAATGATAGATATGATCTTAAGAAATTATTAGCTAATCTGAAAGAAAAGTCCTTGAATGCTAGAATGAAACATGACCCTGCTTTTGCTACTTCACCTATATGTGTTACTGATAAGGATTATGAATTCTCTGTTGATCCTGAGTTAATTACTTTGGTTGAATCTGATCCTTTCCATGGCTATGAGTCTGAAACTGTTGTGGCACATCTTACTAAGTTGAATGATATAGCCACCCTGTTTACCAACGATGAAAAGATCTGTTACTATTATATCCTTAAGCTATTTTCGTTCTCGTTAAAGGGTGATGCTAAGACTTGGTTTAATTCTCTTGATCCTGGTTGTGTGCGTAGTCCCCAGGATATGATGTATTACTTCTCTTCTAAATAGTATCCCGCTCATAAGAAACAAGCTGCCTTACGGGAAATATATAACTTTGTGCAAATTGAAGAAGAGAGTCTCCCACAAGCTTGAGGGAGGCTTCTCCAATTACTTAATGATTTGCCTGATCATCCTCTTGAGATGCATGATATACTTGATGTCTTTTATAATGGACTAACCAATGCTTCCAGAGACCACCTAGATAGTTGTGATGGTTGTGTTTTCAAGGAAAGAACATTTGAACAAGCTGAATTACTATTGAATAATATGCTGGCCAATGAAAATAATTGTACACTTCCTGAACCAACCCCTAAGCCAACTCCGAAGGAAAGAGGTGTTCTATTTCTCAGTCCTGAAGATATGCAAGAGGCAAAGAAATCTATGAAAGAAAAAGGTATTAAAGATGAAGATGTTAAGAATTTACCACCTATTGAGGAAATACATGGTCTTGATAACCTGACACAGGTAGTAAAGGTAAATTCTCTTTATAGATTTGATGAAGGTGATATTCCTCGTTATAAGTCTGCTAGCCAATGCTTAGATGAGTTTGACAATTTTATTGTGAAACTAGAAAACTTCAATGCTTATGTTGGTAGACAATTACAACACAATGCTCATATGATTGAACGCTTGAGTGATTATCTGTCTAGAGCTAAAGGTGAACTGAAACTTATTAGTATACATGCTTCTATGGTCACCACTCAAGTAGAACAAGTACTTAAGGCTTAGAACGATTTGCTTAATGAATTAAATAGTAAGAATAATGACTATGCTGTTAGAGTTGCAACTAGAGGTGGTAAAATGACTCGGGAACCTCTGTATCCTAAAGGCCACCCTAAGAGAATTGGGCAAGATTCTCAGAGAGCTAATCTAGATGCACCTAGTTCTTCTAAGAAGAAGAAAAAGAAAAATGATAGGGCTTTGCATGCTTCTAGTGAACCTGTAGCTGACACACCTGAGAATCCCAATGATATATCTGTTTCTGATGCTGAGACACAATCTGGTAATGAACATGAGCCTAGTGATAATATTAATGATGATGCTCAACCTAGCAATGATAATGATCTAGAGATTGAACCTGTTGTTGATCTTGATAACCCACAATCAAAGAATCAACGTTATGATAAGAGAGACTTTGTTGCTAGGAAGCACAGTAGGGAAAGAGAACCATGGGTTCAGAAAACCATGCCTTTTCCTCCGAAACCATCCAAGAAAAAGTATGATGAGGATTTTGAGCGCTTCGCTGAAATGATTAGACCTATCTTCTTGCGTATGTGTTTGACTGATGTGCTTAAAACAAATCCTTATGCTAAGTATATGAAAGATATTATTACCAACAAAAGAAAGATACCTGAAGTAGAAATTTCCACCATGCTTTCTAATTACACTTTTAAGGGTGGAATGCCTAAGAAATTAGGAGATCAACGAGTACCGACTATACCTTGCTCCATTAAGAAAAACTATGTTAAAACTGCTTTGTGTGATCTTGGAGCCGGTGTTAGTGTTATGCCTCTCTCTTTATATCATAGACTTGACTTGAGTAAGTTGACACCTACTGAAATATCTTTGCAAATGACTGATAAATCAACTACTATACATGTCGGTATTTGTGAGGATGTGCCTGTTGTAGTTGCAAATGTTACTATTCTAACGGACTCTGTTATACTTGATATTCCCGAGGACGATAGTATGTCTATTATTCTTGGAAGACCCTTTTTGAATACTGCAGGGGCTGTTATTGCTTGCAACAAAGGCAATGTCACTTTTCATGTCAATGGTAATGAGCATACGGTACACTTTCCGAGGAAACAACCTCAGGTCCACAGTATCAATTATATTGGAAAAACTTCAACTATCACTATTGGAGGTTTTGAGTTTCCTATTCCTACTATCGAGAAAACATATGACATACTTATTGTTGGGGACATACATATCCCCATTGAGGTAACCTAGTGTTATTCGAAAATTCTCCGGTTTCATGTTACTCGGAAAGAGTTTATTAACAAGACCTGATCAACCTTGTTAATGGATTCCTTTTGATGAACATGGGATAGGTGAATCTAAACAACACAACCTTCTGTACCCTCCTTTTACTTTCTGTTAATTAGGATAAATAAAGCAAAAATAGTATTTTTTTTGTCTGTTTCCAGACTTATCCGTGCAATAAAAAATTATCCCGAAAATAAAAGTTCTCCAAATGCCATGAAAATGAAAAATGTTTTTTTCTAGAATATTTGAGGAAATATGGCACTGAACACAAAACGAGGGGAGCCAACACGTGGCCACGAGGGTCCAGGGCGCGCCCCCTACCTCGTGGGCCCCACGTGGCCCCCTCCACTTATTCCTGCATCCATGCGCTTCTTCTTTCTCCCAAACAAATCACCAACCAGTTCAAACCCGAGTTCTAGCTCATCTTGCTGCCATTTTCGATCTCCTTGCTCAAAGCACCATTCACCAAACTGTTTGGGGAGATTGTTCCTTGGTATGTGACTCCTCCATTGGTCTAATTAGTTTTTGTTCTAATGCTTTATTTGTTGCAAATTTATGTTGTTCTGGTGACCTTGTTCTTGAGCTTGCATGTAAAATTTTCTTGGTCCCAAGTAGTTCTAATGCATGATATAGTCTCTAGGCACTTATAGGAGTTGTTTCTATCAATCTTGTTGAGTTTGGTTAACTTTTACTGTGAGTTACTAAAAATTTCAGAAAATTTCAGAAAAATGTCTAGGAGAAACTTCCAAGGTGGGTCTTTAAGGAAGCAAGAACCGAGGCTCGCGTTCCGTGAGCCGGACGATGAACTACCGAGGGATGCTGACGTACGGCCTTGTGAATGGCCGTCGGATGACTTCATGGATCAAGCTGACATCAAGGATGAATTTTACGCATATGTGCGCAACGCTGACCTTGAGGGCTTCATACAAGATAAGTGCACTCAATACCGTGGCTTAACTGATAGCTTTGTGAGAAGGTTTAAATTTTCATCTTCGCGTAATTCTCACATTGTCCTGTTTGACCTTTATGATAAATCTTATACCCTTGATTTAGAGGATTTTAATTATGCTTGCAAGCTCCCACAGTGGGGTAGTATGAGTGATCCTCTCAAATCTGAATTTAGAGAATTCCTTGCTAGTATTACAGTGGTGGAGTCCAGGGAAGTCACACAGGCTACCATGGGGAGCATACATTTTCCTGCTATTCATTACTTTTCTCTCTTTGTCGGTAGATGCATAAATGATAGGGATGAGGCTTTTCACATGTGTGTCCCTGATCTTAGTGTTCTCAGGAGTGTTGTACTAGGTGATAGGCAATATAACTTGGGAGCAATTCTTGCACGTAGGCTACACCATAATGGCTTGCATGGAGATTTATTTGGTGGGATCTATGCTACCCGCATAGCCCGCTTTCTTGGTGTGTCTGTACACGTAAATGATGAACCTTTACCTCCTGCTTATTTAGACTGCCATGTTATGACTTGTCACAGGTTTATAGAGTGGGATGATCAAACCCTCAGATACCGACTAATCTTTAACAGGCAGCATGCCATCCCTATTGTTCTTCCTGCCCCTACTTTGTTTAACTTTCAGGAAAAGGGGAGATACACTATAACTATGGAGGAGGCGATGCTTATTATAACATGACGGAGGCGGCCCACCTTCGAGATGCAGCTCAGCATGCAGTATCTGTTGCATCCTAGTACGACCCTGATACGTCTCCAACGTATCTATAATTTTTAATTATTCCTTGCTATTATTTATGAAGTCTTGGATGTTTAATGGGCTTTATCATTCACTTTTATATCATTTTTGGGACTAACCTACTAACCCAAAGGCCCAGTCCAGATTGCTGTTTTTTGCCTATTTCAGGGTTTTGCAGAAAAAGAATATCAAACGGAGTCCAAACGGAATGAAACCTTCGCGAGAGATATTTTTGGAGAAAATCACGCCAGAGGAACTTGAGAACCACGTCAGGGGAGCCTCGAGTGGCCCTCGAGGGTGGGGGGCGCGCCCCCCTTCCTAGGGCGCGCCCCCCTGCGTCGAGGCCCACTTGAGCGTCCCTCGGTGCCCTTCTTCTTCCTATATAAGTCCACGTACCCCAGAAACTCCGTGAACAGAGAAAATACCCTAATTACACCGTCGTAGCTTCTGTTCCCGTGGAGATCCCATCTTGGAGCCTGTTCCGGAGCTCCATCGGAGGGGGGTCTATCACGGAGTCCTTCATCATCATCATCATCGCCCTCACCATGAGTTGTGAGTAGTTTGCCTCAGACCTTTGGGTCCATAGCTAGTATCTAGATGGCTTCTTCTCTCTCTTTGGATCTCAATACAAAGTTCTCATCGGTCTTCGAGGAGATCTATTCAATGTAATCTCTTTTTGCGGTGTGTTTGTCGAGATCCGATGAATTGTGAGTTTATGATCAATGTTATCTATGAAAGATATTTGGTTCTTCTCTGAAATTTTTATGTGTGCTCATAATATCCTTGCAAGTCTCTTCGAATTATTGGTTTGGTTTGGCCTACTAGATCTATAGTTCTTGCAACGGGGGAAGTGCTTGGCTTTGGGTTCAATCTTGCGGTGTCCTTTCCTAGTGACAGTAGGGTCAACAAGGCACGTATTGTATTGTTGCCATCGAGGATAAAAAGATGGGGTTTACATCATATTGCTTGAGTTTATCCCTCTACATCATGTCATCTTCCTTATGGCATTACTCTGTTCGTATGAACTCAATACACTAGATGCATGCTGGATAGCGGTCGATGTGTGGAGTAAAAGTAGTAGATGCAGGCAGGAGTCGGTCTACTTGTCTCGGACGTGATGCCTATATACAATGATCATGCCTAGATAGTTTCATAATTATTCGCTTTTCGATCAATTGCTCGACAGTAATTTGTTTACCCGCCGTAGAATATCGCTATCATGAGAGAAACCACTAGAGAAAACTATGGCCCCGGGGTCTATTCTCAACATATCAATCTTCATCTACTTTACTATTATCGCTTTTATTTGCTGTTTTATTAAACTAAAAATACCAAAAATATAAACTATCATCTCTATCAGATCTCACTTTCGTAAGTGACCGTAAAGGGATTGACAACCCCTTATCGCGTTGGCTGCGAAGTTCTTATTTGTTTGTGCAGGTGCGAGGGACTCGCGCATGGTCTCCTACTGGATTGATACCTTGGTTCTCAAAAACTGAGGGAAATACTTACGCTACTGTGTTGCATCTCCCTTTCCTCTTCGAGGGAATACAACGCAAGCTCAAGAGGTAGCAAGAAGAATTTTGGCGCCGTTGCCGGGGAGGCTTACGCAAAAGTCATATACCAAGTACCTATCACAAACCCTTATCCTTCGCATTACATTTATTTGCTTCTCGTTTTCCTCTCCCCCACTTCACCCTTGCCGTTTTATTTGCCCTTCTTCCGCCGTGTGTTTTTCGTTCACTTGCTTCTTGTTTGCTCCTGTGTTGCTTGCTTGCTTGTCATCATGTCTAGCACACCTATCATTATCACCACTCCCGAGAGTGAGGTCCTCAACTTTAAACAAAGGGAGGAAGAAAACTTAAAAGATGGTTGGTATAGAATTTGCAATGCTCATAGTAGATCTAATAGGAAGTTTTCCACTTCCGTGCTTCTTCGCAATTTTTATGTTGGAATAACTCCGTGGAATAGATTCATCTTAGACACCATTGCCAGAGGGAATTTCTTGGGTAGCCACACCGTTGATTCTTATAAAGCTATGACTAAATTATTTGGCTCACCACCCCTTATGGTTAATGGGACCGCTTTAACTTTGGAGCATGTTATGCAAAGATTAGAAATTATTGAAAACAAAGTTAATACGGTAGAATTGGTAGAGAACTTGGATAGAAAAATTCATAATGAAATCACCGAATATGGATCTAAGGTAGGAGTTGTTCTTAAAAACCTTAAGGAAAAGGAGCCCATAGTTAAAGAAAAGCTAGATCAGGATTCTACTAGAATCAATAAACTTGAGGATGTTATCACTAATGTGGGTTCTGCTCTTTCCGCTATAAAAACTACTCCAAATGCCTCTACTAAATTATCTAAGTTCATGTATGTCCCTAAAGACAAGGCTGAAACATCTATACTTGCGGATCTCAAATCCATAAGTGTTCACCCTAATTTTCTTACTTTTGCAAGAGACCCTTTTGACACTTTAGAATTTCTTGATTTCTTGTCCAAGAGTTTGATTATTCATAGTGACAAAGAAGTACCCAAGAACCAAAAGTGCTTAACCAAAGAATTGCCTTCCAAAGATGGCAATACCTAGATCTATCTTGTATCATGCCTAGCTAGGGGCGTAAAACGATAGCGCTTGTTGGGAGGCAACCCAATTTTATGTTTTTTTTGTTGCTGTTAGGGAAGAAATATTGCATATAGCCTCTGATTAGATGTGTTTTCATGTTTTTTTACTGTTTGTGCCAAGTAGAACCTTTGGAAGACTTGTGTGAAGTTTATGTGATCTTGCTGTGAAAAACAGAATCATTAGCGCTGGCTAAAGTAGTCGTGGGATTTTACTGGAGCGTGTTTTTTAGTTGATTCTTTTTGCAGCTGATTGGTAGACAAATTGCGCAAATTTACCAATTTATTTTGAATTTTTTGGAGTTCCATAAGTAGGCGAAATATGCAGATTACTACAGACTGTTCTGTCTTTGACAAATTCTGTTTTTCGTGTGTTGTTTGCTTATTCCGATGCATCTATGAGTAGTATTGGAGGATATGAACCATAGAGAAGTTGGAGTACAGTAGGTTTAACACCAATACAAACAAAAAATGAATTCATTGCTGTATCTTTGAGTAGTGGTTTGCTTTTTTATACTAACGGAGCTCACGAGAATTTTTGTCTAAGTTTTGTGTTGTGAAGTTTTCAAGTTTTGAGTATTGCTTTGATGGACTATGGAACAAGGAGTAGCAAAGGACTAAGCTTGGGGATGCCCATGGCACCCTAAGTAAATTCAAGATAATCAAAAGCCTAAGCTTGGGGATGCCCCGGGAAGGCATCCCCTCTTTCGTCTTCATCCATCGGTAACTATACTTGGAGCTATATTTTTATTCGCAACATGTTATGTGTTTTGCTTGGAGCGTCTTGTATAATTTGAGTCTTTGCTTGTTAGTTTGCCACAATCATCCTTGCTGGACACACCTATTTGAGAAAGTTAAATATGGCCTAGAAATTATTAGAACACTCTATGTGCTTCACTTATATCTTTTGAGTTGAATAGCTTTTGCTCTGGTGCTTCACTTATATCTTTTAGAGCACGGTGGTGGTAATATTTTGTGGAAATTGATGAACTCTCATGCTTCACTTATATCTATTTGAGAGTCTATTAAAACAGCATGGTAATGTGTTTAGGCTAAAGAAACTAGTCTTCACATGATAGACATCCAATGTCAATGTAGTAAAAAAATTCACACCAAGTGCATTGAATAGAAAGAGATGTTGGATGCTTGATAATTGTTTTGAGATACGAGGATAGTGATATTAGAGTCATGCTAGTAGAGTTATTATGAAATTGAGAAATACTTGTGTTAAGGTTAGTGATTCCCGTAGCATGCACGTATGGTGAACCGGTGTGTGACTAAGTTAAAGCATGAGGTATTTGTAGAGTGCCAACCTTTGTGTGGAGGTCGGGGGCGCGATATGGTTAACTCCTACCAACCTCCCCCCTAGGAGCATGCCTTGATTACATTGTTTTGATGACTCGTAGATTTTTGCAATAAGTATATGAGTTCTTATGACTAATGTTGAGTACATGGATTATACGCACTCTCACCCTTCCACCATTGCTAGCCTCTCTTGTACCGCGCAATTTTCGCCGGTACCATAAACCCACTATATATCCTTCCTCAAAACAGCCACCATATTTTTCCTCAAAACAGCCACCATACCTACCTATCATGGCATTTCCATAGCCATTCCGAGATATATTACCATGCAACTTTCCACCGTTCTGTTCATGTGACACGCATCATATTGTCATATTGCCATTACATGATCATGTAGTTGACATCGTATTTGTGGCAAGGCCACCATGCATATTCTTTTATACATGGCACTCTTGTTTCAATGCACATACCGGTACACCGCCGGAGGCATTCATATAGAGTCATACTTTGTTGTTGTAGTATCGAGTTGTAATATCGTGTTGTAATATCATGTTGTAATGAAAAGTGTGATGATCATCATTATTAGAGCATTGTCCCATGGGAGGAAAGGCTAAATTTATAAAGCCCCTTCGCAAAAAAAAAGAAAAAAAAGGGGGAAAGGCAAAGAAAAAAAAAGGCCCAAAAAAAAGAAAGAAAAGAAAAGAAAAAAGGGACAATTGCTACTATCTTTTTCCACACTTGTGCTTCAAAGTAGCACCATGTTCTTCATTATAGAGAGTCTCATGTTTAGTCACTTTATTATACTAGTGGGAATTTTCATTATAGAACTTGGCTTGTATATTCCAACGATGGGCTTCCTCAAATGCCCTAGGTCTTCGTGAGCAAGCAAGTTGGATGCACACCCACTAGTTTCTTTTGTTGAGTTTTTATTCATATTTAGCTCTAGTGCATCCGTTCCATGGCAATCCCTACTCACTCACATTGATATCTATTGATGGGCATTTCCATAGCCCGTTGATATGCCTAGTCGATGTGAGACTATCTCCCTCCTTTTTGTCTTCTCCACAACCACCTCTATTCCACACATAGTGTTATGTCCATGGCTCGCGCTCATGTATTGCGTGAAAGTTGAAAGGTTTGAAAAGATAGAGTATGAAAACAAATGCTTGGCTGAAATCGGGATTGTGCATGATATGAATATTTTTGTGTGATAACGAGGGAGCATAGCCAACACTATATGATTTTGTAGGGATAACTTTCTTTAGCCATAATATTTTGAGAAGACATGATTGCTTTGTTAGTATTGCTTGAAGTATTATTATTTCTTATGTCAATATAGACTTTTATCTTGAATCTTTCATATCTGAACATTCATGCCACAATTAAGAGAATTACATTGAAACACTATATTGGTTAGCATTCCACATCAAAAATTCTTTCTTTATCATTTACCTACTCGAGGACGAGCAGGAATTAAGCTTGGGGATGCTTGATACGTCTTCAACGTATCTATAATTTTTTATTGTTCCATGCTATTATTTATGAAGTCTTGGATGTTTAATGGGCTTTATCATTCACTTTTATATCATTTTTGGGACTAACCTACTAACCCAAAGGACCAATCCAGATTGTTGTTTTTTGCCTATTTCAGGGTTTTGCAGAAAAAGAATATCAAACGGAGTCCAAACGGAATGAAACCTTCGCGAGAGATATTTTTGGAGAAAGTCACGCTAGAGGAACATGAGAACCACGTCAGGGGAGCCTCGAGTGGCCCTCGAGGGTGGGGGCGTGCCCCCCTTCCCAGGGCACGCCCCCTGCCTCGAGGCCCACTCGAGCGTCCCCCGGTGCCCTCCTTCTTCCTATATAAGTCCACGTACCCCAGAAACTCCGTGAACAGAGAAAAACCCTAATTCCACCACCGTAGCTTCTGTTCCCGTGGAGATCCCATATTGGAGCCTGTTCCGGAGCTCCACCGGGGGGGATATATCACGGAGTCCTTCATCATCATCATCATCGCCCTCACCATGAGTTGTGAGTAGTTTACTCAGACCTTCGGGTCCATAGCTAGTATATAGATGGCTTCTTCTCTCTCTCTCTCTCTCTGGATCTCAATACAAAGTTCTCCTCGATCTTCGAGGAGATCTATTCGATGTAATCTCTTTTTGCGGTGTGTTTGTCGAGATCCGATGAATTGTGAGTTTATGATCAAGGTTATCTATGAAAGATATTTGGTTCTTCTCTGAACTTTTTATGTGTGCTCATAATATCCTTGCAAGTCTCTTCGAATTATTGGTTTGGTTTGGCCTACTAGATCTATAGTTCTTGCAATGGGAGAAGTGCTTGGCTTTGGATTC
Organism: Secale cereale; assembly: GCA_902687465.1. NCBI lineage: Eukaryota > Viridiplantae > Streptophyta > Magnoliopsida > Poales > Poaceae > Secale > Secale cereale. The sequence continues at coordinate 148,195,592 of LR738715.1, forward strand.
AATCTTGTGGTGTCCTTTCCCAGTGACAGTAGGGGCAACAAGGCACGTATTGTATTGTTGCCATCGAGGATAAAAAGATGGGGTTTACATCATATTGCTTGAGTTTATCCCTCTACATCATGTCATCTTGCTTAAGGCGTTACTCTGTTCGTATGAACTCAATACACTAGATGCATGCTGGATAGCGGTCGATGTGTGGAGTAATAGTAGTAGATGCAGGCAGGAGTCGGTCTACTTGTCTCAGACGTGATGCCTATATACAATGATCATGCCTAGATAGTCTCATAATTATTCGCTTTTCTATCAATTGCTCGACAATAATTTGTTTACCCGTCGTAGAATATCGCTATCATGAGAGAAGCCACTTGAGAAAACTATGGCCCCCGGGTCTATTCTCAACATATCAATCTTCATCTACTTTACTTTTATCGCTTTTATTTGCCGTTTTATTAAACTAAAAATACCAAAAATATAAACTATCATCTCTATCAGATCTCACTTTCGTAAGTGACCGTAAAGGGATTGACAACCCCTTATCGCGTTGGCTGGGAAGTTCTTATTTCTTTGTGCAGGTGCGAGGGACTCGCGCGTGGTCTCCTACTGGATTGATACCTTGGTTCTCAAAAACTGAGGGAAATACTTACACTACTGTGCTCCATCTCCCTTTCCTCTTCGAGGCAATACAACGCAAGCTCAAGAGGTAGCAGACCCCAACTACAACTTTGGATATCCGTCAGGCCAATACTGGCCATAGACCAACTTAGGCCAAAAGCCTAAGCTTGGGGGAGTACGTGTTTCTCACCGACTTACATTCATGTTCATACTTATTCTAGTGTCGGTGCTCACACTCTTTCACTGTACCATCCATGCTTAGTTTCAATTTCTTTTTCTTAGTTTCTTTTTCTTGTGTGTTAGAAAAACCCATAAAAACAAAAAATATTAATTGTAGCTTCTAGCGAGTTTACTTTCTTTGCTTGTAGTAGTAGTTAAAAATAAAAACCCAAAAATATTTCCCGTTCTTCTTTTGCTTGTTGGGAGCTTTCCCATGTAAATAGTTTATTTTCTTTTCCTTGGGGGTTAAGAGTAGAAGACCATGATTAAAATGCTTAGTGGCTCTCATATGCTTTGTTGTTAATTTAACCTTGAGCCATATTACCTTGTCTCCTCTCTTGTATTAAATGTCTGCAGATTCCAGCTTAGTCCAATGCATGTGCACTATTATTATTATCCACACCGTTCAGTCATGCGAGTGAAAGGCAATAAGGATGATATATGATGAACTAATTGAAATGAGAAAGCTGGTATGAACTCAACCTCTCTTTTTTGTAAATATGATTACTCATCGTTCATGATTCAGCTTGTTATGAATGAAACATGCTTGCAATGACAATTATAGATCATAGATGCTTATGCCATGCTTAATTAGCTGAGAGTTTATAATGGTCTATCTTGTGTGCCAACATGATATTAAAATGGTTGTGATGTGGTATGATGGGTGGTATCCTCCTTTGAACGATTTAAGTTATCTGACTTGGCACATGTTCACGCATGTAGTTGAAACAAATCAACATAGCCTTCACGATATTTATGTTCATGGTGATTTATTGTCAGGCCCAAGATGCGATTCTATCCCGATCACGTGACACATACGTGATTGGGGCACAACCGCATTCCGGGCTCTTAGCAAGATGGATATCATTACATCGTACCATCACATACATACATGGGGAATACAACAATTCATACAAGTCGCATGAATACAACTACATCAATAAGAGGCATCCGACTACGGATGCAAACATGAAAAACACAATGACATCCATCTGTTATCCCAGGCTGCCAACCCGGAACCTAACCCAAGACTAACGAAGAACAAGAAAGAACTCCAACACAAAGGACATCGATCTCGCGTCAAGTCATCGGAAACCTGCACCTGCAACTGTTGTTGTAGTATCTGTGAGCTACGAGGACTCAGCAATCCCATAACCATGGGTATTAAGACTATCAAAGCTTAAAGGGTAGGAAGAGGTTAAGTGGTGAGGTTGCAGCAGCGGCTAAGCAATATATGGTGGCTAACTTACGAGTACAAGAATAAGATGAGCATCTACGCAAACGGACGCAAACTATTATCGCTAAAGATCCTGAACTACCTACAAGTCAAACATAACCCCAGCGTGTTCTCTTCTAAAAGTGAAAAGAGACGGTCACAGTTACTCACGTGGTTCGTGTGTTTTATCTCGGATCCTCTATCAAGTTTTCTACAACCGGACATTAACAAATTCCAATCTGCCACATAATCGCGGGCACGGCTTTCGAAAGATCATAACCCTGCAGGGGTGTCCCAACTTAGTCCATCACAAGCTCTCACGATCAGCAGAGATAATAATAATATTACCCCTTATCTTAGGGAAGGCCCGATCAAACTCGGAATTCCCGGTGCACAAGACATTTCGACGATGGTAAAACAAGTCCAGCAAGACCTCCCGGCGTGCCGACTACTACCTCTTGAGCGTGCGTTGTATTCCCTCGAAGAGGAAAGGGAGATGCATCACGGTAGCGTAAGTATTTCCCTTAGTTTTTGAGAACCAAGGTACCAATCCAGTAGGAGACCACGCGCGAGTCCCTCGCACCTGCACAAACAAATAAGAACTTCGCAGCCAACACGATAAGGGGTTGTCAATCCCTTTACGGTCACTTACGAGAGTGAGATCTGATAGAGATTATAGTTTATATTTTTGGTATTTTTGGTTTAATAAAACAGCAAATAAAGGCGGTAAAAGTAAAGTAGATGTAGATTGATATCTTGAGAATAGACCCGGGGGGCATAGTTTTCTCTAGTGGCTTTTCTCATGATAGCGATATTCTACGGCGGGTAAACAAATTACTGTCGAGCAATTGATAGAAAAGCAAATAATTATGAGACTATCTAGGCATGATCATTGTATATAGGCATCACGTCCGAGACAAGTAGACCGACTCCTGCCTGCATCTACTACTATTACTCCACACATCGACCACTATCCAGCATGCATCTAGTGTATTGAGTTCATACGAACAGAGTAATGCCTTAAGCAAGATGAGATGATGTAGAGGGGTAAACTCAAGCAATATGATGTAAACCCCATCTTTTTATCCTCGATGGAAACAATACAATATGTGCCTTGCTGCCCCTACTGTCACTGGGAAAGGACACCACAAGATTGAACCCAAAGCCAAGCACTTCTCCCATTGCAAGAACTGTAGATCTAGTAGGCCAAACCAAACCAATAACTCGAAGAGACTTGCAAGGATATTATGAGCACACATAAAAAGTTCAAAGAAGAACCAAATATCTTTCATAGATAACCTTGATCATAAACTCATAATTCATCGGATCTCGACAAACACACCGCAAAAAGAGATTACATCAAATAGATCTCCCCGAAGACCGAGGAGAACTTTGTATTGAGATCCCGAGAGAGAGAAGAAGCCATCTAGATACTAGCTATGGACCCGAAGGTCTGTGGTAAACTACTCACAACTCATGGTGAGGGCGATGATGATGATGAAGGCCTCCGTGATGGATCCCCCTTCGGTGGAGCTCTGGAACAGGCTCCAAGATGGGATCTCCACGGGAACAGAAGCTACGGCGGTGGAATTAGGGTTTTCTCTCTACGTATGGAGTTTCTGGGGTACGTAGGTATATATAGGAAGAAGGAGGGCACCGGGGGCCACACGAGGGGGCCTCGAGGCAGGGGGGCGCCCTGGGAAGGGGGCGCGCCCCCCACCCTGAAGGGCAGCCCCTCTGTCCCCTGACTTGCTCCTGAAGCTTCCTGTGCGTGATTTTCTCCAAAAATATCTCTCGCGAAGATTTCATTCCGCTTGGACTCCGTTTGATATTCCTTTTTTTGCAAAACCCTGAAATAGGCAAAAAACAGCAATCTGGACTGGGCCTTTGGATAAGTAGGTTAGTCCAAAAATGATATAAAAGTGAATGGTAAACCCCATTAAACATCCTAGACTTCATAAATAATAGCATGGAACAATAAAAAATTATAGATACGTTGGAGACGTATCAAGCATCCCCAAGCTTAATTCCTGCTCGTCCTCGAGTAGGTAAATGATAAAGAAAGAATTTTTGATGTGGAATGCTAACCAATATAGTTTTTCAATGTAATTCTCTTAGTTGTGGCATGAGTGTTCAGATCTGAAAGATTCAAGATAAAAGTCTATATTGACATAAGAAATAACAATACTTCAAGCAATACTAACAAAGCAATCATGTCTTCTCAAAATACTATGGCTAAAGAAAGTTATCCCTACAAAATCATATAGTGTTGGTTAAGCTCCCTTATTATCACACAAAAATATTCATATCATGCACAACCCCGATTTCAGCCAAGCACTTGTTTTCATACTCTATGTTTTCAAACCTTTCATATTTCACGCAATACATGAGCGTGAGCCATGGATATAGCACTATGCGTGGAATAGAGGTGGTTGTGGAGAAGATAAAAAGGAGGGAGATAGTCTCACATCAACTGGGCGTACCAACGGGCTATGGAGATGCCCATGAATATATATCAATGTGAGTGAGTAGGGATTGCCATGCAACGGATGCACTAAAGCTAAATACGAATGAAAGCTCAACAAAAGAAACTAGTGGGTGTTCATCCAACTTGCTTGCTCACGAAGACCTAGGGCATTTGAGGAAGCCCATCGTTGGAATATACAAGCCAGGTTCTATAATGAAAATTCCCACTAGTATATGAAAGTGACTAAGCATGAGACTCTCTACAATGAAAAACATGGTGCTACTTTGAAGCACAAGTGTGGAAAAAGATAGTAGCAATTGTCCCTTTTTTTACTTTTCTTTTTTCCCTTTTTGGCATTTCTTTTTTTTCTTTGGCCTTTCTTATCTTTTTTTCTTCTTTTTTTTGCGGAGGGGCTTTATAGATTTAGCATTTCCTCCCATGGGACAATGCTCTAATAATGATGATCATCACACTTTCATTACAACACGAAATTACAACTCGATACTACAACAAAGTATGACTCTATATGAATGCCTCCGGCGGTGTACCGGTATGTGCATTGAAACAAGAGTGCCATGTATAAAAGAATATGCATGGTGGCCTTGCCACAAATACGATGTCAACTACATGATCATGCAATGGCAATATGACAATATGATGCGTGTCACATGAACGGAACGGTGGAAAGTTGCATGGTAATATATCTCGGAATGGCTATGGAAATGCCATGATAGGTAGGTATGGTGGCTGTTTTGAGGAAAAATATGGTGGCTGTTTTGAGGAAGGATATATAGTGGGTTTATGGTACCGGCGAAAATTGCGCGGTACAAGAGAGGCTAGCAATGGTGGAAGGGTGAGAGTGCGTATAATCCATGTACTCAACATTAGTCATAAGAACTCATATACTTATTGCAAAAATCTACGAGTCATCAAAACAAAGTAATCAACGCATGCTCCTAGGGGGGAGGTTGGTAGGAGTTAACCATCGCGCGCCCCCGACCTCCACACAAAGGTTGGCACTCTACAAATACATCATGCTTTAACTTAGTCACACAACGGTTCACGATACGTGCATGCTACGGGAATCAGTAACCTTAACACAAATATTTCTCAATTTCATAATAACTCCACTAGCATGACTCTAATATCACTATCCTCATGTCTCAAAACAATTATCAAGCATCCAACATCTCTTTCTATTCAATGCACTCGGTGTTAATTTTTTTTACTACATTGACATTGGATGTTTATCATGTGAAGACTAGTTTCTTTAGCCTAAACACATTACCATGCTGTTCTAATATACTAAAATAGATATAAGTGAAGCATGAGAGTTCAAAAATTTATACAAAATACAACCACCACCGTGCTCTAAAAGATATTAGTGAAGCGCTAGAGCAAAAACTATTCAACTCAAAAGATATAAGTGAAGCACATAGAGTGTTGTAATAATTTCTAAGCCATATTTTAACTCTCCCAAATAGGTGTGTCCAGCAAGGATGATTGTGGAAAACTAACAAGCAAAGACTCAAATCTTACAAGACGCTCCAAGCAAAACACATATCATGTTGCGGATAAAAATATAGCTCCAAGTATAGTTACCGATGGATGAAGACGAAAGAGGGGATGCCTTCCCGGGGCATCCCCAAGCTTAGGCTTTTGATTATCTTGAATTTACTTATGGTTCCATGGTAATCCCCAAGCTTAGGCCTTTGCTACTCCTTGTTCCATAGTCCATCAAAGCAATACTCAAAACTTGAAAACTTCACAACACAAAACTTAGACAAAAATTCTCGTGAGCTCCGTTAGTATGAGAAAGCAAACCACTACTCAAAGATACAGAAATTAATTCATTCTTTGTTTATATTGGTGTTAAACCTACTGTACTCCAACTTCTCTATTGTTTATATCCTCCAATATTACTCATAGATGCATCGGAATAAGCAAACAACACACGAAAAACAGAATCTGTCAAAGACAGAACAGTCTGTAGTAATCTGCAGGGTTCACCTACTTCTGGAACTCTAAAAAATTCAAACTAAATTGCTAAATTTGCGCAATTTGTCTACCAATCAGAAGCAAAAAGAATCAACTAAAAATCACGCTCTAGTAAAATCCCACGACTATTTTTGCGAGCGCTAACTATTCTGTTTTTCACAGCAAGATCACATAAACTTCACACAAGTCTTCCCAAAGGTTCTATTTGGCACAAACACTAAACAAAACATGAAAACACATCTAATCAGAGGCTAGATGCAATATTTATTCCCTAACATAAACAGAAACAAAAAATATAAAATTTGGTTGCCGCCCAACAAGCGCTATCGTTTTACGCCCCTAGCTAGGCACGATAATTCAATGATGCTCACAAAAAGATAAGAATTGAAGCACAAAGAGAGCATCATATAGCATGTGACAAACACATCTAAGTCTAACATACTTCCTATGCATAGGCATCTTATAGGAAAACAAATTAGCAAGACAAGCAAGATCTAGCATGTGCAAGGAAGAAAGAAGAAACAATAGCAATCTCAACATAATGACAGGTAATTTGGTAACATGAAGATTTCTACAACCGTATTTCCCCCTCTCATAATAATTGCATGTAGGATCATAAGAAAATTCAACAATATAGATATCACAAAATATATTCTCAACACGATCCACATGCATACGCAGTTGACACTCTTCCAAAATAGTGGGATAAACATTAACTAAAGATATGACCTCTCCAAACACACTTTTATCAAAAAAATCATAAGATTGAACATTCTCCAAATATGTGGGATCTAAAGTTGACACTCTTCCAAACCCACTTTAAATACTATTGCAAACATTATCAATCTCATATATATCATGGGGCTTAAATAAATTTTCAACATCATAAGAAAAATCACCCCAATCATGATCATTGCAACAAGTAGTGGGCATAGCAAAATAAGCATCCCCAAGCTTAGGGTTTTGCATATCATTAGCACAATTGTCACTCATAGAATTTATAATAACATCATTGCAATCATTCTTTTCATTTAATAAGCTATCATGAATCACTTTTTCTTTTAAAAATTCCTCACAATTTTCAGATTCATAAATTTTGAGCAAAACCTCATAAAGATAATCTAGTGCACGCAGCTCTCTAGCAATAGGTTCAACATAATTGGATCTCTTAAAGAAATTAGCAAGTGGATGTGGATCCATACTTTAGCAAGCGAAGATGCAAGCTAATTGAGGGCACATAGCAACACAAGCAAACACAAAGGCGAACGATAAACACACGGCAGAACAAGGGCGAATAAAACGGCAAGGGTGAAGTGGGGGAGAGGAAAATGAGAGGCAAATAAATGTAATGTGAGGGATAAGGGTATGTGATAGGTACTTGGTATATGACTTTTACGTAAGCCTCCCCGGCAACGGCGACAGAAATTCTTCTTGCTACCTCTTGAGCTTGCGTTGTATTCCCTTGAAGAGGAAAGGGAGATGCAGCACAGTAGCGTAAGTATTTCCCTCAATTTTTTAGAACCAAGGTATCAATCCAGTAGGAGACCACGCGTGAGTCCCTCGCACCTACACAAACAAATAAGAACTTCGCAGCCAACGCGATAAGGGGTTGTCAATCCCTTTACAGTCACTTACGAGAGTGAGATCTGATAGAGACGATAGTTTATATTTTTGGTATTTTTGGATTAATAAAACAGCAAATAAAAGCAGTAAAGGTAAAGTAGATGTAGATTGATATGTTGAGAATAGACTCGGGGGCCATAGTTTTCTCTAGTGGCTTCTCTCATGATAGCGATATTCTACGACGGGTAAACAAATTACTATCGAGCAATTGATAGAAAAAGCGAATAATTATGAGACTATCTAGGCATGATCATTGCATATAGGCATCACGTCCGAGACAAGTAGACCGAAACGATTCCGCATCTACTACTATTACTCCACACATCGACCGCTATCCAGCATGCATCTAGTGTATTGAGTTCATACGAACAGAGTAACGCCTTAAGCAAGATGACATGATGTAGAGGGATAAACTCAAGCAATATGATCTAAACCCCATCTTTTTATCCTCGATGGCAACAATACAATACGTGCCTTGCTGCCCCTATTGTCACTGGGAAAGGACACCGCAAGATTGAACCCAAAGCCAAGCACTTCTCCCATTGCAAGAACTATAGATCTAGTAGGCCAAACCAAACCAATAATTCGAAGAGACTTGCAAGGATATTATGAGCACACATAAAAAGTTCAGAGAAGAACCAAATATCTTTCATAGATAACCTTGATCATAAACTCACAATTCATCGAATCTCGACAAACACACCGCAAAAAGAGATTACATCGAATAGATCTCCTCGAAGACCGAGGAGAACTTTGTATTGAGATCCAGAGATAGAGAAGAAGCCATCTAGATACTAGCTATGGACCCGAAGGTCTGTGGTAAACTACTCACAACTCATGGTGAGGGCGATGATGATGATGATGAAGGCCTCCGTGATGGACCCCTCTCCGGTGGAGCTCCGGAACAGGCTCCAAGATGGGATCTCCACGAGAACATAAGCTACGGTGGTGGAATTAGGGTTTTCTCTCTGCGTATGGAGTTTCTGCGGTACATAGGTATATATAGGAAGAAGGAGGGCACCGGGGGCCACACGAGGAGGCCTCGAAGCAGGGGGCGCGCCCTGGGAATGGGGGGGCGCCCCCCACCCTCGAGGGCAGCCCCTATGTCCCCTGACTTGGTCCTGAAGCTTCCTATGCGTGATTTTCTCCAAAAATATCTCCCGCGAAGGTTTCATTTCGTTTGGACTCCGTTTGATATTCCTTTTCTGCAAAACCCTGAAATAGGCAAAAAAAAATAGCAATCTGGACTGGGCCTTTGGGTTAGTAGGTTAGTCCCAAAAATGATATAAAAGTGAATGATAAAGCCCATTAAACATCCAAGACTTAATAAATAATAGCATGGAACAATAAAAAATTATAGATACATTGGAGACGTATCACCGACACCCTGATAGTAGCCGCGCGTATCTCGTCTCAGGCCACGACCAGATGGGCGATTCTACAAGTTATACCAGATACCTCGAGTTTCCTCGTGGCGGCACCGCAGAACCCCCGTTTGGGACCAACACCATCAGCATTGGCCCCCCTGTTATGTAGAAAATAATCCTCGGGGACGCGACCCCCTATGCAATTTAATTAATTAATTAATTAATTAAGTTTTATTATGTTGCAAATTAAAACCAAAGTTGGGCCTTGCTGGAGAAGTTTTATTCAAAGACGAATTGTCAAGGGGTCCCCATATACCCAACCGTGTTAGGAACACAAAATCAAGGAACATAACGCCGGTTTATCGGCTCCTAAGGCGGCATGAGTGGAACAAAACACCGAGCAAAAGGCCAAGCCTTCCACCATTGCCAAGTATATAGGTGTGTTAGTACATACTCCCTCCGTCCCAAAATTCTTGTCTTAGATTTTGTAGATACGGATGTATTTAACACTAAAGTGTAACTAGACACATCCGTATTTGGACAAATGTAAGACAAGAATTTTGGGACGGAGGGAGTATAAGATATATTGTGATATTCCAACAACAAATTCCAACATGGAGCAGTCTTCATCTTCACCTGCAACTAGCAACGCTATAAGAGGGGCTGAGTAAGCGGGTAACATAGCCATACAACGGTTTGCTGGGAAGGTGTCAAAGGTTAGAGGTTTCATGGCAACAAGGAGAGAGGCTGACAATAAATGATGGGTAGCGCGACATATAACGATAGCATCGAGACAACTAGCATGGCATAGATAGTAAAGGTATCCAAGGTGACGGTCATCTTGCATTCATTGTTGATTAATTTTAATGCATGTTCATGACCGTTGTTGCTCTCTAGCTGGTCGCTTCCCAGTCTCTTTCTAGCCTTCACCTGTACTAAGCGGGAATACTGCTTGTGCATCCACTTCCATAAACCCCAAAGTTATTCCATATGAGTCCACCATACCTTCCTATATGCGGTATTTACCTGCCGTTCCAAGTAAATTTGTATGTGCCAAACTCTAAACCTTCAAATGATATTCTGTTTTGTATGCTCGAACAGCTCATGTATCAACTAAGGTTGTCTATATCTTCCATGCTAGGTGGGTTATTCTCACGATGAGTGGACTCCGCTCATCATTCATGAGAAAATGGCTGGTAATCGGGATGCCCAGTCCCATGCTCAAAATCATAATAATTAAACAAAACTCCCCCATGTTTGTTGCTGGTTTGGACGGTACCCGTTGTTTTGGGCTAGCCGTGAGTGTGCTTGTTGGTGGTTGGGGGAGTATAAACTTTACCATTCGGTTTGGGAACCGCCTATAATGTGCGTAGCATGGGAGATATCGAGATTCTTGGTTGTTATGTTGACAATGAAAGTATACCGCTCAAAATGTTATTCATCTCTATTTAAAAATCGAGCTCTGGCACCTCTACAAATCCCTGCTTCCCTGTGCGAAGGTCCTATCTATTTACTTTTATGCAAAGTCATCACCCTCTTATCAAAGAGCACCAGTAGGAGAGCACCTCTGTCGTTGCATGTATTACTATAAATTTGCATTGAGTATGATCATGACTGGATCTCTTTTACCATGAATTACAATGTCTAGTCAGTCCTTGATCCTTAAAGGTGCTCTGCATTTATGTTTTGCGGTCTCAGAAAGGGCTAGCGAGATACCATCTTGTTATATCATATCATGATTGTTTTGAGAAAGTGTTGTCATCTGAGGTTTATTATTATTGCTCGCTAGTTGATTATGCCATTGATGTGAGTAGTATTGAGACCTGGAAATTATTGTGAATGTGGTTAGTTCATGATCTTGTTGAAAACCTGAATGCTAGCTTACATATTTACAACAACAAGAGCAAACAGAGTTTGTCAAAGTTTTTCTTTATCACTTTCAGTTTATCAACTGAATTGCTTGAGGACAAACAAAGGTTTAAGCTTGGGGGAGTTGATACGTCTCCAACGTATCTACTTTTCCAAACCCTTTTGCCCTTGTTTTGGCTCTAACTTGCATAATTTGAATGGAACTAACCCGGACTAACGCTGTTTTCAGCAGAACTGCCATGGTGTTGTTTTGTGCAGAATAAAAAGTTCTCGGAATCGCCTGAAAATCAACGGAGAATTATTTTGGAAAATATAAAAAATATCTGCAAGAAGATCCACACCAAGCGCCCCAGGGCCTGTCCACAAGGGTGGGGGCGTGCCCCCTGCCTCGTGGGCCCCCTGGTGACTTACCGATGTACCCCCGGGTCTTATATCTTCACTTTCGGGGAGAAAAAAATTCAGAGAGAAAGAATTATCGCATTTCAAAAGACGGAGCCACCGCCAAGCCCTAATCTCTCTCGGGAGGGTTGATCTGGAGTCCATTCGGGGCTCCGAAGAGTGGAGATCATCGCCATCGTCGTCATCAACCTTCCTCCATCACCAATTCCATGATGCTCACCTCCGTGCGTGAGTAATTCCATCATAGGCTTGCTGGACGGTGATGGGTTGGATGGGATCTATCATGTGATCGAGTTAGTTTTGTTAGGGTTTGATCCCTAGTATCCACTATGTTATGAGATTGATGTTGCTATGACTTTGCTATGCTTAATGCTTGTCACTAGGGCCCGAGTGCCATGATTTCAGATCTGAACCTATTATGTTTTCATGAATATATGTGTGTTCTTGATCCTATCTTGCAAGTCTATAGTCACCTACTATGTGTTATGATCCGGCAACCCCGAAGTGACAATAATCGGGACCACTCCGGGTGATGACCATAGTTTAAGGAGTTCATGTATTCACTATGTGTTAATGCTTTGGTCCGGTACTCTATTAAAAGGAGGCCTTAATATCCCTTAGTTTCCAATAGGACCCCGCTGCCACGGGAGGGTAGGACAAAAGATGTCATGCAAGTTCTTTTCCATAAGCACGTATTACTATATTCGGAATACATGCCTACATTGCATTGATGAACTGGAGCTAGTTATGTGTCACCCTAGGTTATAACTTCTACATGATGAATTGCATCCGACATAATTTCCCATCACCGATCCAAAGCCTACGAGCTTTACCTATATTGCTAGTTGCTTATTTACTTTTCCGTTGCTACTATCACAAAAACTACAAAAAACACTATTGTTACTTTTGTTGCTGCTACCGCCACTATCATATTACTTTGCTACTAAACTATCTTGCTGTAGATACTAAGTTTCCAGGTGTGGTTGAATTGACAACTCAGCTGCTAATACTTAAAGTATTCTTTAGCTCCCTTTGTGTCGAATCAACAAATTTGGGTTGAATACTTTACCCTCGAAAACTATTGCGATCCCCTACACTTGTGGGTTATCAGAGACTGAAGGAAATATACCCTAGAGGCAATAATAAAGATGTTATTTGTATTTCCTTATATCATGATAAATGTCTTTTATTCATGCTAGAATTGTATTAACCAGAAACTTAGTACATGTGTGAATACATAGACAAAACAGTATGTCCCTAGTATATGCCTCTACTAGACTAGCTCATTGATCAAATATGGTTATGTTTCCTAGCCATAGACATGAGTTGTCATTTGATCAACGAGATCACATCATTAGGAGAATGATGTGATGGACAAGACCCATCTGTTAGCTTAGCACTATGATCGTTTAGTTTTACTGTTATTGCTTTCTTCATGACTTATACATGTTCCTATGACTATGAGATTATGCAACTCCCATATACCGGAGGAACACCTTGTGTGCTATCAAACGTCACAACGTAACTGGGTGATTATAAAGATGCTCTACAGGTGTCTCTTAAGGTGTTCGTGGTGTTGGCATAGATCAAGAATAGGATTTGTCACTCCAAGTGTCGGAGAGGTATCTTTGGGCCCTCTCGGTAATACACATCATAATAAGCCTTGCAAGCAAATGACTAATGAGTTAGTCACGAGATGATGTATTACGGAATGAGTAAAGAGACTTGCCGGTAATTATATTGAACTAGGTATTGAGATACCGACGATCGAATCTCGGGCAAGTAGCATACCGATGACAAAGGGAACAACGTATGTTGTTATCTGGTTTGACCGATAAAGATCTTCGTAGGACATGTAGGAGCCAATATGAGCATCCAGGTTCCGCTATTGGTTACTGACTGGAGATGAGTCTCGGTCATGTCTACATAGTTCTCGAACCCATAGGGTCCGCAGGCTTAACGTTTGATGACGATCGGTATTATGAGTTTATGAGTTTTGATGTACCGAAGGTAGTTCGGAGTCTTGGATGAGATCACAGACATGACGAGGAGTCTCGGAATGTCCGAGACATAAAGATTGATATATTGGACGACTATATTCGGACACCGGAAGTGTTCCGGAAAGTTTCGGAATAAACCGGAGTGCCGGGAGGGGTTACCGGAACCCCCCGGGGAAGCTATAAACCCTAATGGGCTTTAGTGGAAAGAGAGAGGGCCGGCCAAGGCCAGGCCATGCGCCCCACCCCCTTGGTCCGAATTGGACAAGGAAAGGAGGGGGCGGCGCCCCTTTCCTTCTCCCTCTCCCTCTCCTTCCTTCCCCCTCTCTCCCTCTTGGTGATTCCTACTAGGAATAGGATTGCAATCCTATTCCTAGTAGGATTGCTCCTCTAGGCGCGCCATAGGGGGGCGGCCGGCCTCCCCCTTGCTCCTTTATATACAGGGGTAGGGGGGCACCCTAGAACACACAAGTTGATCTTTCCAGCCGTGTGCGGTGCCCCCCTCCACAGAAACACACCTCGGTCATACCGTTGCAGTGCTTAGGCAAAGCCCTGCGTCGGTAACTTCATCATATCCGTCACCATGCCGTACTGCTAACAAAACTCTCCCACGAGGTTCTACTGGATCAAGAGCTCGTGGGACGTCATCAAGCTGAACGTGTGCTAAACACGGAGGCTCCGTACGTTCGGTGCTTGATCGGTTGGATCGCGAAGAAGTGCGACTACATCAACCGCGTCACTAGACGCTTCCGCTTTCAGTCTATGAGGGTACGTAGGCATACTCTCCCCCTCGTTGCTATGCATCTGGAAGGTAGATCTTGCATGATCGTAGGAATTTTTTTGAAATACTACGTTCCCCAACACCAAGCAGGGTCACGCAAAGATTCTTCGTCACGTGCATCACATCGATTGCGGAGCGGACCTCTAGGTCTTTCCAATAGGGCATGTCCCAAAATATAGATTTCTTCTTCCACATGGGTGCACGTCCGTCAGCGTCATTCGGAATAGGTTGTCCGCCAGGACCCTTTCCAAAGACTACATTCAAATCCTTGACCATATCATGTACATCAACACCAATTCGGTGGCGAGCCTTCGTCCGGTGATCCACCTCACCTTCGAAATGCTTGCCTTTCTTTCTTACGGGATGCCTGCTCGAAAGAAATCAACGATGTCCGAGGCACACATTCTTCGTACAATTATCCAAATATATACTGTCGGTATCATCCAAACAATGCGTGCATGCGCGGTATCCCTTGTTTTTTTGTCCTGAAAGGTTACTAAGAGCAGGCCAATCATTGATGGTAACGAACAGCAACGCCTTTAGATCAAATTCTTCATGTCTATGCTCATCCCACGCACGTACACCTTTTCCATTCCACAGTTGTAAGAGTTCTTCAACTAATGGCCTTAGGTATACATCAATGTTGTTGCCGGGTTGCTTAGGGCCTTGGATGAGCACTGGCATCATAATGAACTTCCGCTCCATGCACAACCAAGGAGGAAGGTTATACATACATAGAGTCACAGGCCAGGTGCTATGGTTGCTGCTCTGCTTCCCAAAAGGATTAATACCATCTGCGCTTAGACCAAACCATATGTCCCTTGCGTCACCTCCAAACTCCTCCCTGTTGTACTTTCTCTCGATTTTTCTCCACTGCAACCCGTAAGCGGGTACTCTCAACTTTCTGTCTTTCTTACGGTCTTCTTTGTGCCATCGCATCGCCTTGGCATGCTCTTTATTTTGGAAGAAACGTTTCAACCGTGGTATTATAGGAGCATACCACATCACCTTAGCAGGAATCTTTTTCCTGGGGCGCTCGCCCTCGACATCACCAGGGTCATCGCGACTGATCTTATAGCGCAATGCACCGCATACCGGGCACGCGTTCAAATCCTCGTACTCACCCCGGTAGAGGATGCAGTCATTAGGGCATGCATGCATCTTTTGCACCTCTAACCCTAGAGGGCAGACATCCTTCTTTGCTCCGTACGTACTCTTGAGCAATTCGTTGTCCTTTGGAATCATCTTCTTTAACATTACTAGCAACTTTCCAAATCCCTTGTCAGATACACCATTCTCTGCCTTCCATTGCAGCAATTCCAGTGTGGTGCCCAGCTTTTTCCTGTCAGCTTCGTAATTTGGGTACAACAATTTCTTGTGATCCTCTAACATTCGCTGAAAAACTTCAACCTATCCTTTTCAGTTGTGCAGTTTCTCTTTGCATCGGCAATGGCCCGACCTAGATCATCAGCGGGCTCATGTGATGCCTCTTCTTCAGCTTCTTGCCGCATTGCTGGCTCAGCTTCTCCCCCCATTGTTGTACCATCGTATTCAGGGAACCCATGGCCAGGATAGCTGTCGTCGTCCTCTTCTTCTTCATTGTCTTCCATCATAACCCCTCTTTCTCCGTGCTTGGTCCAAACATTATAGTGGGGCATGAAACCGGACTCAAACAGGTGGACGTGAATGGTTCTTGATTTAGAGTAATTGTGATCATTCTTACAGCTAGCACATGGACAAGGCATAAAACCATCCGCCCGCTTGTTTGCCTCAGCCGCATTCAGAAAAGTATGCACGCCATTAATGAAATGGGGAGAGCACCGATCATCGTACATCCATTGCCGGCTCATCTTCATTACACAACATCAAAAATACCAAATTAATACAAGTTCATACAACACTTAAATGCAACATACAATTAACTCTATAGCTAAAGCATTTAAATGCAACAACAAATGGGATCAAGATCACAACTAAGATAACAATTGATCCAACAGCATAATGATATCAAGCCTCATTATCAATGACATATTTTCTTATCTTTCTAATCTTCAAGCGCATTTTCTCCATCTTGATCTTGTGATCATCGACGACATCGGCAACATGCAACTCCAATTCCATCTTCTCCCCCTCAATTCTTTTCAATTTCTCTTTTAAATACTTGTTTTCTCTTTCAACTAAATTTAACCTCTCGACGGATATCAAAACCATGGCACTATGTATAGCAAACAACGTATGGGTGAGATAATTATACCAGTAACTATATATCTAAATCACACAAACATGATTTTTTTTATATATATAAAAAAGATAAGAACAAGAGGCTCACCACAAGGTGGTGCCGGTGACAGGACGGTGCGGACGATCGACGGTGGTTAGGATGGAGACGGGAAGGCACTAAGTAAACCACACCTACAATTGCAAACTAAGAGTTATTTTGAGCTCAAATTGCATATAAATCAAATAAACTACCACATATAATTCCTCCCAAATTACTAAAACCCACAAATTAATGACTATATGAAACATTGCAAGAGCTAATCTAGCAATGAGAGATGAAAGGACAAATTTGCTTACCTTTGTGATCACTTGGATGGATGGGTGCCTTCAAATCTTCACAAATTTTGGCAAAAATGGAGTGTGAGCTTGAGGGTAGTGGGGAAGAACACAGAGGAGAGGGGAAAGTGGAAAAATAGAGCGAGCTCGGGTGGACGAAGGATTTATGCAGGACGACCTTTAGTACCGGTTCGTGGCAATAACCGGTACTAAATGTGCTGGAAGGGCCCCGGTCTGACAACATCATGCCACCACTCTTTTTAGTACCAGTCTGTGGCACGAACCGGTGCTAAAAGTTCGGCACAAACCGGTACTAATGACACCGCCCCGCCTAGCCGTTGGAACCGGCATTAATGGTCACATTAGTGCCGGCTTATATCCAAACCGGAACTAATGAGCTGAACATTTGACCATTTTTCTACTAGTGTATGCTCCACGGCCACCACAAAAATCTCCATAAACATTGGTTTTGTCCATCTACATTTTGCCTACCTCATGTAGTAGCTGCAGTCGATCTCCATCTCTGGGCCAGTTAAACCCCAGCTTCATCCAGCAAGCGGCACTAAAGGGGCATCCGAAGAACAAGTGTTCAACAGTTTCCTGGGGGAGGGGGCAGCACACAATAAACATGCGTAGTTGTTGTCTTGGATCTGCATGTTTCTTCTCTTTAGCATATCACGCGTATTGAGTCTGTCAGCCAAACAACAGCTAGGCGAACATCTTCCATTTATTGGTGCATTTTGATTTCCAGATCCACGCGAATGCCTCGTCAAAAACCATGTCCCGAAAGCAGTGCATATAAAATACGCTATTTTATTGGTTTTGGTTTTGTTTTCTTCCTTCTTGTTTTTTCATAATTTCAAAAATTGTTCATGTTTAAAAAAATTGGATTTCCGGAAATTTGTTTGTGTTATAGAAGAAATGTTTGGAATTCATTTTTTTTCATGTTTTAATAAAATGTTCAGAATTCATTTTTTCCTTGTTTTTCAAAATATGATTGAAATTTTGAAACTTGATAATAAATTCAATAAATGTTCAAATATTTGAAAAATGATGTGAACTACAAAATTTTGTTCATGCTTTCAGAAATTCTGTAAGTTTGTCAAAATTTGTATGAAATTTCGAAAAAAACAGAATTTTAAATAAATGTTTGAGAATTCAAAAAATGTTCGTAATTTGCACTTGTTGTTCACATTTTCCGAAAAATGTTGGAAATGTAAAAAATTGTTCAAAATTTCAACAAATAATGTTCACTCTTTTTTGAATTTTCCTTTACAACTTCTGAATCGCGAACTACATTTAGAGCATCTCCAACAGGCGCGCTTAGCGCCGCGCCCAAAAAAACCATATGCCGCGCGCGCAAAGTCTGCTTTGCCGCGGCGCGCAGTGCTGGCTCCAGCAGCAGCGCTATTTTGCAACGCGCGCGTGCTGCTCCGGTGGTGCCCAAAAATACAGCGCGCGCACACTTTTTTTCATACTTAAAATTGCATTAAAATAAAAGGATACAAAGATAGATAGTTATAAAAACATAGGTAAAACATAGATAGATAGTTCTAAAACATAGATAGATAGATATATAGTTCGAAAACATTAAAAAAAAACTAATCGCTCCAGTCATCTCCATCATCATCGCCTTCGTTGTTGCTGTTGGAGGAGGTTGACAACCAGATGTCGAACCAGCGGTCATCTTCTGCGGCGAAGATCGTTCTCCCGCCAGCATCGCGGATGGCGCACTGCTGACACGCCAATTCCCTCCGACGACGCCTGTCCTCGCGGCGACGTTCCCAGTACTGATGCTCGGCGACGACGTCCTCCGGGTGGAGGCGACGCCACTCCGCCATGCGCCGCTCGTCCTCCTGGGCGACGAGGAGGCGGTTCTGCGCCGCCGTGTGCTCCGCACGATCTCGTGCGGTGTGTAGACGAGGCAGCGGGGCGAGCTCCAACGCCTGCTCGAGCGTGCGGGCGTCGTCGAAGTTCATCTGACGACGCGGCCTGCCTAGGCGCCACGCCGCCGCGTCGTACGCGCGGGCGGCCTCGTGCGCCGTCTCGTAGGTGCCGAGGGGAAGCCGGAGATCGCTGGAGCGTATCTCGGCGTAGAAGCCGCCGCCGTTCGGGCACTCGCGGACGCCGCGGTAGCCCGACGAAGAACGGCGGCGCGGCGGCATGGTGGCGCGTCGGGGGCGGCGGCGGTGCTCCGGTGCGGCGCTCGGGGGCGGCGGGCGCAAGAGAGAGGGAGAGAGAGCGGTGGAGCGAGGACGGGGCGCGCGCGCGGCGTTTTATAGGCGCGCGGGGCGAGCCGCAGCAAAAAAGGCGCGCGAGAGGCAGCCGTTTCGCGCGCGCGCAAGCGGTTCCCGCGCGCGCGTTTTTCCCGCCGCCGCTGGAGCGCGTAATTTTTCCCGCGCGCGCGAAATCGTCAGTTTAGCGCGCGCGCGCCTTTTTGCGCGCCTGTTGGAGATGCTCTTAGGCGCTACAGTATTTTTACGAGCTGCAGTGGACCAATGCAGCGTGGCATTAGTTGGCTTGCGTGGCATTAGTTGGCTTGCCTGCCAATGGGCCATCCCAGTTCGCTGCCCGCCTCTGCGTGCTGGTGCTATACGATGCAGAATGTGTCATATAGGACGACCCCGCCTCCACGGGATTCCTATTCGGTGCCTGGGGCACTGTCGAGCACCCACTCGCATACCTCCCTCGTGCGCTGGGTGTCGGATGGGCCAATCCATTTCACGACTTTTTCTATTGGTTTTTCCTTCTTTTGTTTTTTTTTCTTTTTCATTTTTCATTTTCTCTTCCCTTTCTTATTATTTTCCTGTTTTCTTTTTATTCTATTTTCCCTTCTTTACGTTTTCACTTTTATTTACAAATTTGATTTCCAAATTCGTAAACATTTTTTTGTTCATCGAGTTCAAAAAATTTCATCAATTCATAAACTGTTTATTGAATTCATTTTTTTCACTGGGGTTGAAAAAATGTTCACTAAACTTCAATTTTTGTGCAGCAATTATTTTTTTCATCAAATCAAAATTTGTTCATCTTTTTCAAAAAATGTCCATACATATGAAATTTGTTCATCCATTTTTTTCAACAAAAATCGTCGAATACAAAGTTTGTTCATCAAGTTAAAAAATGTTTACCAAAAAATGTCCAAGAAAATTGTTCATCAAAATAAAAATTGTTCATAAAATTTTGAAAAATGTACATTCTTTTGAAATCCCAAACGTTTTTTGAATTCTAGAACTTTTTTTGAATTCGGTAAAAAAAATTGAATTCGTGAACTTTTTGAAGTCAGAATTGTTTCCGAAATCTCAAAGAAAAAAATAGGAGCTAACCTTGCGCCCCACTTGGGCCGGGCCAGGAGGGTGTACAAAAAGCTGTTGGCCTCGACTTACCAAAGTTGTTCTTCAACACAAAGGACAAGACAAAAAAATCCAACCCGGTAGCCCCCCGTAATCGTCCGTCTTCCAGACGAAGCAGTCGTCCATCTCCGTGTGTGTCTCCAACACGAACATGAGTGGGGAACTGAAAAACCAATCCGCGGCCGCTCCCTCCCCCCCACCGCCCTACTCCATAGTTTTTCTCTCTCTCATATCTCATTGCATCCGTCGTGAATTTGTGCTCTATGTATGATTTTACTTGTTGCTTTAGAATGGCCAATTGGCATGCTTGGAATATAAAAATGTTGCATTGGTATGCTTGGAATTTGTGCTCTATGTATGATTTTACTTGTTGCTCTAGAATGAGGATTAACCATCTTCCCTTTCAATATGAGTTTAATGATAATAAAACCTTGGATTCTTACGCTAATGTTGTATATGATTACTATGACGTGAAACAAATAGAAGAAACTTGTTGCTTTTAAGGGTGCTTATGAAATTGTTTCTTTGCTTGAAAAATATGATGATGCACTTTACAAATCTGAAAATCTTGCCATACTTAAATATTACTATGAAAACTATGGATACAAGGCTCATATTAATTATTTTATTGAGAGAATGTCTGCTGCCCTGGAAGAGACTAATATTTTATAGGTATATATAGAAGAAGAAATGGCTGAAACCGTGAGCTCATTAGATAAGAAAGATGAAGAGGGGAGTGAAGGACATAAGGAGGAAGAGCGGCTAACGAGAGTAACTCTTTAGCTTATACATTATTTAATTTTCATTCGTACTTACCGGCGGATGAATGCTATGATCCATTGGATTAGTTTGAAATATCCCTTTTTGATGAAGTTGATGCTTGCTATGGCTATGATACCACTATGAATTATGCTTAGATTAATGACCTTATTGATCCGGGTATGAGGTAGTGGGATGGGGAGTTGGTAACTCTAACTTTTTGACAAATAGATGTTTAGCGTGTTTTGTCTATTCCTTTGCCTGCTCATGACATGGATGATTTGGTGGGATGGATTGTTCTAAGTCCGTTCAGCATATCATGTGAATTGGGGCCACCAACATGGCTAGAAATCGAGGATTACAAAGGGAATTGAGTCTATGTGTCTGAATGGAGTTTGGGAGAAAATCCGGAAACTACAATTCCCAACTAAGGTGATATTTTATGTAGAACTATAAGGAGGACGCTCCCCTACAGACTCAATCTTCCAAATCGACACATTATGGTTTCTAGACAATGCCCATGTGCAACACAGGTGCAGAAAACGTAATTCACCTACTATTTAAATGCAACAAAGCAGCCGAGGTATGGCATCTTTTATGGTTGGATGAGATTATATATCAAGAGGGCGTGCAGCGTCGATATGGCGGGTGAAGCTGTAATGGATTTTCCGATCCAGACTCCGATAAAAGAGCTTGATCTTCTCGGCCAAACAATATGCATGAAATAATAGCCATCACCTATTGGTATTTTTGAAGGGAAAGAAGGAAAATTATCCATGCTATAAAATAGCATCATACATCAAAGCTTTAACAACGAATGTTTTCGCCTCATTAACTCAAAAGTCAATGATAAAGAAAGATGGATTGCTTAAGCCACCAACTAGTTTTGTCAAAAGTTAATGTGGATGCAACTTTTGATCAAGACCACATAAAAGGTGCATCGATCTGGACCTGTGTCCTTCGTGATTCATCTGGTAATATACTAATTGCTGCTAACTGAAAGATGGACATGTATATAGATGTACTATCTACTGAAGCTATGACATTGCGTTAGGGTTTATTTGTGGCCAAAAGTGGGATGCAACAAGTTGTTGATCAACTCGGACAACTTAAAAGTCGTGGAAACTATGAAGAATGAAGGTTGATCAAGGGGGATAGCAACGGTGATTTTCGATGACTACTACAATATTGCCTGTAAGTTTTCTCATATATTTTTTATAATGGCGTAGCTCATGAGCTAGTTAGGATGTCCATGAGAGCTCCTTGCGTGTGGATGGATGATGCCCCGTCGAAGTTTCTTCCTCGTTGCATGATGTAACCATTATCACTTGCTAAGAAAAAGGGAGAGGAAATTATATAAAAAAGGTATAGACATAGATAGTGGTAGAGATATGAAAGAAGGTTTGTTTCTCCATTTTGTTTGTCAGTATCAGTTTTTTTTTGTACGTCGTCTGCCTCCTAGGAATTTAGTATTTGACGCATTTTGCGTCAAATAGTCGGGGCATGGCATAGGATATTCACAACACCAAGCGCAATGTGCTAATCCCAAATTTATAGCGGTACGCAGAGGCTTTCTGTTCCGGTTTTAGGAACCTTCTAGATGGTTCCCAGTTCTAGACTGGTTTTATGTTTCCTTTTTTGTTCTAATTACTGGTTTTTCCTGTTTCTTTTTTGGGTTTTCATTTTCATTTTTATTTTTAGGTTTTCGTGTTTTATGTTTATTTTTCTTCTTTTTTGTTGTTTCATAAATTCAAAAGTTGTTTGCATATTCAAAACAATTCAAAATTTGGAATTTTTGTTCGTGTTTTAAAACACAATGTTCATAATTTCAATATTTTGTTCATATTTTTCAAAAAGGGTTCAAAAATTCGAAACATGATAAAATATTTCAATATATATTCTTCTTTTTATAAATAGCAGCATTTCAAATTTTTATTCACGGTTTTAGAAATTCCGTCAAAATTTGTTTGGAATTTCTATTTTTTTGGTTCACGTTTTCTGAAAAATGTTCGAAATTCCAATAATGGTTCACAAGTTTAAAAAATATTAAGGTTCCCTCTTTTTTCAAATTTCGTTCACAAATTTTGGAATCACAAGCTACTGTATTTTTTTGAGAAGGCAAGAAGCTACAGTAAAAGGCGCTGCAGTATTTATTTCTTCTGACCGTTGGTGCGTGGCCTCCACTTACCAAAGTTGTTCTTCAACACAGGAAAGGAAAACCCAGCCCAGTAGCCCACGGCCCACGCAATCGTCCGTCTCCCACACGAAGCAGTCGTCCGTCTCCTCCGTCTCCAACACAATCCGCCGCCGCTTTCTTCTCCCATCACCGTCTCGCATCCCGTCGCTTCCGCCGTCGGTCGATTGATGAGTGTTTCCCGTTTCTTGGTCCGCCGTCCCTCCCCGCACTCACGCACGCGTACACCCATCTTGCTCGCCTCAGCCCACGAATCCTAGACGCCACGGAGATGGAGCATCTCCGCCGCCTCGCCCAGTTCTTGCTCACCTCAGCTCGCGGGGATGGATCAGGACGGCGCCACCCGCCCCCTCGCACCGTGCCTAGGACGGCAGCGCCGTGGACGGCTGGGCGCACGACGACACGGAGCCCCCTCCCTTACGGCGCCCCGGTAGAGTGCCTCGAGGCCGCAGATCCTCCTCTTTGTCGGCGCTTCCGCGGACACGTCTCCGTTGCCGCCTCCGCGTGCGCGACCCTCAACTACGACGGTGCGTGCCCTTCAACCCTCTGTCGGGAATCGATTGATTGTAAAATAGTCATTTGTTTCTGATCTGTGCATCCATGGATGGTGGCAGCGGTCGGGAGGAGGCCTGCGACGACCTTGACGCCTGCTCTGTCAACCACAACTACTGCGTCCGCAAGAAAGGTACTAAACCAACCACTCATCCTCCTTCGGTTGAGGTGGATTTTGAAGGGGATTAGCAGGGATTGAGGTGGATTTAATCTTCTACAAGTCAAATCCCCTCCAATCCTCTTCAATCCCAATCGGAGGAGGATTAACCGAACAAGGCATCAGGAATCAGAAACAACCATACATGCTGCCATGAACAACTCATACATTACATTGCTTGTTAGGACAAGCGAATTCACATGGTAGGAACTGTTAATAAGATGAGCAGCCGTGGAAGTGGCTAGAGAATTTCAGAATCTAGACTGTTGCTGCTATAGATCTACTCTGCTCCGCCATTTGGTAATTAAATGCAATGCAGCAGTTGTGGGGTTCATGGTTTATGCAGCAGCTAGCCGTTCTTCTACCGATCTGTTGCTCGGTGATCAATTGTGTGTGGTTGGTTAATTTACTGGGTAAATTGCGCAACTCAGTAGCATGCACACCTGAATGCGCTTGGGATGACCGCAAAAGTCACATGTTCAGTTAGTCATTCCCTGCCAAGCCTATGGCTATGCTTTCCAGTGTTTTCCTTATAATTTCCACATGTTATGTGCAGCCGCATGGATTGGGGATATGTACTTCGGTTTGGGTTTAAAGGGGCAATCTTTGAGCATTTGTATCAAGTATCGAGGATCTCAAGTTCACATCGATCGCACTATGATCAAGTGCATTCCGGTGCTATATAGCTGCAGAAGCAATCGCTGTAAGTGTGACGTCTCTTTTGATCATGCTTTGTTTATTTTCAATCATTAATATTTCCATTGCTTTTCTTGTTGCATAATTGCTCTAATCTTCAGAAACTTTCCGTTGTTGATAAAAATTGCTAGTATATGCAGTTGTGATCATGAAGTTGTATTGGGCAGAATAGGGAAAGGTCATTTGATTAATGGAATAGATGATGCCTTCACTCTGTTCAAGATAGGTCTCAGCTGTGATCATGAAATTGTATTGGGCAGAATAGGGAAAGGTCATTTGATTAATCGAATAGTTGATGCCTTAACTCTGCTCAAGATAGGTCTCAACTGTGATCATGAAATTGTATTGGGCAGAATAGGGAAAAGGTCTTTTGATTAAGGGAATAGATGATACCTAACTCTGTTCAAGATAGGTCTCAGCAGTGATAATGAAATTGTACTGAGCAAAACAAGGAAAATGTTATTTGTTTAATGGAATAGATCATGTCCTCATGACAGGTTTCAGCTCCAATATTAAAAATCAATGCACCTGAATTGCGACACAGTTTTTCTCATTTGGAACTGCGGTTATAAGGTGTTTAATTTGAAAGCTACGCTTTCATGAAATCATCAGGTATGGAAATGCTTGACCATTTCTGTAAATTACATAGTATAACCTATCTTACTGCCTACTAGATGAAAGAGGGTTTTTATTTACTTAACGTGGTTGCCTTATTAACAAAGTCATGGTTTCTGTCAGTTATTTTTTATTACACTACCTAAGGAACAACTCATCTTCCTACCTACCAGATATACTACTGTTTGCTTGTGTTGCTCCCTGCTTAAGAAGCTCCACCGTTCTTTTATATGATCCTAAAAAAATTGAGTTCTAATTTTGTGGAAAGACATGCACAGTGCTGATGTTTGGAGGGCCGGTGTTCATTTCTAGTGGCAAATAATCTTAGATTTCTATGTGAACTATAATCCCCATCTAGATAATCCCTCTCGATATAGGTCCCTTCATTTGCACAACACAATCTAGCTAGCATACAACGGTTCTGATTTGGATTATGGGTGTTTCTCCAAAAACTAAGATTATATGCCTGAGAACAAACAAATAACATTACAAACTTGCCTCCAAGCCTATGGGATGACTGAAGCTTGATAAATAGTTTCATACACACTATGGTCTTGTAACAGTAGAAATAACCTTTGAGGGAAAGAGAACCATAAGTATAGGTCACTGCATAGTAGAAGGCATGTAATCGTGTTCATATGCACTAGTCTCTGTATAGAAGCCGACAAAAACAGAGGCATCCTAAATTTGGTTTTCTGTTCTTTCTCGTCAATTAAGAACAGAACATCAACTCTTGGATTATCAGTAAGGGAATATGCCTTATTAGCATACACTTATGGTGGTTATTATTGCTCAACGTTGTGAGGGCAAAGAAGAATATCACGTTTTTTTCTTAGGAAAGGGTTGTGGCAAACTTTTTATAAGCGCACCTTGTTATAAGAATGGAAGTATAGATAATTAGATCAGCTGCATATTTCCTTTGTTATATATGTAATCCAGAAGTGCAGGTTCGTGAACTGAAAAAAATGGTGGCTCCATGCAGGATTTTGACCTCCATACGAAATCTGCAAGGGTAACGACAACAAAGGAAACTGGTGTAAGATTGAGTACTAAGACTCGAAGATGAGCTACCATCAAGATTATGTCTCGACAATGAAGTATAGTGTGAGCACTTATTTTTCTTTTATACATCAATTAAAATTATCAATTAACTAAAAAGTGATCAACATATTTGTCTTAGATATTAAGAAAACTTAGCAATGTCATGTGCCGTATAGACTTAACTTTGGGGCTGTTTGGAATCCCTCCAGCTCCGTGAAATCCTGAGAGCTGCGGAGCTGGTAGACAGGCACTCTGCAGATTTCAACTACAACTCCATCTGCTCCGTGAGTGGAGCTGTGGAGTGGAGTACATCCGAACAGGGCCTTTGTCTCATCTAGTTAATCAGAGCACAAAGAGTGAATATCAAATTGGCCAACTTGGATTATCTGGAACTTTCACCATACCCATGTGTACAGTATCCATTAAAATCTGAAATTGGCTCAGTAGTGGCCTTCGCTACAGTTTTTCATCACTTAAAAAAAACTCAAACTTAAGACTGCAATGCAATATGGGTGCATGCCATTTTTATGATCCCTGAGTAACTGAGAAAAAATAAGTTCATATATAGTTCCGTTGAGTAAACTAAGAAGGGTAAAGTTGCGAAGAAGAAACAGAACGATCAACAGTAGTTATCTCTTTATTTTTGAATTAAACTAAAGTTGCCATGCTAGCGATATTTTAGAAAAATCTGATTTTGGGCGCTAAGTTTGACTTAACCTGCAAAAAGTTAAATCAGATTGTAGCGCAAACATAGAGGTAAATATTCTTATGGCAAGCAGATATGAATGTTTCTAGAATAAGTATATTTGATAAACTTACACACTTTACTGGCTTGATTGATCTAAAAAATTATGGTTATGCACCCACATTATATTTCTATAAAGTTGGTACTATATATAAATTCGAGAAGTGATATAAACAAAGCAGTACGTAAACATGCAAAAAATGTCAAGAGAATATCATATTAGTTTCATAATCACAGTTATGCAAGAGAATACAGAAATAAAGTGTACTATTGCTTGAATCTCGAAATAACGCATGATCCATATTAAGTTAATTACCAATATGGTGTCACTTACATAGTACTTCAGATAATATTCCTCCAAACCCGATGAAAGTTCTTTTACGGTTGAGATTTTTGTTAAAAGGAAATACAAATTCAATATTTTTGCAATATAACTGGTGTTGGCTGTTATGCATGATTTTTCTACTGAACTCACAGAAGTATATTGTGTATCCCATCCAGCGTTCAACCTAATGGACATCGAGGGAACCACTTTGAGTAGGCAATTGTTTGTGTGGAAAATGCATGGTACTAAAGCTAACCTTCCTCTGGTCCAGATGAAATCAAGCAACTGGGTCTTCTATCTTCGAAACATCAATTTGTTAGTTTTCCTGGCTTCAGTGCATGTGCATCCCATCATATTACTGTGTTTAAACATAATTGCAATGTGCTAATTATTTTCTATTTTTTTACAGTGTATTAATTAAGTAAAACTTATTTGAAGTAGATGTAGCACAACCTTTAGGATTTTGCACATGGACCTCACCAATTTCGAGTAGTTGTACTTCTACATATCTGCTCACCAAATATTTGCATGATTATTATGAACGTGGTAAACTCTGAAGCTATTCTCTTTATTAGTCCTAAAAGAAACTGAACTATTTGTGTGGGGCCAGAGAAGCGTACTTTCAGTACAAACTGCAATTGCTTGGGCAAGAGAAATCAACTCAATACTGCAATTGCTTGGGCAAGAGAAATCAACTCAATACTGCAATTTTCCATATGAAGTAGTAAGAGAAGACATACCATTGTAAACCGATGTAGGCTGAAGGCTAGCTGCATCTTTGGCATGTGGTCAAATCCGGCATCCTTGCCGCGACGACAATGTGGCAAAGCATATAATGGGGGGCAGAGCAAGACGGCTGAGGGAGATGGCTCATCAGAAGAATCCACAACACGCAAATGACCAATGTAGTAGAGAAGAGGATGAGGGGGAATCACCGGGGACAAGCCAGGTGAGGTAGTCTCAGGAAATGAACGAAGCGGGAAAGCCGTAGGTGATGATGAGCTTGATAAAGAAGCGATTAGAGGTAGAAGAAACCTCAATCCCTAGGAAGTAGAGAAGAGGACCAAGATCAGACATAAGAAACCCACTATGATTAGCCTCCACAAAGGCAATGTACTTAGAGTCATCGCAGTGATGATCGACATATAGAAGGAGAGTTTGACCACGAGTTGAAAGGTGGACAGGAAGTGTAGGATCATGAGCACTCATCGAAAACTTGGCGCAATCACCACTTAGACAAAATGCTCAAAGTAGGCACGAAGGGTTTGCTTAAGGCCATAAAAGAGCGATAAAGACGACAAACCATGTCAACAGGAAGAGAATACCCAGGTGGTGGGTATATGTAGGCCTCATGCAACAAGTAGGAAAAGAAATGATATCCCACATGCCTATGTGCGCAAGAGCAACAATCTCGTCTACAATTGCATGCTGCTATTCATGATGAACAAATGCGTCATACTAAGAAGTCGTCTCAAGAAAAGCGACGCTAGAATAACCAATGACCATAGGGCCAATAGGCAGAAGCAGCGAGCCCGGAAGCCATAAGTAGGCCGAGCTTTAGGCGGTGCGTTGCCAACAGGAAAGGCCATAGTAGTCCAGGGACATGGCTCATTAGAAGGATCCACAACACGTGGACCACAAGTGTAGTGAAGAAGATGATAAGGGGGAATCATCAGGGAAACCTCATGGATGAGCGAGGTGAGGTAGCCTTAGGTAATTAACGAGGTGGGGAAGCCGCATGTGGCGATGTGTGGGGTCTATAACAGTACGGGAGGATAAGCTAGGATAGGTGGGCGAAGGCAATAAATGAGTGATAAGTGTATCAGGAAAATTGTCGGAAGAAATATCGTCAATGGGGGAGGCCGAAGGAGAGGATGGACTCAGATAGAAAGGACAAGACTCAATCAAAAGTCACACATCAAGAAATACCTATCCGGCGACTAACAAGATCCCAACACCGTTAGCCCTTGTGCTTATCACTGTAATCTAAGAGGATACATTCAACAGACTCGTCACATATCAAGAAATACCCATCCGACTACTAACAAGATCCCAACACCGTTAGCCCTTGTGCTTATCACTGTAATCTAAGAGGACACATTCAACAGACTGGTCAAATAGTTTGGTGCGTGAAGAACGTAGCAGACACAACCAAACAAATGAAGTGTTGAGTAGTTAGGAGAGAATGCTCACAAAGACACTCGAGAGGAATGTCGCCCTGTAGAGCTGAGGAAGGATGAATGTTGATGAGATAGGTGGCTATGATCATCAACGCGCTAGCCGCCTCACGAAGGTGATGATGCTTGTGCTCAACAACCCCATTCTGAGCATGAGCACCGGGATAAGAGAACTGAGCAAGTGTGCTTTGCTCAACTATAATACCATATCGTTCTAAGGATGAGAGACTAGAGCCACACATGTGACTGAAATGATGACGCCAAAAAGAGTCGAAGAGACTGGCGGATGTGGTAGCGGAGGGAAGGCGTAGCCTGACAAGCTCTTGCCATGCGAGTCACAGCGTTGGCCAACACCAAGTAGAGCACTCGTGTGTAAATTAGAACAAGAGTCAAAGTTAAGAATATTGGAGTAGTAGAAATATTGTTTGTGTTGGGTTCAACGATACATTTGCTTGGATTCCAGGACGGAGTTAAACTTGAGATTGGGCACTTGGATTTGTGATATTTTGACATGAGCTTGAAATTGGAGAACCTTAGGGTGTAGCATGATGAACCTGAGATATATTGAATTTATATAGGTATAGTATGATTAGGATGAATGCGGTATTTGTGGACTATTGGATCATCTTGGATATTACTAGTTGGATTCTAGGTTAGAGATAACTTGAGCAGTTGGATTTGTGATGTTTTGACCTAAGCTTAGTAGCTTGTATGCACCCCAAATGGCTATGAGCATGCAGATGATACGATCGTAGTTGGTAGACCGTGATGAGTTTGCTATCCCTCCCCAAGAATGTTACAAGTACAAGATCATCATGGGAGGATGATTTGGATTTATTAGAATAGATGACAATTTCAATGGTATGAGCCTTGTTGGAGCAGCTGATGTTGCTTTTATTATGTTTTTGTGCTCCTTTAGATGCAATAGTAGGAGGGTAGGACTTATGAACTGGAGAACTTTAGGGTAGTACTTATGAAGTTTGGATTTACTTACATGATTGTGATCTTGAAAAAAATCTGGTGGATAAATGACTTCTAATTTTTTGGATCTATAGTCATCGAGTGGAAGCTTGCTTCATACTGGACTTAGATAACCATGATAATGGGCTTGGTTGAATCATAGTTATGATTTGTATTAGATGCACACCTTTAGAGATTGAAACTAGAGAAGTTTAGGGCGTAGTTTGATCAACCGGAAATATATTGAATTGAATATGAATATAATATGACCAGCATGATTCTAAAAATTGATGGAAGAAAAAAAAGATAATGGAGTAATAGAAATGTTGTTTGTGTTAGGTTCAGTGATATATCTGCTTGGATTCTAGTTCTAGGTCGGAGTTAAACTTGAGATTAGGCACTTGGATTTGTTTTATTTTGGCACGAGCTTTAAAACTAGAGAACTTTAGTGTGTAGCTTGATCAACCTGAGATGTATTGAATTTATATAGGTATAATATGATTAGCATGAATGCGGTATTGGTGAACTATTGTATGATCTTGGATATTACTAGTTGGATTCTAGGTTGGAGAAAACATGAGCACCTGGATTTGTGATATTTTGACCTAAGCTTAGTAGCTTGCATGCGCCCCATATGGATACGAGCATGGAGAGGATGATTTGGATTAATTAGAATAGATGATAATTTTAGTCGTATGAGCCTTGTTGTAGCAGCTGATCTTGCTTTTATTATGTGTTTGTGCTCCTTTAGATGCAGTAGGAGAAGGAAGCTAATAGTTATGACATGATATTATATTGGTGGATAAATACATCTTTAACAATGTTGGAACAATTTGGATTTACTTAGATGATTGTGATTTTCAAAAAAAAATCTGGTGCATAAATAACTAGTAATATTTGGATCTATAGTAATCCAGTGGAGGCTGAGGTAGTTGCAGAGGAGCGATGAGAAAGTACATGAGAAGCTTTACTCGATCTCCTGAAGATCGACATTGCCGCACGACTTGGCGCAAAGCCCTATACAACTGATAGGGTTCTCACCCTCTCCCACACCTCATGTGCATTGTTCATTCCCGTCAATTCGGCTTGGTGTCCTTCCCTTGTTTGCGAGTTCCGTGCCAATGACTTGATTCGGCATCACACGTTCTCCCGCCATGCTTCCTTGGCCTTGGCGGTAGGTAACGTCGTGCTCTCGGGTTGTGTCTCGTGGGTTAGCCATTGCGGTGCCGACTGCCTGTGTGGCTATGGCGGCGCCCAGCAGGGAAACACGAGATGTGGGATTGAGGCATCGCACATAGTAACCCGAAGCCAGGAAAAGGATGCCGGTCGGACTGGCAGGGAGCTGATTGCACATGAGGTATGGCGGAAGGGATGAAAAGGTTGTTGGGAGCGGACTGTACTTGGAGCCAAGCGTCGAGGGGATGGCGATTGGTTAAGGCGGGAAGAAGGTTGGATCATAGTTATATTACTACTAGATTCACACCTTTAGGGATTGAAACTTGGTGAACTTTAGGGTGTAGCATGATCAGCCTGAGATGTATTAGATTTATATGTGTAATATGATTGGCATGCGTGCGGTATTGGTGGACTATTGGATGGTCTTGGATATTACTAGTTGGATTCTAGGTTGGACATAACTTGAGCACTTGGATTTGTGATATTCTGACCTAAAGCTTAGTACCTTGTATGTGCCCCATATGGATATGAGCATGGAGATGATACAAACGGATCATAGTTGGTAGAATTTGATGGTTTTGCTAGCCCTCCCAAGAATGTTACGAGTACAAGATCATTGGAGGATGATTTGGATAGATTACGAGTACAAGATCATATGGATATGAGCATGGAGATGATAGATTTGGATCGTACTTGGTAGACTTTGATGATTTTGCTAGCCCTCCCGAAGAATGTTACGAGTACAAGATCATCATGGGAGGATGACTTGGATTAATTAGAATAGATGATAATTTCAGTGGTATGAGCCTTGTTGGAGCAGCTGATCTTGCTTTTATTATGTGTTTGTGCTCCTTTAGATGCAGTAGGAGGAGGGTAATAGTTATGACGTGATACTATATTAGTGGATAAATACATCTTTGATAACTTTGGAACATTTTGGATGAACTTAGATGATTGTGATCTTCAAAAAAAAAATCTGGTGCATAAATAACTAGTAATATTTGGATCTATAGTAATCCAGTGGAGGCTGAGGTAGTTGCAGAGGAGCGATGAGAAAGTACATGAGAAGCTTTACTCGATCTCCTGAAGATCGACATTGCCGCACGACTTGGCGCAAAGCCCTATACAACTGATAGGGTTTTCACCCTCTCCCACACCTCATGTGCATTGTTCATTCCCGTCAATTCGGCTTGGTGTCCTTCCCTTGTTTGCGAGTTCCGTGCCAATGACTTGATTCGGCATCACACGTTCTCCCGCCGTGCGTCCTTGGCCTTGGCGGTAGGTAACGTCGTGCTCTCGGGTTGTGTCTCGTGGGTTAGCCATTGCGGTGCCGACTGCCTGTGTGGCTATGGCGGCGCCCAGCAGGGAAACACGAGATGTGGGATTGAGGCATCGCACATAGTAACCCGAAGCCAGGCAAAGGATGTCGGTCGGACTGGCAGGGAGCGGATTGCACATGAGGTATGGCGGAAGGGATGAAAACGTTGTTGGGAGCGGACTATTCTTGGAGCCAAGCGTCGAGGGGATGGCGATTGGTTAAGGCGTGAAGAAGGTTGGATCATAGTTATATTACTACTAGATTCACACCTTTAGGGATTGAAACTTAGTTAACCTTAGGGTGTAGCATGATCAGCCTGAGATGTATTAGATTTATATGTGTAATATGATTGGCATGCGTGCGGTATTGGTGGACTATTGGATGGTCTTGGATATTACTAGTTGGATTCTAGGTTGGACATAACTTGAGCACTTGGATTTGTGATATTTTGACCTAAAGCTTAGTACCTTGTATGTGCCCCATATGGATATGAGCATGGAGATGATACAAACGGATCATAGTTGGTAGACTTTGATGGTTTTGCTAGCCCTCCCAAGAATGTTACGAGTACAAGATCATTGGAGGATGATTTGGATAGATTACGAGTACAAGATCATATCGATATGAGCATGGAGATGATAGATTTGGATCGTAGTTGGTAGACTTTGATGATTATGCTAGCCCTCCCGAAGAATGTTACGAGTACAAGATCATCATGGGAGGATGACTTGGATTAATTAGAATAGATGATAATTTCAATGGTATGAGCCTTGTTGGAGCAGCTGATCTTGCTTTTATTATGTGTTTGTGCTCCTTTAGATGCAGTAGGAGGAGGGTAATAGTTATGACGTGATACTATATTAGTGGATAAATACATCTTTGATAACTTTGGAACATTTTGGATGAACTTAGATGATTGTGATCTTCAAAAAAAAATCTGGTGCATAAATAACTAGTAATATTTGGATCTATAGTAATCCAGTGGAGGCTGAGGTAGTTGCAGAGGAGCGATGAGAAAGTACATGAGAAGCTTTACTCGATCTCCTGAAGATCGACATTGCTGCACGACTTGGCGCCAAGCCCTATACAACTGATAGGGTTTTCACCCTCTCCCACACCTCATGTGCATTG
Source organism: Secale cereale (assembly GCA_902687465.1). Lineage (NCBI taxonomy): Eukaryota > Viridiplantae > Streptophyta > Magnoliopsida > Poales > Poaceae > Secale > Secale cereale. The sequence goes on from LR738715.1 coordinate 148,229,895, forward strand.
TTCATTCCCGTCAATTCGGCTTGGTGTCCTTCCCTTGTTTGCGAGTTCCATGCTAATGACTTGATTCGGCATCACACGTTCTCCCACCGTGCGTCCTTGGCCTTGGCGGTAGGTAACGTCGTGCTCTCGGGTTGTGTCTCGTGGGTTAGCCATTGCGGTGCCGACTGCCTGTGTGGCTATGGCGGCGCCCAGCAGGGAAACACGAGATGTGGGATTGAGGCATCGCACATAGTAACCCGAAGCCAGGCAAAGGATGCCGGTCGGACTGGCAGGGAGCGGATTGCACATGAGGTATGGCGGAAGGGATGAAAACGTTGTTGGGAGCGGACTGTACTTGGAGCCAAGCGTCGAGGGGATGGCGATTGGTTAAGGCGAGAAGAAGGTTGGATCATAGTTATATTACTACTAGATTCACACCTTTAGGGATTGAAACTTGGTGAACTTTAGGGTGTAGCATAATCAGCCTGAGATGTATTAGATTTATATGTGTAATATGATTGGCATGCGTGCGGTATTGGTGGACTATTGGATGGTCTTGGATATTACTAGTTGGATTCTAGGTTGGACATAACTTGAGCACTTGGATTTGTGATATTTTGACCTAAAGCTTAATACCCCATATGGATATGAGCATGGAAATGATACAAACGGATCATAGTTGGTAGACATTGATGGTTTTGCTAACCCTCCCAAGAATGTTACGAGTACAAGATCATTGGAGGATGATTTGGATAGATTACGGGTACAAGATCATATGGATATGAGCATGGAGATGATAGATTTGGATCGTAGTTGGTAGACTTTGATGATTTTGCTAGCCCTCCCGAAGAATGTTACGAGTACAAGATCATCATGGGAGGATGACTTGGATTAATTAGAATAGATGATAATTTTAGTGGTATGAGCCTTGTTGGAGCAGCTGATCTTGCTTTTATTATGTGTTTGTGCTCCTTTAGATGCAGTAGGAGGAGGGTAATAGTTATGATGTGATACTATATTAGTGGATAAATACATCTTTGATAACTTTGGAACATTTTGGATGAACTTAGATGATTGTGATCTTCAAAAAAAAAATCTGGTGCATAAATAACTAGTAATATTTGGATCTATAGTAATCCAGTGGAGGCTGAGGTAGTTGCAGAGGAGCGATGAGAAAGTACATGAGAAGCTTTACTCGATCTCCTGAAGATCGACATTGCCGCACGACTTGGCGCAAAGCCCTATACAACTGATAGGGTTTTCACCCTCTCCCACACCTCATGTGCATTGTTCATTCCCGTCAATTCGGCTTGGTGTCCTTCCCTTGTTTGCGAGTTCCGTGCCAATGACTTGATTCGGCATCACACGTTCTCCCGCCGTGCGTCCTTGGCCTTGGCGGTAGGTAACGTCGTGCGCTCGGGTTGTGTCTCGTGGGTTAGCCATTGCGGTGCCGACTGCCTGTGTGGCTATGGCGGCGCCTAGCAGGGAAACACGAGATGTGGGATTGAGGCATCGCACATAGTAACCCGAAGCCAGGCAAAGGATGCTGGTCGGACTGGCAGGGAGCGGATTGCACATGAGGTATGGCGGAAGGGATGAAAACGTTGTTGGGAGCGGACTGTACTTGGAGCCAAGCGTCGAGGGGATGGAGATTGGTTAAGGCGTGAAGAAGGTTGGATCATAGTTATATTACTACTAGATTCACACCTTTAGGGATTGAAACTTGGTTAACCTTAGGGTGTAGCATGATCAGCCTGAGATGTATTAGATTTATATGTGTAATATGATTGGCATGCGTGCGGTATTGGTGGACTATTGGATGGTCTTGGATATTACTAGTTGGATTCTAGGTTGGACATAACTTGAGCACTTGGATTTGTGATATTTTGACCTAGAGCTTAGTACCTTGTATGTGCCCCCATATGGATATGAGCATGGAGATGATACAAACGGATCATAGTTGGTAGACTTTGATGGTTTTGCTAGCCCTCCCAAGAATGTTACGAGTACAAGATCATTGGAGGATGATTTGGATAGATTACAAGTACAAGATCATATCGATATGAGCATGGAGATGATAGATTTGGATCGTAGTTGGTAGACTTTGATGATTTTGCTAGCCCTCCCGAAGAATGTTACGAGTACAAGATCATCATGGGAGGATGACTTGGATTAATTAGAATAGATGATAATTTCAATGGTATGAGCCTTGTTGGAGCAGCTGATCTTGCTTTTATTATGTGTTTGTGCTCCTTTAGATGCAGTAGGAGGAGGGTAATAGTTATGACGTGATACTATATTAGTGGATAAATACATATTTGATAACTTTGGAACATTTTGGATGAACTTAGATGATTGTGATCTTCAAAAAAAAATCTGGTGCATAAATAACTAGTAATATTTGGATCTATAGTAATCCAGTGGAGGCTGAGGTAGTTGCAGAGGAGCGATGAGAAAGTACATGAGAAGCTTTACTCGATCTCCTGAAGATCGACATTGCTGCACGACTTGGCGCAAAGCCCTATACAACTGATAGGGTTTTCACCCTCTCCCACACCTCATGTGCATTGTTCATTCCCGTCAATTCGGCTTGCTGTCCTTCCCTTGTTTGCGAGTTCCATGCTAATGACTTGATTCGGCATCACACGTTCTCCCGCCGTGCGTCCTTGGCCTTGGCGATAGGTAACGTCGTGCTCTCGGGTTGTGTCTCGTGGGTTAGCCATTGCGGTGCCGACTGCCTGTGTGGCTATGGCGGCGCCCAGCAGGGAAACACGAGATGTGGGATTGAGGCATCGCACATAGTAACCCGAAGCCAGGCAAAGGATGCCGGTCGGACTGGCAGGGAGCGGATTGCACATGAGGTATGGCGGAAGGGATGAAAACGTTGTTGGGAGCGGACTGTACTTGGAGCCAAGCGTCGAGGGGATGGCGATTGGTTAAGGCGGGAAGAAGGTTGGATCATAGTTATATTACTACTAGATTCACACCTTTAGGGATTGAAACTTGGTGAACTTTAGGGTGTAGCATAATCAGCCTGAGATGTATTAGATTTATATGTGTAATATGATTGGCATGCGTGCGGTATTGGTGGACTATTGGATGGTCTTGGATATTACTAGTTGGATTCTAGGTTGGACATAACTTGAGCACTTGGATTTGTGATATTTTGACCTAAAGCTTAATACCCCATATGGATATGAGCATGGAGATGATACAAACGGATCATAGTTGGTAGACATTGATGGTTTTGCTAACCCTCCCAAGAATGTTACGAGTACAAGATCATTGGAGGATGATTTGGATAGTTTACGGGTACAAGATCATATGGATATGAGCATGGAGATGATAGATTTGGATCGTAGTTGGTAGACTTTGATGATTTTGCTAGCCCTCCCGAAGAATGTTACGAGTACAAGATCATCATGGGAGGATGACTTGGATTAATTAGAATAGATGATAATTTCAGTGGTATGAGCCTTGTTGGAGCAGCTGATCTTGCTTTTATTATGTGTTTGTGCTCCTTTAGATGCAGTAGGAGGAGGGTAATAGTTATGATGTGATACTATATTAGTGGATAAATACATCTTTGATAACTTTGGAACATTTTGGATGAACTTAGATGATTGTGATCTTCAAAAAAAAAATCTGGTGCATAAATAACTAGTAATATTTGGATCTATAGTAATCCAGTGGAGGCTGAGGTAGTTGCAGAGGAGCGATGAGAAAGTACATGAGAAGCTTTACTCGATCTCCTGAAGATCGACATTGCCGCACGACTTGGCGCAAAGCCCTATACAACTGATAGGGTTTTCACCCTCTCCCACACCTCATGTGCATTGTTCATTCCCGTCAATTCGGCTTGGTGTCCTTCCCTTGTTTGCGAGTTCCGTGCCAATGACTTGATTCGGCATCACACGTTCTCCCGCCGTGCGTCCTTGGCCTTGGCGGTAGGTAACGTCGTGCGCTCGGGTTGTGTCTCGTGGGTTAGCCATTGCGGTGCCGACTGCCTGTGTGGCTATGGCGGCGCCCAGCAGGGAAACACGAGATGTGGGATTGAGGCATCGCACATAGTAACCTGAAGCCAGGCAAAGGATGCCGGTCGGACTGGCAGGGAGCGGATTGCACATGAGGTATGGCGGAAGGGATGAAAACGTTGTTGGGAGCGGACTGTACTTGGAGCCAAGCGCCGAGGGGATGGCGATTGGTTAAGGCGGGAAGAAGGTTGGATCATAGTTATATTACTACTAGATTCACACCTTTAGGGATTGAAACTTGGTGAACTTCAGGGTGTAGCATGATCAGCCTGAGATGTATTAGATTTATATGTGTAATATGATTGGCATGCGTGCGGTATTGGTGGACTATTGGATGGTCTTGGATATTACTAGTTGGATTCTAGGTTGGACATAACTTGAGCACTTGGATTTCTGATATTTTGACCTAAAGCTTAATACCTTGTATATGCTCCATATGGATATGAGCATGGAGATGATACAAACGGATCATAGTTGGTAGACTTTGATGGTTTTGCTAACCCTCCCAAGAATGTTACGAGTACAAGATCATTGGAGGATGATTTGGATAGATTACGGGTACAAGATCATATGGATATGAGCATGGAGATGATAGATTTGGATCGTAGTTGGTAGACTTTGATGATTTTGCTAGCCCTCCCGAAGAATGTTACGAGTACAAGATCATCATGGGAGGATGACTTGGATTAATTAGAATAGATGATAATTTTAGTGGTATGAGCCTTGTTGGAGCAGCTGATCTTGCTTTTATTATGTGTTTGTGCTCCTTTAGATGCAGTAGGAGGAGGGTAATAGTTATGACGTGATACTATATTAGTGGATAAATACATCTTTGATAACTTTGCAACATTTTGGATGAACTTAGATGATTGTGATCTTCAAAAAAAAATCTGGTGCATAAATAACTAGTAATATTTGGATCTATAGTAATCTAGTGGAGGCTGAGGTAGTTGCAGAGGAGCGATGAGAAAGTACATGAGAAGCTTTACTCGATCTCCTGAAGATCGACATTGCTGCACGACTTGGCGCAAAGCCCTATACAACTGATAGGGTTTTCACCCTCTCCCACACCTCATGTGCATTGTTCATTCCCGTCAATTCGGCTTGGTGTCCTTCCCTTGTTTGCGAGTTCCGTGCCAATGACTTGATTCGGCATCACACGTTCTCCCGCCGTGCGTCCTTGGCCTTGGCGGTAGGTAACGTCGTGCTCTCGGGTTGTGTCTCGTGGGTTAGCCATTGCGGTGCCGACTGCCTGTGTGGCTATGGCGGCGCCCAGCAGGGAAACACGAGATGTGGGATTGAGGCATCACACATAGTAACCCGAAGCCAGGCAAAGGATGCCGGTCGGACTGGCAGGGAGCGGATTGCACATGAGGTATGGCGGAAGGGATGAAAACGTTGTTGGGAGCGGACTGTACTTGGAGCCAAGCGTCGAGGGGATGGCGATTGGTTAAGGCGGGAAGAAGGTTGGATCATAGTTATATTACTACTAGATTCACACCTTTAGGGATTGAAACTTGGTGAACTTTAGGGTGTAGCATGATCAGCCTGAGATGTATTAGATTTATATGTGTAATATGATTGGCATGCGTGCGGTATTGGTGGACTATTGGATGGTCTTGGATATTACTAGTTGGATTCTAGGTTGGACATAACTTGAGCACTTGGATTTGTGATATTTTGTCCTAAAGCTTAGTACCTTGTATGTGCCCCATATGTATATGAGCATGGAGATGATACAAACGGATCATAGTTGGTAGACTTTGATGGTTTTGCTAGCCCTCCCAAGAATGTTACGAGTACAAGATCATTGGAGGATGATTTGGATTGATTAGAATAGAATTTCAGTGGTATGAGCCTTGTTGGAGTAGCTGATCTTGCCTTTATTATTTGTTTGTGCTCCTTTAGATGCAGTAGTAGGAGGGTAGTACCTATGAAGTGATGTTATATTGGTGGATAAATAGATCTTTAATAATGTTGGAACAATTTGGATTTAGTTAGGTGATTGTGATCTTGGAAAAAATCTCGTAGATAAATAAATTCTTATTTTCGGATCTATAGTCATCTTGGAAGCTTGCTTTATACTGGACTTAGGTAACCATGATAGCGAGCTTGGTTGGATCATAGTTATGATTTGTACTAGATGCACACCTTTAGAGATTGGAACTTGAGGCCTTTAGAGGTTGGATCCTAGTTAGAGATGCATACCTTTAGAGATTGGAGATATATTGGATTTTTATGAGTATAATATGAATTGTGAAAATTGATGGACTATATTACATCATCTTGGATTGAAATAGTTGAAAGAAAAAAAAAGATATTGGAGTAATAGAAATGTTGTTTGTGTTAGGTTCAATGATATATCTACTTGGATTCTAGGTCGGAGTTAAACTTGAGATTGTACATTTGGATTTCTGATATTTTCGCATGAGCTTGAAACTGGAGAACTTTAGGGTGTAGCATGATCAACCTGAGATATATTGGATTTATATAGGTATAGTATATATGATTAGCATGAATGTGGTATTGGTGGACTATTGGATGATCTTAGATATTACTAGTTGGAGGATTTGTGATATTTTAACCTAAGTTTAGTAGCTTGTATGTGCCCCATATGGACATGAGCTTGAAGATGATACAAACGGATGTAGTTGGTTGACTTTGATTTTGCTAGCCCTACCCAAGAATGTTACCAGTATAAAATCATCATGGGATGATTTGGATTAATTAGAATAGATGACAATTTTAGTGGTATGAGCCTCGTTGGAGAAGTTGACCTTGCTTTTATTATGTGTTTGTGCTCCTTTAGATACAATAGTTGGAGGGTATCACTTATGAAGTGAGATTTTATATTGGCGAATAAATATATTTTTAGTAACCTTGGAACAATTTGGATTTACTTATGTGATTGTGACAGAGCGGTGATTGTGATAGAGTGGTGGATAAATAACTTCTAATTTTTGGATCTATAGTAATCCAATGGAAACTTGCTTTGACTTAGATAACGATGATAGTGGGCTTGGTTGGATCATCGAACATATAAAGGATGAGCGGGGTGCTAGACACAACCGTTGTGTCCATGTAGGCTATGAATAGTGCCGGCGAAGCGAGCGTTGCGTCCCGCGCAAGTAGAGAAGCGAGCAAGAGAAAAAGAAAAAGCGAGCGAGCAGCTGTAGCGAGAGACCTAACCTGTCTCCCCCGCAACCCCCGCCTTCTCTCCTGTCAACGCCGCCGCGCCCCCTTTTCCCCTTCTCCATGCTTGCAGCTGCCGGCACCGCGTCCGCCGCTCCCCCACCTCGAGCCAGACACCGCCATGGAGCCTTCGCTCCCCCGCCTCGAGCCACCCCGCGCCTCGTCCGCATCCTCTCCTCCCTCTCCCTCATCTCCTCCCACGCACTGCCAGCCCCTTCTCTCTCCTCCCCCGCACTGCCAGCCCCTTCTCTCTCCTCCCCCGTGCAAGCCAGCCCCGGATCTGGAGGAAGAGGAGAGATGCGGGATCTGGAGGAGGAAGAGGAGATCCGGGCCTCCCGGCGGTGGCTTGACCGATGCAAGGTGATGACAACTGCCTCCTCTTGCACGCCCTCTCCCTCGCCACCGCCACGGCCTCTCCCACTCCTCATCTCCACCTCCCACTTTCCCTGTCGCTCACATCCCTCTCAGTCCATGGCTTCCGGCGCATCCCCTCGCGGCGGCCAGCACTCCTTGTCTCTCCTCCCAGGTTCTCGATCTGGAGCAGGAGGGACAAACGAGGCTTCAAGCGCCAACATGATTGTCCACAGCACTGTCGCCGTCGTCCTCGGCAGTGGGAGGGCGGGCCGCCAAGAAAGCCGGCTCCTTCTTGCTCTCGCGCCACTATCCATTCACCCGAGAAGCCCGTCCACACACCTGTCATTCACGCCCCTCCTCCTCGGCTCGTTCTCATCTCTGTCAGACAGATGAGCTCCTGCCTCCTCTCTGTTTCCCTTTGATTTTGTGCTTGTGTTGTACTGTGTGTTTGTGCAGTTGCTTTGTGAGCTACGGGTACTACTTGTGCTGCTAGATGTGTGTGCTGGTTCTGGTGCTGCTAGCTGCTGCTGGTTGCTTGGGTTGCTGGTATGTGTTACACTGCTACAACCTATTGCTGGTTGCTTCTTTATTTGGTTAATTGTGACACTGAAAAGCCTTTGTGAAAAGCAAAAATTGATGAGAAGGCTATGAGCTGATGAGATGACCTTCATTTTCAATTTTTTATTTAATAATTGATGAAGGATATGTCATATATTTAGTTGCTAACATTTTCTCTATGGTGTATGTTCCTATTGTTCATTGCATTCGAGGGAGAGGACAACAAGAGTAAGAGAGCCTTGGGACAACACTGGATGAGGGCGTCGACGAAAGGAGCGCCAAGACGTCTTCCTCCAAAATCTTGTTGAGGTGCTCCTCTCTCTTTGCCTCTTCTCTTTTCTCTGTACTTTATATTGGCAGTATTTTCCCTATCGTGTCTGATGATGTGTTCATGAGCTAATTTATTCTTATAGTGGTTCCAATTTTACTTCTATCTCACAAGATTTTGTTGCAACGACACAGTGCTGACAATTTTTGTTTTTGGAATTTGTCAATGAAATTTTGCTCGATCAGGTAAACCTTTTGTTTGGATTCTCGGCCGCCTTGTCTATATTTGTGGATACTGATTTTATTGTTTGCTTAATGGATCATTATTTCACAGGGTTATTAAATATATGTTCACCAATTCAGATGAACCGCTTATTTTATGTGCATACTGGATATTTGTCATATATGTAGAAGGTTCTACAATATATCAAAGAAAAACAAAAAAGAGAGGATGCTGGGGCTCGGGCAAGGGAGGCTGCGCTTAGTGTAGTACTGCGGTCTTTTACTGCCCTTCACTGTTAATTAAATATATATTCTCTTCATAGTTCATACAGTTTTAGGCTTTTAGCAGTATGAAAAGTCACAGATAATGTGATGGTGACATTTGGGCTTATACAAGTGTTAGTTGTCAGTCTCTGCCCGCATGCATTTGAACGTTGCCTTGGCCACGATCCTTAAGCTTGTCAAAAGTTGTGGATCAATACGCATTGACAAAAAAATATAAGCTCTGTGTTCTGAAATACAGGTAGAGCAGCAGCTATAGCACCCCTAGAGAGATTGCGTTGATTGATTCTCATCGTATATATAACTCAACTATTTAAAGTATTCTATATACACTGAAATCGTGCTCATAATTTTTTAAAGTATTCTATATGCACTGAAATCGAGCTCATAATTTTTTTATCATGTACCTTTTTTGCTAAAGATCATTACACTTCTCTTCATACATCAATGTTACTTCCAAAGCAGAGTCCCTCCTAGAGGATAGTTTCTTTTATCAGAAGGGTGAGTGTGTTGTATATTTTTCTGTCCACTAAATCAACTACTTCTGGTTACATATTGTGACAAAATTAAGTAGGCATAGGCTTGTTCGTTGTATTTTTTTTTTGCTTTTCTGAATCTAATAGGTATAGTTGTTTCTTCTCCTTTGTACAGTTTAGATAGCTTTTTCCTGCTTTTTTCCTCACCTTGAGGAAGTTATGTACTGTTGGTCTTTTTGGTAATAAAATGCTGTGGGGTGCAAGCCCTGCAGTCTTCAAGGTCAAAAAAAAACATTATAGTCATCCTTGAAGGACATGTGTTTTATTGCCATGCATGCTTAATAATTGCTTGCTGAAGCATTGGTCCTAATTTACCACGGGTTTCGCTGGCGTTGCGTTTTCTTTTTGTATATGGTTGCTGCAGTGGCCATTGAATAGTGATTCTATCCATTGGTAGTATCTAGTCATTATGAAAGTTTGTGTATTTTTTGTACATATGAAGGTTTGTGTATTTTGTTGTCAGTTGCGTTGCTACATATAAATTTGAGGCAAATGATGATACGGTTCAGACTCACACTTTTCTGATTTTATCTTGTCATTATGAAGGTCTGTGTATTTGTTTTTGTGCTGCATATAAATTTGAGGAGAATGATTTTATTGTTCAAAGAGACAGTTTAATCATATTTGAGCTGCCAGCTTGCTTCAGCCATGTGATACCGGAGTCCGAGGTTGACAGTGGCCAAATGACCGAACTTGTTCACAACATTAATAGTAGTACTCTTGATAAACATAGCATTCCTGACCTTTTTGTACCGTTTGCCTGTTTGCATGTTTATAACAGGGGAATTAGTCCAAGTGTTATTGGTTCACTTGCTACAGGTGGAATATATCTTTGGTGTTATTGAATCTTTAACCAAGACATGGCTGGAGGCTGGAGCACACTAATCCTGATCGAATTGGTCATCTCACTTTATAGGTGGAGTAATTGGTGAGATTTTTTTGGTCTCTTGTATTTTACTTTCCAGAAAATCTGCATGATGGTACTCAAAATTTATGAGTGGTTTTATTGGCATGTCATGGTGTGGATCGAGATGTTCAGTAGACTCCCTTATCACCTTGCTAGTGCTATTGATCGGTCACAGCTTGAATCTGAATGTGCTTCTTCCAGTCTATGCTCCCTCTCTTTGGTTCATTGGCCTCCCAAGACTACTTTGGTATGAAAGTAAAGCCTTCACTTACTGCCAGTGTAATTTTGGCTATATTTTTTTCATTTCATTAAACATATACACAGTCAAATTTGTTTTTCTCACAAGCTGGACCATCGCATAACTTATTGGTGGTTGCACTAGCTGAGCTTTGTTATAAGTTCTGGTGCGCATTGTATATCATAGATAAAGTGTATGTGATCTTCTTGGTGAGTAGGTTTTAGAATGCTATGGATTTTAAATTCAGGTTTTTTCTTTCAATCAATTAACTTTTAACTGCTCACTAATTGGTGCCCATGCATGTTCTGTTTTATTTTTTTCACTTCATTAAACATATAAGTTTCTGGAGTGATCTTCATAACATACAGAGTCAAATTTGTTTTTCTCACAAGCTGGATCATCGCATAACTTATTGGTGGTTGCACTAGCTGAACTTTGTTATAAGTTCTGGTGCGCATTGTATATCATAGATACAGTGTATGTAATCTTCTTGGTGAGTAGATTTTAGAATGATATAAATTTTAAATAATTGAAGCTAGCATTATAATTCTTCAGGTTTTTTCTTTCAATCAATTAACTTTTAACTTCTTGAAGGTAATTTACAAGAAACGGTAGATGTTTTAGTTTGAGGAAATATATCAAAATAAAATCTGTGGTCAATCTAGGTTGTACTAATATATATGTTTTTAAGAGACTGCTCTGTATTTATTTCCTAGCAGGAATTCCATACCATTTCATGGCCATTGAAACTTGCCTATTAACCACGAGAAACCACTTTAGCTCTCTGTGTACGTTGATCATTGTAGTGCAGTGTTTGATATGTTGCCAATAGCCTTTCCCTTGGCTCTTCCTCTCTATTTAGTTATTCCTTGAATAAAGTGCATAGTTATTTTGCCTATTGCAGGTTTTGTTATCGTTATAATTGTGCTCACTTTGTTCTAGGATATAAAGGCATATTAGTTATTCCTTTATCATGCCTATAATGTTCTAAACTTTGAGATCATATGGGATAAAGATCACGTCTCTTTTTATTTTGACATGGCCACCTTTGTCGTTATACAGTATTTTTCATGAAAAACATTGCATATATTATTTATAGATGCAAATTTGTATCAGGACTTGAAAATTTGTAGTCACTGCATGTTCTCTTATATACTCTGTCATGGTGTACTTCATTTTAATTTTTAAGCTTCAGAACTAGGAGATTGGTTTAGAGGTTATGTGCCTTTGTTTTGTAGTAAGTTGTGGATGTCAATGTTAGTTCTTCTACTGCAAAGTTAGGGAAAGAATTGCAGTGCAATCAAGTTTCGTCCGAGCACACAACATCAGCGATGTGACGATGAAGCAATGACATTGTCTGGCTATTCATACAATTCTATAGAAGATGCAATGGACGTTGCAGCTGCTCGAGTAATGGAATATATGGAGATCATGCGTGCCAAGGTATTGAAAGACTATAGTTACAACGAGCTGCAACAAACAAAGGAAAGAGAACTGCATCTGATTGGTTTGTTAGGACAAAGAAAAGGAAATCAAAGAACATGCTCTGAAGATTAGAGAACTTAGCAAAGACTTTGCAGACTACTTATATCTGGTTGAAAGCACTTCTTCTGAGATTCACCGCCCAGCTAAAGGAAGTGTATGCTCAGCCAATTCCATAAGTGGTCACGAGCTTGACAAAGCGGCTATAAATATTCACAATGCAATTTCCCATCTTGGCCAGTTGAGTGAAAACTCTATGCAGGTAATCCAAAACACATCGGTATATCCACTTAGGAGAGGATCTACTTCCACAGCCTATGTGCCTTCAGAAGATGCCGATACTACCAGCTACAGCAGCATTCTTTGAATATCAAGTTATTACCTTTGTCTAGAGAAGATCACTGCCATAGTTCATCTGCCAGTCTTTCCAGAGCTTCTATCCTGTTGATGGACTTTGAACTTAAGCTATCCCCGTCTATGTATGTTTGTTGCGGCAATCACATGTATATAGATTAAACCATCAGCTACGTTCTATGTTGCGTGGCAATGTCAGTAGTCTCTCAATATAACATGCAGCAGCTTATTATGTATTAACTACGAACATATGTTCATTATTAATAAACCTACCATGCATTGTAATGTACTTCCTCCGTTCCTAAATATAACTCTTTGAAGAGATTTTACTATGGACTACATACGAAGCAAAATGAGTGAATCTAGACTCTAAAATATGTCTATATACATCCGTATATAGTTTGTAGTGGAATCTCTGAAAAGACTTATATTTAGGAACGGAGGGAGTATAACGCTATGTATGAACATCATATCTAAGTATCATTTTTCTTATGCTTCAAAAAATTATGATTGGTCTGTTAATATTCTTATTTGCTTGGTTCGAATGCTTGGTTTCCTCCGGCCCTTTTAGGTGTGACAATGTGGATGCAGTGCGTGTTGCATCTAACAAAATCCATGTTCTTGCTGGAGCTACCTACTGCTTCAATGGCTATATCTTTGACAGACTCTTCTACATATTCATGGTGTCGAGGTTGAACTTCGGAGCATTACAAGCGTGGCATGTCTCTCACTGAAGAAGAAAGGTATATACATACCCATAGAAGAAGAAAGGTATATATCCATATGATCTAGACTCAGACTCAAGCTGTGGTGAGGATTTTGTTTCTATGAACCAACCTTCAATGTAATATATAATATTATGAAGGAACATCATACCTCTATCTATTTCCCTATACTACAAAGATTTAATGATCAATCTCTAAATACGAAAACCCAATTCGGTGCCCAGGCTCATCTGCAGCCGGTCAGAAAAACAAATTGGATGGAACAATTTGGATTTAGGTGATTGTGATCTTGAAAAAAATTCTGATGGATAAATAACTTCTAATGTTTGGACATATAGTCATCCATTGGAAGCTTGCTTTATACTGGACTTAGATAACCATGGTAGTGGCTTTGGTTGGATCATAGTTATGATTTGTACTAGATTCATACCTTTAGAGATTGAAATTGGAGAACTTTAGTGTGTAGTATGATCAATCAAAGATATACTGGATTTATACGAGTGTAATATGATCAGCATGACTGTGAGAATTGATGGACTATTACATTATCTTGAATTAGTAGGAAGAAAACAAAGCTATTGGAGTAATAGAAATGTTGTTTGTGTTAGGTTCAATGATATATCTACTTGAGTTCTAGGTCGGAGTTAAACTTGAGATTGGGCACTTGGATTTGTGATATTTTGACATGAGCTTGAAACGGGAGAACTTTAGGGTGTATGATTATCAACTTGAGATATATTGGATTTATATAGGTATAGTTTTATTAGCATGAATGAGGTATTGGTGGACTATTGGATCATCTTGGATATTACTAGTTGGATTCTAGGTTGGAGATAACTTGAGCATTTGGATTTGTGATATTTTGACCTAAGCTTAGTAGCTTTTATGTGCCCCATATGGATATAAGCATGGAGATGATACAAACGGATCAGAGTTGGTAGACTTTGATGATTTTGTTAGCCCTCCCCAAGAATGTTGCGAGTACAAGATAATCATGGGAGGATGATTTGGATTAATTAGAACAGATGGAAAGTTATGTGGTTTTCTAGAAACTGGGAATTATATGGCTTAGCGGGGGCACTTATCACTACTGCAGGATGCTGCTAACGCGACACTACGATCAGAGACCCTTCGAGAAACCGTGTGTGATGCAATAATCGCAAACGGTGCAGTATGACAACCGTCAGAAATGTATAAAACATTTGTGTTGACGGATGCATCAAACACGGTTAAGGTTTTATTTGCGTGTGCGATGAAGGGCATACGGTTCAGTTCAATGAACTGTTTGCGATGAGGAGGAACAAAAGAAACGGGCAGCCAGATGAAGGCATGTGCGATATACGCCACGTGGTTCACTCGGATGAACTGTTTGCGTTGAGACATGAGAACATAAACGGTTCAACTTAGCAAGATGTGTGTGATACGCGGCAAACATGTCTGTAATCAGAAATGTGTGTGAAGACCGATAATAACACAGACGGTTGCTGCTAATAAGACGTGTGTGTTCTCCGATGGGATTGCATACAGAACAACAACATATATGCTTGCATAACCAAATTAAACATCCACTTACATAGGTGGCTACTACAACCATGGCATTTGCACACACCATAGTAAACTATTATATGCATAATTACATAGGTGACTACGACACACATGATATTTCCACACACAAATAAAGTAAACTATATATTACATGCATGATTAACTAGCACAAACGATCATCTGATCATCATCTACTTCTTGTGACGCTTGCTCTGCTTGTGGCTCGATCCGGGCTCATCAATTTGGGTAACGAGGCACTTTCTCATGTCAATGATCCGCCTGTGCATCTCGTAGCATGCGTACATGCTCTTGGCCGCAAACATGTGGTGAGGTTCATCCATGTGTCGCATCTAGGCCCTGTGCCAGGATACGGGACTTGTTCTCTTGGCATCCTGCTTCATCTTTTCGTTGTAGGGGTCAATGATGGACGAGGCGAGTTCAACCAGGGAGTCCTTCGTGCTGCCCCAGACCCTGTAGTGTTCATGGATTTCGACAAGGTTCTAGCAGGTCAAGCCCGTAACCCTGAGCGCTTTTACATCGTCGGTGGTTTCCACCGTGGCGAACTTGTAGTCGGTGCTGTTGACACACCTGTTGAAACGGTCGCAAGGCTCTTTGGCCATGCAGTAGTGGTAGATGAGGACATGATGGTGCACGCACAACTGGGCGACAACAACCTTCTGATCTACGCCGGGACGACCGGCGGTGTACTGGAGGTCGATGCCGACCACCTTGTACTTGTCTCCATCAAGCAACTTCTCAACGGTGTTGATGTAGTCATCCACCACGGCCGGGTCGATGATGTACACCACCGAGAGATCCGTCTCCCTCGCGTGGGTCTCCACTCTATGCTTGCCGAACTCCATTGGAGCGCCGCTGGACATCCTCTCTCTATGTGTCGTCGTGGGTGTGCTTGTTGTGTTGTGGGGCGCGATCGAAAGGTTGAAGAGACTAAGGTTATAATGGCCGCGGGAATTAAAGGGGAAGCCGGACGGCCAGGAATATCGGTAGGCCTTGATGGCAGTTCTAATTTGCAGCGCGTAACTCCATCGTGTCGCACGTAACTGCATCGCATGGCAACGCGCGCGGGGCCCCCGACGTGATCGTGTGCACGCCCAACCGCTGGCAGAGTGCAGGCGGAGGGACGCGAGCAGAGCGCTCCGCGGTCGCCTCAAGGAAAAGTTATCCACAAGCCGAGCGCGCCAACGGACGCGACAGAGAAAGCCGTGGCATCTAACGGCGAGCACAGCACGCTGGGGCGCCTTACGGCGAGCAGAACTTGCCGAGGGACGCGAGCAGAGGACGGCAGAGTGATACGTGGCACATAAGACGAACTGTGCGAGCGATGTATGTCGGAGACATCAAGCACGAATCAGATTAGAGTTGCGTGTGCGGTACGTGGCAGACAGTTGATCCATCAGAGCTATCTATGATGGAATAAGCCGTGTGTGTTGCGGGCAAACACTTGCTGGTGTATAACCTTAAATTTAACCAAAAAAGTGTTAATGCATGTTACAAAAATTGTATAGCTGGAAACTATGTTCAAATACGACTCCAACGATATAATCTATGGCGACATGCATTCATATTTTATTAGTTAAATCCTACTTATAAACAAGACGGGGGTATAGTAGGTAATTAAATCGCAAACTTTTTTTATTAAATATATGTGTACGTGTCCTCTCTTCCTCCTCTCGCACGTCTTGTCGCCCCGCTGCCGCAGACGGCTTACAACGCAAGCTTGCGCAGCACGCGGGGGCGTTCTTTTGGCCAATCGGTGGCGCCATTGAATCGTCGGTGAGCCCGTTCCCACGCAACCTCACAGGTTCCTGCACAAGCTTCCCGCCCGACTCGGTGAAATCCCTCAAAATCCAAATGCTTACCGGCCTGCTATAAAAACCCTCACGACCGGCGAGTCCTGCGTCCCATTTTCCCCTCCCTCCCTGTAGCTTATCTCGTCTGCTTCTCCCACAATCGCCAATGGCACCGGTCCGTCGTCGTCGCTCAGCCACTCCGCTGTCATCAGAGGACAGCTCCAGCTGGGAGGCTACACCGCGACAGCGGCGCAGTCCCCCGCGTAGTGTAGTGCGTGTGGCGTCCTTGTTGGGTGTGCGCGGAACACCCACCACACGCTCCGTCGACGCTGCCTGTCGACAGCTGTTGCCGGCCGCCGTTGCCGCCACACCACCGTCAAAAGCCAGGGCCATCTCTCGCTCCGCCGCCGCGGCCCGAAGGCGGGAGGTGGCCATCGTGGCTGCCACTCCACGGCCGGCCATCGTGGCCATCACCTGCTCCGCCACCGCGGCCCGAAGGCGGGAGGTGGTGGTCGTGGCCGCCACCCCATCGTCGGCCGCCGTGGCCGCCAGCCGCCAGCCCACCGTCCACTGCCGAGATCATCACCAGCTCCGCCACCGCCGACCGTAGGAGGGAGGCGGAGGTGGAGGCCCACACGTGCGTCAGCGACCTAGCGCGCTACATCGAGTTCCTGCAGGAGGAGGAGGAGCGCCTCGTCGAGCACGCAAAGAGCCTTACCGCAGCTGTGGCCGCAACACACGCCAACGCAGAGGCGAGGAATCAGGAGATGTACGAGCAGTCCGGTCGCTTCGAGAGGGATCGTCTGGAGCGGCAGTGGGCGTTCGAGCTGGCGAGCGTCGCTGAACGTGCAGCAGCGGCATGCACCGTATTGCATTTGTCCAGCTCATCGGTAGGCTCCTCCTTCTCCTCTGCCTCTTACTGAGGGCGCTCGGGACGGGAGAGGCTGCCGGAAGTAGCACAAAGCCCCTCCGTGGTAGTAGTATTTAGGGGCTATTTTGTTGAGTTCATCCAACTATAGATGTTTGGTGGAACTGTACAACATACTTAAAATTAGCTAGTATATATAGTTGAACTAGCTATTTCGGTACGTGGTTGGCAACAATTGGGGAGAAGTTTGGTCGGTTCAGCTGTCGAGTTGAACTGTTGTATAAATTAAGAACGACTGCTTAATCTGTGAATGAAATCTATGTTTAATTACTTGCAAAAATTACATAGTGCTAATGATTTCTAGCTGCATATTTTAACAAATCACAGTGTTATAAGGATGACAAATGGCAACGTTACTAGATCAACAAATGTAGATCTTTTCAGTTTGACAAATGGCAACATACCTAATATGACAGACTGACAGATGCAAATCTTACCAAATTGTTTGTATGTGGTTGCACAGAAGTCATCCAGAACAACCATTTGTGTTGAAGGGATGCACAAATCCTGCGCTGCTCTCACTTTGCATACAAGTGTTCTATCTAAATCGTTTGCGATCAATAGCTGCAAAAATCCTGCTCGGCACAATTTCTCTTGGCTTCCTGGGGAAGCTGTTGGTTTGCATACGAGTGTTTTATATTTAAAAAGCGAATTAAACCGCGGCTTGGGTGCCATTAATGGAGAGGACGCGAGCAAGGCGGGCTTCTCGTTGAGCCTGCGCAGCGTACAGCTCGCACGCTTCCCGACGAGCCTGCACACTCGAGGACAGCTTGCACGCCTCTCGGTCAGCCCGCGCACCGGACGGCGCTCGCATGCCTCCCGTTCAGTCAAGGTCAAGCAGCTCTCCGCAAGGCACCTCCTACAGCCATTAAAACCAAGACACGTGGCGTCACATGAATGGTTAACAGAATTTTGAATTTACTAGAATTTAAAAACCAGGCATCTCAATGTTTTGCCGGCAATCAACGGTGCCCTAGTGTTCGAAATTCATGCCCATTTCTTGCATGGGACCTAAGCATGCACCCAAGGACACATATTTGATTTTTCAACCATATATGCACTCGAGCATGTGCATGTAGTTCAAATTTGAATTATGCACATAAATGCATTGAAAACTCAGTTAATGCATGAAAATGTCCAAACGAACCCCAAAAAATCACAAAAAATTCACACAACACTCCTGTTATTCTATGTTGACATGAAACAAAATTTTAAAAGCAATAAGAGGCAATGTATATCGTTTCGTCCCCAAAGGTGGGACGTTCCCTACCGAAAACCATCATGCTTGTTGTGAGAAGCTCTCGTTTGTGAGAAGCAAATACCCAAACCTGCCCCAAATTAGACCAAATTTGTACCACGGTATGTTGATGCCGCTCCATGATAGCATGCTAAGTTTCATGAATTTCAGACGAGTTTTGGATTTATTAGAATTTAAAAACCACATATCTCAATGTTTTGCCAGCAGTCAACGGTGCCCTGGTGTTCGAAATTCATGCCCCTTTCTTGCATGGGACCTAAGCATGCACCCAAGGACACAAATTTTATTTTTCAACCAATTTATATGCACTCGAGCATTAGCTTGTAGTTCGAATTTCAATTATGCACATAAATGCATTGAAAACTCAGTTAATGCATAAAAATGTCCAAACAAACCCCGAAAAATCACAAAAATTCACCCAACACTCCTGTCGTTCTATGTTGACAGGAGAATTTTTTTTAAAGCAATCAGAGGCAATGGATATCGTTTCGTCCCCAAAGGTGGGACGTTCCCTACCGAAAACCATCATGCTTGTTATGAGAAGCTCTGATTTGTGAGAAGCATATACCCAAACCTGCCCCAAATGGGACAAAATTTGTACCGCGGCATGTTGATGCCGCTTCATGATAGCATGCCAAGTTTCATGAATTTCAGACGAGTTTTGGATATAATAGAATTTAAAAACCACGCATCTCAATGTTTCGCCGGTAATCAACGGTGCGCTGATGTTCGAAATTGATTCCCATTTCATGCACGGGACCTAAGCATGCACCCAAGGACACATATTTGTTTTTTCAACCAATTTATATGCACTGAAGCATGTATGTAGTTCAAATTTCAATTATGCACATAAATGCATTGAAAACTCAGTTAATGCAAAAAAATGTCCAAACGAGCCCCAAAAAATCACAAGAATTCACACAACACTCCTGTTGTTCTATGTTGACACGAGAAAAAAATTGAAAGCAATAAGAGGCAATGCATATCGTTTTGTCCCCAAAGGTGGGACGATCCATACCGAAAACCATCATGCTTGTTGTCAGAAGCTCCGGTTTGTTAGAAGCATATACCCAAACCTGCCCCAAATGAGACAAAATTTGTACCACGGCATGTTGATGCCACTCCATGATAGCATGCCAAGTTTCATGAATTTCAGACGAGTTTTGGATTTACTAGAATTTAAAAACCACGCATCTCAATGTTTTGCCGGCAATCAACGGTGCCCTAGTGTTCGAAATTCATGCCCATTTCTTGCATGAGACCTAAGCATGCACCCAAGGACACATATTTGATTTTCAAGCAATTTATATGCAATGGAGCATGTGCATGTAGTTCAAATTTGAATTATGCACATAAATGCATTGAAAACTCAGTTAATTCATAAAAATGTCCAAATGGACCCCGAAAATCACAAAAAATAACACAACACTCTTGTTGTTCTATGTTGACATGAGAAAAAAAAAGTTGAAAGCAATAAGAGGCAATGATCGTTTCGTCCCCAAAGGTGGGATGTTCCCTACCGAAAACCATCATGCTTGTTGTGAGAAGCTCCGGTTTGTGAGAAGCATATACTCAAACCTGCCCCAAATGGGACAAAATTTGTACCACGACATGTTGATGCCGCTCCATGATAGCATGCCAAGTTTCATGAATTTCAGACGAGTTTTGGATTTACTAGAATTTTAAAACCCCACATCTCAATGTTTTGCCGGCAATCAACGATGGCCTAGTGTTCGAAATTCATGCCCATTTCTTGCATGGGACCTAAGCATGCACCCAAGGACACAAATTTGATTTTCAACCAATTTATATGCACTGGAGCATTTTCATGTAGTTCAAATTTGAATTATGCACACAAATGCATTGAAAACTCAGTTAATGCATAAAACTGTCCAAACGAACCCCGAAAAATAAAAAAAATCACACAACACTCCTGTTGTTCTTTGTTGACACGAGAAAAAAATTTGAAAGCAATAAGAGGCAATGGATATCGTTTCGTCCCCAAAGGTGGGACGTTCCCTACCGAAAACCATCATGCTTGTTGTGGGAAGCTCCGGTTTGTGAGAAGCATATACCCAAACCTGCCCCAAATAGGACAAAATTTGTACGACGGCATGTTGATGCCGCTCCATGATAGCATCCCAAGTTTCATGAATTTCAGACGAGTTTTGGATTTACTAGAATTTAAAAACCACGCATCTCAATGTTTTGCGGGCAATCCACGGTGCTCTGGTGTTCGAAATTCATGCCCATTTCTTGCATGGGACCTAAGCATGCACCCAAGGACACATATTTGTTTTTTCAACCAATTTATATGCACTGGAGCATTTTCATGTAGTTCAAATTTGAATTATGCACACAAATGCATTGAAAACTCAGTTAATGCATAAAACTGTCCAAACGAACCCCGAAAAATCAAAAAAAATCACACAACACTCCTGTTGTTCTTTGTTGACACGAGAAAAAAATTTGAAAGCAATAAGAGGCAATGGATATCGTTTCGTCCCCAAAGGTGGGACGTTCCCTACCGAAAACCATCATGCTTGTTGTGGGAAGCTCCGGTTTGTGAGAAGCATATACCCAAACCTGCCCCAAATAGGACAAAATTTGTACGACGGCATGTTGATGCCGCTCCATGATAGCATCCCAAGTTTCATGAATTTCAGACGAGTTTTGGATTTACTAGAATTTAAAAACCACGCATCTCAATGTTTTGCGGGCAATCCACGGTGCTCTGGTGTTCGAAATTCATGCCCATTTCTTGCATGGGACCTAAGCATGCACCCAAGGACACAGATTTGATTTTTCAACCAATTTATATGCACTGGAGCATGTGTATGTAGTTCAAATTTGAATTATGCACATAAATGCATTGAAAACTCAGTTAATGCATAAAAATATCCAAACGAACCCCGAAATATCACAAAAATTCACACAACACTCCTGTTGTTCTATGTTGACACGAGAAAAAAATTTTGAAAGCAATAAGAGGCAATGGATATCGTTTCGTCCCCAAAGGTGGGATGTTCCCTACCGAAAACCATCATGCTTGTTGTGAGAAGCTCCGGTTTGTGAGAAGCATATACCCAATCCTGCCCCAAATGGGACAAAATTTGTACCACGACATGTTGATACCGCTCCATGATAGCATGCCAAGTTTCATGAATTTCAGACTGGTTTTGGATTTACTAGAATTTAAAAACCAAGCATCTCAATTTTTGCGGCCGAGTGACGGTGGCAGGGTGTTTGAAATATCACGCCTAATTTGCTCGCTCTCTTATCCCATTGTTACATTGTGAGCTCAAATGAAGCCTTCTCACGGCATCAACAATATGGGCCGTCAAATTGCGTTTCCAAACTGATTCGGGTCATCGGATCTTCAGATGAACTCATACTGGCCGTTGGATCCATTATGATGTGACTAGCAATGAAGAGTGCCCTTTTCGCTTCCCCGTCCTACCATCCTGCGTGTGTATGGAAGGCGGGGTCTCGACGGGGTGGGCCCCGGCTGTCATTGACCGCGGAGGTGGGTTTGACCGGTGCTGATTGTTGTGTGCGCAGGAGCCGTGCCACCGCTTGCAATTCTCAGTGGCCGCCAATGGCATTTCCGACATTTCACTTAACCTTGTGCCAAGTGGCTTGTCCTGATTCGTTGCCCCATCCCCAATCAGGTGAGACGGCCAGGGTTTCTCTCACCATCCCTCACTTCTCTCTCTCCCTCACGCCCCGCCGCCGCCTCCTCCCCTTCTCAGCCCGTGCTCCCCCTTTCTTCGTCACCTCACCTCGCGTTGCCGACCGTCGGGAAGCACGGCGAGCGTGGCTGCAGAGACGGATGTCCACGTCGTCGTTGTCGGCTTTTTTCGCGCCATCAGATGTGATCGCCGCCACTGTGCACCCCCGTCGAGCTCGTTCCGTGACCATCGTCATCCATGGGGAAGCACAACGCGTTGGTGGATCGGGGTTACTCGCGACTGGATCAAGGTCTTAGTGTCGTCGCAGTCGCCGTCTTCGCCTCACCTTAGGTGCCTCCTCATTGCTCTCTCCCTCATCCCTCTGTTCTTTGCCTCCGAGTGTGTTGGGTCTGTTGTACACCACGTGCTCAGCTGGGACATCAAGCGGCTGCACAGCAGAGGGGGAGGTGCGACGGCGGCGCGGATGGACCCGGAGGCGGCCATGGAGCTGGCATGGAAGGGGTCACACTGCTGCCCCTCAAGGTGCCGCAGCACATCGTCCTCAGTGTCGACACTCAGGTATGCCACGCCTCTTTGTCTCTCCATGCTTTACTTTGATTTGATTCGAGATATTGATCCACAAGTAGAGTAATCTGATTCAGGTATTCTGAGGGATCAAGATGGAGCCTCTAGGCCTACACTTCATCCACTACTGCTCCCCTAGCAGGTAGCAACATGCTTGAGCAATAGTACTGGAACTCAAAACTTTCAACTTTGTCACTGCGTCCACTACTATGGTTTGATGCATAAGTGTTTGTCACTGTGTTTTTGTTGAAAATTGGAAACTTTCAAATTTGTCACTGTCTAAACTGAAAGATTTTGACTGAAGTTGCTCGTGCCGGCTTCATTCGCTGCACCATGAGGTTGCTTGGCTGAAGATTGTGACTGAAGTTGCTTGTGCCGGCTTCATTCGCTGCACCATGAGGTTGCCTGGCTGAATATTTTGACTGAAGTTGCTTGTGCTTGTGATTCTGAATATAAGTTTACTGAAGAATGCACAACACACCTCCCTACATTTGGTCGCTCCATGTGCAACGCCACAAAAATCGACTGGCACATCAAGCCGAGGTGAGCACCCTCTTACCTGATCATTCTCTTGCACATGCCTTATCATGAGGTCTCCCCTGTTTGTGCGCGCGCATGTGTGTGTGTTCTGATCATTTTTTCTGCAGCTCGACATATAGGTCAGTGTATGTGTGCAGCAACTCCAGAGGGACGAAAGGGAAGGTCGTCACTGCTCCTGTCGAGCAAGGCAATGGCTTTACATGCTCTCCTGCCATAGGTATGAATCAGGTCCCTAACACCCTTATCCGCCATACTTTTAAAGGAGCACCATGCATGTTGCTTCTTTTCCTTTTGGTAAAAGGAATTCTCTGTTGTTATGTTGGTAGCCTCTCTACAAGTTTATTTTGCCCCTTTTGACAGTTTTTGTTCTACCTTGCTATGCATTGTGTACAATTGTCTTTAATTAACATAAATAGCATCCATACACTCAAATCAGTTGAGCTTAATTCACATAATAGATGCCATCTTTCTTTTAGTCTATCAATCTGCGGTGATATTTGGTCAGTACTCAGAAAGTGTCCAGTTTGATTCATTATATCACAAACATGATTTGTTTGATCCATGTGTTGTCGTAACTATCCATTACCACTAGTTCTATAGACCTTATTCTTGTTCATGTAATCAAGTTAACTCAGAAATGCACCCATTGTAGATAAATAAATAAGCCCATGAGCTTTTAAAGCTTACATTGAGCAAGACCCGAGTCAAGCTAACCGAGAATACGATTTTGATCGGATTGTTATGGATTCTAATGGACCCGACCCAATTAATTGTAAAGTTTGCTTAGTTAAGTTGATGGCATAAAGGTTTCATTGTTTTTGGTTTACCCTATTTATGGGTGAGATTATGGCTGCACAGGGCAATAAATTTCCTTCTCTTCACAAGAAGATAACTAAAGGTCTTGGTTAAACATGGTTGAAGTTAATCCCATAGGAAGAAAGCCTCCATCTTATATATCTGATTATGTTGAAATATTTCAAATTTGATGTACCATTAATGTGATTCTTACATATGCCATTTCCCCTTGTGATAAGCAAGGTTGCTATTAGGATTTGGTGTCATTCAGTCGGTCCTTTGGCATTGGTCGCTCTGTGTTGCTGTTCTTCTGCCTCCAAGGTCTAGCATCTGGTGTTATTGCTTCTTCCTAAGCAGTTGGCTATCGGCCATCTGGAAGGTACCTTCCTTTTCCTTGCTTGTATTATGATTTTATAGCATTCAGACCATGGTTTCCTTTCTATTACTTTGGTTGACAATATTATATTTAGTGCTAAAGCTGCAGCTTGCATAGAAACTGTGGGAAACAAAACTGAAACTGTTGTGGAATTATTCCGATTGTTTGCTGCCTAGACTCCTGTATGCAGAGGGTGTAGTGCAAATTTTCAATTCTATAACATTCAGACCATAGTTCCCTTTCTATTACTTTGTTAGTGCATTCAGACTATGGTGTGGGTTCCATAAACAGTAGGGTAACTGCTGAAACTGCTTTGTTCTTTTAATCATTCATATCACACATTGTTAGTCAGGAAGGATTCATTACTGGATGTGTAGCTACTGAATGTGTGCTCAATAAATTTGGACATGACTACAACACATCTAAGTTAGACAATATTCTGAAGAAGAGTAACTTAAAGTGTGAGTTGTTGTGTCAAATTACTTCTGAAGCAAATTTTATGGAAATAATCTTAAGCAAATCTTGAGATTTTGGTCATTTCCACTATTCATTTGATGTAAATAATCTTAAGCAAATTTAAATGAATTTTGACTGGAGTATGGATTATTCTACCTTCAGAAATTGAATTATGTTTTGTTCAAAATATGATTATTCTTCCTTTAGAAATTATGTTCTCATTATGTAACTGAAACTTGAGTTTAAGTCACTTTTATAATCAAGTCACCATGTGTTTATACTAGCCTGGCATGAAGCTTCTGTGCTTAACTCTGAAACTTGGGGTCAAACTGCCCACTCCAAGTTTAATTAAAATTCTTTGCAAACATGTTTGTGCTCTCAAACAAACCTGAACACTGAAACTTGTGCGTTCTTTCTCTTTCTTTCCATTTCTTTGCTTTGAAGTGTAAAAATGAAGTTAATATGAAGTGCAAGGGGACAAAAAATGCACACTTTGCTCTAACTGAATTTCTTTGTCCATAGCTTTCAGTGATGGACACTTTGCTCTAACTGAATTTCACATTTCACAATTTGTGATGGATACGCACAGAAATAGAACTGAATATTGCTCATGTACACTTGGCTATGGCGTTCAGTTAACTGAATATCCTATTGTTAAGAGTGCGGGGGCAAAATGAAGGCTTCTCGGGGCACTTGCACTCTGGACTGTCCGAATGGTTGTCCAAACGACTTCCGGCCGTCCATTATATAATCTACAACATGCTAATGATATACTAAATTGATGATTTTAGATGCCACCTGCTAGCTCTCTGTACCCTCCCTATTCTCTTTGCCGTTTACCTTAACTGTATCGTTGATTCTGCCCGTCATTCCATAGGTGAATCAGGATCTGATTGCTACTTGCCTCACTATTCGCCCTTGTCGTGCTTCACCGATGTGCAATGGAAGAGGTTGTTTTTGTTCACCTTTTTCTCAATGTTGTTACTGCTCTCCATCTTCGATGTTGCTGCTTATTAGTTTGTTGTTTTGCACATCGCAGGGGGTGGCTTGCGGCAGCACCGACCAGCAAGGTAATAATCGTCCCGCTAGCTTACTCGACTGTACCCTTAATCCTTGTTTTACCATAAAGATCCTTTAGTCATAGGCATCCTTTATAAGAAGGATGCTCTAGGTCGCTCGATTTTCTGGTCTCCTTAAACACTTTGGCAGAGTGCTTTGAAGCATTACAAGAGCAATGCTATTGCTATTCACTAGTACGCGTCGGTGCTATACAAACGGTTTTAAACCCCTTTCCGCGACGACATTTGGAGCCGTCGCCTAGTGAGTGTGAGCGATAGGGGGGGTCCTTCCCACACGACCCAGAAACCATCGGGGATATGCCCTCCTGGTACACACGCTCGGCAAAATGAGGTCGTGTGCGACTGGCGAGCGCTCAAATACGGAAATACGTACAGTAGAGCTAAAAAAATACATTTATACAAGCAAAATTGTCTTCGATCATTAGTACATCCCACACAGTCAGTCCCTGCTGAACGTTTCCGTTCGTATGTACATCCCACACAGTCGCTCCAAGGAAAACATTTTCGTTCACGGGTACATCACACATAATTTTTCCCGTTAAATCGTTTGTGATAGTAGTCATAGGACTCCCAGAAACCACAAAAGTATAATTTTAAAAGTTATTTTCCTATATTATTTAAAAGCTTTTTCTTAAGGCCAGAAATGGTCTTTAATAGGAAAAAAATATTTAAGTATTTCAAAAATATTTGCCAAAATTCAGGGAGACTCATAGGACATATATTGTCCATATATAAGAGTTTCAACACTTGGTCATGTTCAAAATAATGGGCTAATCCCTCTAAAACCCTTTCTGGATATTTCAAGCTTTTGAAATATTTACAAAGGAAATATTCTCCAAAAATTCCAGGGAAATTCTATCATGTCATATATGACATATTTGATGATCTTGCCAAGCCCCATGCCTTGGGAAGCAAGATAACATCCTCAAAACCCTTCAAAACCATTATGTCCATATCTGAAGTTTGAGCAACTTTACATTGCCAAACTTATCCAAATACTCTCAAACTTGGTGCACATGCTAGAAAGGCCTAATAAGGCATCTAGACCAAATGGCACAAGATTTGGAGTAGGGTAACTTGATCAGAATACCCCAAAACCATCCCTGTTCAAATGCAAATTTGAACAACTTTACATTACCAACTTTTTATCTGGAGCTTCAAACTTTGTGGGCATGATCAATACCCCAAATGATGAAACTACACCAAGTGGTGCATCAAGGGGAGATGATTAGCTTGACTCAAACAAGATGAAGCCATTTCTGTTGATTTCTAGGGTTCACCAAAGTTACATTGGCTAGTTTCTTCAAATGAGCCCAAATTTGGTGAAACACCCTATTTTCATATGATATTCAATCCTGTTAAGTGTCATGGCAAGTGGAAATCATTTGCTTGTCCAAAACTTGATCAAACACCTTCTGCCTTTTTACCAAAACCATCTTCTTAACCAATTTTACCATTTACTTTTGCCTCAACTTTCTACCACAGCTTCATCTAGTTACATTTTAACTCCAGTAACTTCCCCATGTCCCCAGCTCCATGATTGGGGGGGGGGGGTGAAAACCCCAATTCACCTTGCTGGACAGCCAATTTCTACCTAGTTACCAGCTTCACCTCTCTCTCCTTGATCATCCAGAGCATCCAAAGCCACAGCTGGGCTGATTACGTCGCCCTGGACCCCCCAGACACGGCGGACATGCCCAGAGGGCCAATGGCATGCCATGGCATGCAATTAGCACGCTCCAGAGCGCGCTACAGTCCGCCCCCGCACTGTAGCTTCGCCCAATCCAGCGCCGCCGACCACCTCGTGCTTCCCCCTCGCGCCAAACGATGCACCTCGACGTCCGCGACCTCCCCCGGCGCTGTCCCCCTCCTCCTCCTCCCTCCAGTGGCCGCCTTCGCACGCGCGTTGGCCGCCCGCAACCTCCACTCGTCGGCCTCACACGCGCACGCTGTCTGGAGCCTTCCCCGCTCCTCCTCTCCCCTCTACTAGGCATAGACCTCACCCATGAACCTCCCCGACTCGAGCACGAGCGCCTGCACGGCCTTTGCCCTCGCCCGTGACCTCGCTGGCGCACGAGTCCACGGTGGACCGGGGCGCGGCTATATAAGCATGCCCCGAGCCTCTCCAACGGCACCCAGCTCCTCCCCACATCCCCAGTAGCGCTCCAGAACCACCCATTCGCCCTCAGAAAGCCCCAGTGCTCGGGATCGACCGGAGCTCCGCCGCGTCGGGCAACCGGAGATCTCGCAGTACAAGCCCTCTCAGCTCTTCCTTTTGCTCGATCTAGCACCACAGCAAGATACTTATGCGTTCCCCTCTCTTTTCCCCCTCTGCAGCTGCCGGAATCGGCCGGAGCAGCGACCTCCCGACGACCCTCCGCCGCAAGTCCTCGTCGCCGGCGAACCAGGCCCCTCCGGCGAGCCGCACCACCACCACTACATCCGCGACTCGCTGCTGAGCCCATTCCTGCCCTCCGTTTGCCCCGTCGTGCCCGGAATTGCCGCCGGTGAGCTCGCCGTCGCGTTGGCCGCAAGGTTGAAGATGACAGGCGGGCCCCGCCTGTCATCCTCACCGCTCTCTCTCTCCCCTCGTAGTCACTGACCGTCGGGCCCCGCCCGTCAGGTTTGAAAACCTGGCGCGCGCGCGCTGGCTCCCGTGTGGCTGGGCTGTTCGCCCTGGGCCGTGCACTGTGGCCGTTCTGGCCCAGTTGCACAGGACCTTTTCTCTTTTTCTTTTTCTGTAAAATTTCAAATAATTTTACAGAAATAAATATTTGTCCAAATGAATTAATTCCAACTCCTAAAATCTTGTAATATTCCAACCTATTTAATGGTGTCACTTTCACACATATCCATGAACCTTTCCTGTTCTGTTCAAATTTAAATTCAAATTTGAGCATTAAAACTCCTGTTCAAAAATCCTTAGATTCCCTTCTGTCATTCCAAAACTCCAACTAAGAATTTTTGCCATCTTAGTTTTCCCTCTAGTATTTAACAAAAATAAGTTGACATTTTTCTGAGCACTTTCATTTTTCAGTTTTTATTGTGGTCTTATTTTCCCATTGTTATTATGCGACGTATAGATACCGTATTTGACGAAGTTGCTGAAGAAGAAGGTGGAGAAGGATTTGAAGACTTTGAAGACCAAGCCAATCCAGGCTAGCAGCCCTTTGACCATGATTCACTTGTGTTCTTCGGAACCAGTTTGTTTCCGAATGCATGATGATAAGAGTTATGGTGGTGACCTAGTTTAAAACCACAGCATGATGCATGCTTTATTCTTGATCTTGCTATGTGTTAGATGCAATGCATATGGTTAGTAGTGATGCTCAGAGATGCATGTTTGCCATGATACCCTCGTGGTTGCATTCTTTTTTTCAAAAACCCCGCCGGGTGCCATTCATGCCCGAGGGAGATGGTGAGATGGGTAACCACTTGATGACGAAGTGGTGTACCGAGACAAGTGTGTGTGATGTTTTTCAAACGGATTGGTTTAAGTTGCGACCGTTATTCCAACCCTACATGTGCAACCACTCTACCCCTTATGGGACGGGGCGTTATTGATTACTTAGGCCGATACTAGCATGGTGTCCGCATTACTAGTGACGGGAAGACTTGAGGTCTTTCCCGGGACGGGGTCGTGCTTGGATAGACGACCATGACTGTTTTCACAGGGCACCGGACACACCGTTGGTCCCTTCGGGTACGCGTGACATTGAAATTAGGGCAAGTCCCGTGATCTATTGGAGGGCCGTGTACCAACGAGTGGACTCTATGTTAGGGTCGTCTAAGGAAAGATAATGATCGGTTGCTTCCCTCGAGTACTTGAGGTACTGCGGGATCGTGGGTGACACGAAAGGTTCTCGGATCTTGTGGGTAAAGTGTACAACCTCTGCAGAGTGTAAACTATTCGAATAGCCGTGTCCACGGTCAAGGACAGTTGGGTAACCGCTCTTGGGCTACGTCCAATGTTTGCGAAACCTTGTGTGTGTGTATATTGAGTCAAGGTGGTGACTTGACTCGTTGAGCTGAATCATATTCATGTTGATATCGGTAACCTGTCTTCGAGGTTACGTGAGTTTATTGATGCATACCCTTGATGGTAGAAAAATTATTCTAGCTCATAGCTAGATTGCTCATTGTTGTTAAATTGCATTGTTAATTTGAACCAAATCATGGGTTGCTTGCGAGTACATTCAAAGTACTCATTGGCTTGCCACTGGTTATTTAATTGGCCAGGCATGGAGGAACAGGAATATGAAGAAGAGTTCTATGGAGACGAACATGCGAACTAGGACGCTATCCCAGTCAAAATGCCTGTAGGGTTAAGGCAGATGGCATGGGTTCTACTTATCATCGAAGACTTCCGCTATTTGAGTTATTTGCTATTCAGCCCTTGAGGCTTTATCTATGTAAGACTTGGCCATAATGGCCTTAATTTGTGTAAGACGGTATGTATGGATGTAAGACTCTTGTTATTCAGCTTCTGTGTGTTCAGTGAGCATTGATCTCTGGGATCACTGTACACGTGCATTCGGTGATCTCGACTTCTAAGTCGGGGTCCCCACACCAGCGGTGGGAATAGTAGGGGTGGTGAGGCCTCCGCGGCAGCACAGTCGGCCACGGGAGGCAGGAGCATGCGGCACGACCGGCGCTGCTTTGGGCGGTTGGAGCAACAAGACCAGAGGTTGAAGAAGCACTATGGCCGTTGGATGGACATCGTACGGTCACAGGAGCTAGAATCGTTGATATTGACTAAGTTGACAAAGCACACCGTCCCCGTCAACTTAGTAGGCCCACAAGTCAGCTAGAATCGTTGGATGGGAACCTTTTTTTCGTGAAATACGATGGCCCGTTGGGTGGGTCCCAGCAGTCAGGGGGAAAACGCTTTTTTCGCCAAATACGATGGCCCGTACGGTGGGTCCCCACTGTCAGGTGGAGGAATAATTATTTTCCGCGTAATAAGGAGGCACTTCCTTGTGGCTGCCATGGACCCATCTGTCAGTCTCTCCACGTACAGTACTCTTCTGATGGAAGTCGGTCGTTGACCAGATTGACCATGCCGCGCCGAGAGCACCAGGGCGGTGGACGACGGTGAGGCCTAGGAAGGGAACGACATGGAGGCAGGGAAGACTCGGCAGTTGTTTCCCACGCAGAGGGGAGTACGACTGTACGAGGATTTACTGGTTTGTCTGCCGTCGCCGGAGAATAACAACAGGTGTGGGTGAGTAGAGGGATGGCTAGGCCAGCGATGGGAGTACGATGGGACGGTGAGGCCTGCGCGGCAGCATAGCCGGCCGCGGGGAGGAGGGAGCAGGCAGTCTCGCCGACACTTGTTTGAGCGTCTGGAGCAGGAAGAGCAGAGATTGAAGAAGCACAACGGCCGTTGGATGGACATCCAACAATCACTGCTTGTGTGTCAACCTTTTTTTAGGAAGACCTCAGATCTATGGAAAACATCATACATCCCATCTGCCATTATTTCTAATAATTTACAGCCATTTGCCAATTCTTAAGGTTTTTTTTGGAGCCCATATTCTTTTTGTTAGCATTACAACCCATATTGTGGCCACGGTGAAAAAATTATACGAAATTTCGCATATTTCGGTGCGGTCTGAACTGTTTTTAATCCCGAAATTTCGAGTCACATTCAAACTGATTTTAAAAATAAATGCATATCAATATAAAATCCAACAAATTGTCCACACATAAAAATCAATGCAATTTAAAATCTCGAAACAAGATATTTGAAACTAATTACCGGTTTGATGTGTTTTAAAAATGTACACCCATTTCTCATTACAGATAGGCCATTTTCTCGGCCAGCCGAATGAAGCTCTCCTCATCTTGAAATATTTGCAGCCCAATAGGCCTGACAAAGCGACTTATTTGGCAAATCACAAAAAAAACTGGGCTGTGGCCGTGGACCCAGCCGCGAGCCTCTCCACGTACAGTACTCTTCCGATGGAAGTCGATCGTTGACCAGATTGACCACGCCGCACGGAGAGCACCAAGGCGGTGGACGACGGCGAGGCCTAGGAAGGGGACGATGCGGAGCCGAGGAAGACACGGCAGTGGATGCCCACGCGGAGAGGAGTACGAGGGTTCACTGGTACGACTGTGGTGTGAGGCTACCGTCGCCGCAGAATAACAGGGGGTGTGGGTGAGTAGAGGGATGCCTTGGCCAACGGTGGGAGTAGTAGGGGGCGGTGAGGCCTCATCGACATCACAGCCGGCCACGGGAGGCAGGAGCACGCGGCAAGAGCGGCGTTGGTTTGGGCGGCTGGAGTAAGAAGACCAGAGGTTGAAGAAGCACTACTGCCGTTGGATGAACATCGTATGGTAACTAGAGCTAGAGTCGTTCATATTAACTAAGTTGACAAAGACCTCCGTCTCCGTCAACTTGGTAGGCCCACAAGTCAGCCTCCCACGATGCTGGGTTCCAGCTGGCAGGGGGAGTATTCATTTTTTTGAGTGTAATAAGGAGGCACTTCCTTGCGTGCGAAGATAGCTGGTGGGTCCGACCTGTCAGCGGGGGGCACGTTTTTTAGCGAAATACAGAGGCCCTTCCGGTGGGTCCCAGATGTCAGGTGGAGGAATCAAAGACTTGAGAAGGCGTACAGAACAAGCTAGTGTACCAATAAAGAGAGGTTGCTGAGTTTAAAAAAAAAGAGAGACGTGCTCCTGTAGCTGGTTCGAATACAAACCTAGACTATGATTATATATGGTGCTATGCTACTCTGCAAGTAATAAAACTTACATATCCAACGTTCACTTCTCCTCTTCTCTACTTACTCTGCCTAGCATCAGAAGCTCTGGCCACAACAACCATGTCCGCTAGCTGCTCGTCCACCTGCTCTTCAGCAAGCAACAACCAAATATGCGCCAAGTCGCCACCCGTACCATCGCCCGTGGGTCTCATCACACCCCCGCCGGCAGGCGCACCGCAGCCGGTTACTCATCGCAACTCGCTGCCATTGGTTTGGTGCCACTGCTGCAAATCAGGCAAAGTCATGCGTCGCGTCTCAACCACAAGCCTCAACCCTGGCCGAGTCTTCTACAAATGCCCGAATCATGGGGTAATAATATGTTTAAGTGTTGTTCTACTGCTTTCAATTGCTGATTTTTTTAATAGTTTGGTTTATGATCTTCCAATTTGATTCGTGCAGAAAAGGGAAGATTCGTGTGATTTGTATTTCTGGGAAGTGGCTGATGTGGGGGAGTGCAACTATGCTGATTATTTGGTTAGCCGAGGAATCCCAATACCAGCAGGTTGGGGTGTTGGACAAGTAACTGAAGGAACGGCAGAAGAGGAAGATGCAGAGCAGAAGGTTAAAGATGCAGTTCCTCTGATCATGGCCAAGCAATAGCTGCTGAACGGCCTTGACAGCAATGAGGAGATGAAAGATCCTATGAAGATAATGGGCAAAATCGATGTGCTCTGTAGGATGATTGTCTCTTTATTTGCAGTGTATGTAGCACTCGTGATGTATTCAGTGGCTATGACATGAGCACTTTGCTGAAACTAGTAATGAATGAAACCTGTGTAGCAGGCTGGCCGCAGTGTTGTGAACATCTAATGATTTCTATTAACGGAAATCAGGGGGTATCCCCTTTTGCTCATAAATAAATAAATAGCAGATGCCCTTTTGGTAATAAATAAATAAATTACGAGAGGCCCTGTCGGGTTATCTTTGTTCTCATTCGAAGACGTCGAGCAAATTGCAGTCCAACATCAAACTATGTCATCAAATTCAAGTTTCACAGCCAAATACGAGTACAACTAAACAACAATGTCATCATGTTTTAGTCATCATACAATCACCAAACACAAATCAGCATACATAACTAGTGATGTTCTCACAGGAAAATACTAAACAACATGTTCATCAGGTTTCAGTTGACATAGCAAACACAATTTCACATAGTAGATAAAAAACGTCTTCTGACAGGCAAATACGATAAAATCAATGTAATCATCATCCGCAGCAGCAACGTCAACATCTTCGCCATGTGTATCAGTCTGAATCATAATTCCCCATGGTGTCATCTTCTTCTTCGTCCTCAACGTCCTCGAACATTGGCTTCTTCTTGATCAACTCTTGTATGTCCACAACACGACACACAATCTTTTTGCTGGCGTCATTGACGTGATGGTTCTCAAAGATATTAGGAACATCTGTGTTATCTTGTACATCAGGAGCAGTGTAAGCATCATCTTGTTGTGTAACTTCATTAAACGAATTCCTCTGCTCAAACCTTTGCAATACTCTCCAGTCATTGCTATGTGCAAATGTGTCTTCCAAGAAAAATATTTGTGTTGCTTGATTTGCCAAAATAAAAGGCTCGTTGGTCTGGTACGTCGCCTTGACATTGATGGATTTGAAATAATCATCAGCTCTGGGTTTTGCGATCCTAGAAAACAGCTTATACCAACGACAGCACAACAGAACCAGACACTGATGATCCTCGAAACTGGAGATATACTGCAACTGAACAATGTGTGTTATGTTAACATACATTTCAGTTGTCTCTTTGTCATATGTATCCGTGCTCATGATGGCAGTGTTTTGTGTCTTCATACCTTCGTCTCGTGCAAGGGTGTTGTAGCGCACATCTCCAACAACGCAAGATTTATAATGTCTTTGTTGGAAATATGCCCTAGAGGCAATAATAAGAGTATTATTATTATATTTCCTTGTTCATGATAATTGTCTGTTATTCATGCTTGAATTGTATTGTACGGAAACAGCGATACATGTGTGAATATATAGACCACAATGAGTCCCTGGTAAGCCTCTAGTTACCAGTTCGTTGATCAACAGATGGTCACGGTTTCCTGACCATGGACATAAGATGTCAGTGATAACGGGATCACATCATTAGGAGAATGATGTGATGGACAAGACCCAATCCTGAGCATAGCACGAGATCGTATAGTTCGTAATGCATAAGCTTTTCGGTGTCAAGTATTTATTCCTTAGACCATGAGGTGGTACAACTCCCGGATGCCGTAGGAATACTTTGGGTGTGCCAAACGTCACAACGTAACTGGGTGGCTATAAAGGTACGCATCGGGTATCTCCGAAAGTGTCTGTTGAGTTGGTACGAACCAAGACTGGGATGTTGTCACTCCGTATGACGGAGAGGTACCTCTGGGCCCACTCGGTAAGACATCATCATAATGAGCTCAAAGTGACTAAGGAGTTAGTCACGGGATGATGAATTACGGATCGAGTAAAGAGACTTGCCATGACACTACTGGAATCAGCTACTTTGCCGACTGCCAGCTCTTTGCCGTCTGCCAGCAGTCGGCAAAGAGACTGTTTGCCGTCTGTCTTGTCAAAACGGACGGCAAAGAACCAGCTGATGGCAAAGATGGTCTTTGCCATCTGCCAGCTCTTTGCCGACTGCTGGCAGTCGGCAAAGAGTTCTTTGCCATCTGCCAGCAGACGGCAAAGTCCAAAAGTGGGCCCCACGGGGTACTGCGTTGGCTAGGTCACACCGGCCACATCTTTGCCGACTGCTGGCAGTCGGCAAAGAATTCTTTGCCATCAGCCAGCAGACGGCAAAGAGGTAAGAGGGGCCCACAGTGTCACGGCATGAGCGGGCTAACGGTTACCCTCTTTGCCGACTGCCAGCGGACGGCAAAGAATTCTTTGCCGAC
>LR738715.1:148265884-148286894 GCA_902687465.1 Secale cereale
CAAAGAGGTGGGTGGGGCAATTTTTTTTTTTTTGAGATCTAACTGTTTTTTTCACACCGGCAAATTTTTTTTTTAATTCTTTGCCGACTGCCAGCAGACGGCAAAGAAGCTTTGCCATCTGCTGGCAGTCGGCAAAGAGGTGAATGGGCCCGGGCCAGCCTCTCCAATAGCCCAACACACAGCCAGGCGCCCAGGCCCAACTCAACTCACCGTCACGCCCAACTCACTCTCATCTCGCTCCTGCGCTCGACCCCCGACCGGACGCCAGAACCCAGAAGGAATCCGCCCCGCGCCCCCGCCCCCAAGCCTCAGACCTAGCCGCCGCCGCCCCGGTCCTCCCCCCTCTTCGCTCCTGTCCAGCGCCTCGCCGCCTCCCCCGCTCCCTAGGTCGGACCTCCGCGGCTCGCCGGCTCCGCCGCCACTCGCCCGTGCGGCCGCGGCTCGCCGGCTCCGCCGCCACTCGCCCGCGCGGCCGGGCCTCCGCCCTCCGCCCTCCGGCCTCCCAGGACTGCGCCCTCCGCCCTCCGGCCTCCCGCCTCCGCCGCTCGCCGGCTCGTGCCGCCGCCGTCTGGCGCTTCTCAGCTTCTGCTTCGCTGCACATCCGCCACAGTCACCACTGGCGCCACTGCTTCGCTGCTGCTCCTCTCCGTCTAGTGGTAATGGCTGGTGTTTTTTTTGAAAGGGTAATGGCTGCTGTAGTGCTGTTCAGGACCAGTTGATGATGTTTAGGCTAGCATAAACTTGATGATGTAGTTGTATCATTTATGTTCAGGCCAGTGGACCGAATACAAATAATGGCTGTTCAGGACCAGTTGATGATGTAGTTGTAGTGTCTGTGTAGTGTGTAGTAGAAATATGTG
This sequence comes from Secale cereale, assembly GCA_902687465.1. Taxonomy (NCBI): domain Eukaryota; kingdom Viridiplantae; phylum Streptophyta; class Magnoliopsida; order Poales; family Poaceae; genus Secale; species Secale cereale. The sequence goes on from LR738715.1 coordinate 148,266,745, forward strand.
CATGTAGAATTGTAGATGATGTAGTGTCTAGTGTGTAGTGTGTGAATGTGAATGTTGTTGTTGCTACTGTTAATATCAATTTCATTTATTTTTGTAGAATACAAGATGAAGAGATATTTCTCATCCATGGCAGCAACAGAAGTGTCTACACCCGAGGATTGAGCCATATTTGAGGTATTCTTTTGAGGTAGCTGTAGCTTGATGGATTTTAAGTTTTTCTCTCGCGACAAAAAAATTTTTTTTGGGCCCGGGGCTTGCTTCAATCCTGGATCCGCCACTGCAGGTCCAGCCATGCTTAATTAAACAGAATTCATGTTGTATTATGGGTCTTAATTGGATTGAGGGGCTGTAATAAGGTTGTGTATTTAGTTTCATGCTCACAGCATCTTCACTCAAATGGCCAGTAGCTTAAGCTACTGTTGGAAAGGCGTGTAATTTACGCATGCTTTCAAACAGAGTTGGAAAGGAGTACCAAACTACCCATCTGTTCCTTCCCTTTTCTGCCATGAGTTTTTCATAGTGGTATTTTGGCAAGTTTGGTTTCTGATAGTGGTATTTTGGCTATTGGCTCTTTCTTTATAGTCCACTTTTGCAGTTAGTTCATATATATTTGTGTTGATCGGATAGATTTAAATGTGCAGTTGTTTCCTCGCTGCGAGGGTTTGGTGTTCGACGACCTCCCCGTGCGTTCGACGAGCTCCGCCCCTGCGTTCGTGGGTGAGCACAAATGACATCTCCTCCTCCCCCCTTCATTTGCTCTGTTCCGGTCTTCGTGCCGATGAAACATGCTAGCTGTAGGTAGATTGAATCATCAGTATGCGTAACCACTATGCGTCTCCCGTTCGAAAGGGTTACATCTATAAATATGCATGCATTTGCATATTTATAATCGTGATTCTTTCGAATTGTCCAACGTTATCCATGGACAGTCCGAGTATGTGTAGATTGGGTTCGTTTTCCTATATGCTCTGCGCCGGATCCGATGCAGAATTTCGTCAGTGCCTCCCTGTTGTTCTCCGGGTACACATCCTCTCTGCTTATTGCCGAGACGTGTATCAGGAGAACAGCGGGGAGGTGCTGCCGAAATTTTGCGTCGGATCCGGAGCAGAGCATGGGAAAACGAACTCAATCTACACATACTGGGGTGGGATTAGGACCTATCTTTACCTATTAGCATGTAGGTTGCATGGACGTAATAGAACTGACAAACTCCATTAACTGATGGATATGGTTTGCTTAATTATGTATATATTTATTGTCTGTCCAGTAGGAAGTCAATATGAGTGATCGTGCGTGGATGTACACCGGTTACACTAGTCAGAAAGTTTGGACCGACGAATGGTTAACAAAAACCAAAGAGTTTGTTAGAGCCGCATTTGCTAATGGCCAGAGATTAAGCTGGTGCCCCTGTGTCCGGTGCGACAACTTTAATAAGAGGGACGAGCTTGAAATGAGTAAACACCTGCAGAAGTTTGGTTTTACGCCTGGTTACACGGTCTGGACATTTCATGGTGAGTCTGCCCAACGTGCCAGAGCTGAGGTGGTTCGTCGTCGCACCGACAAGCATCGTACCGGGATGGAAGACATGGTGCAAGACTTTGACGATGCTCGGGACTCGGACGAGGAGATGGAGGAATCTGCAAAGGCCTTCACTGAAATGTTGGAGTCCTCAAAACGTCCTCTCCACGAGCACACTGAGCTTTGTCAGCTGGATGCCATCTCACAAATCATGGCTTTGAAGGCTCAGTTCAACTTGGGTAGAGAATGCTACGACGCGATGATGACAGTATTCGGACGATTTCTACCCAAAGGCCATGTGCTACCTGCAAACCTGTACCAGTCAGACAAAATCCTTCGTGCTCTTAAGATGCCCTATGAGAAGATACATGCCTGTGAGAAAGGATGTGTCTTATTTAGGCACCAGTATGAGGACTTGAACTATTGTCCCATTTGCGAGTCATCCAGGTATGTTGTGGTAGACAATGGTATGGGTGAGAAGACGCAGACCAAAATAGCCGTTAATGTTCTTCGGTATTTGCCAATTGTACCAAGACTTCAACGTCTTTTCATGGTCAAAGAGACGGCCAGACAGATGACATGGCACAAAACGGGCAAAAGAACCGAACGTGATGCAGATGGGAATTTGATGATGGTGCACACATCGGATGGTGAAGCGTGGAAGCGCTTCGATGCATTACATAAGGAAAAAACGGCAGATCCAAGGCATCCTCGAGTCGCCGTCAGCACAGATGGGTTCAGTGTGTATGGTCAGACGGCAACCCAATACAGTTGTTGGCCCGTGTTTGTCATTCCACTCAATCTCCCCCCCCCCGGACAGATTATGCAAAGAAAGAACATTTTCCTGACGTTGATAATTCCAGGGCCCAACTATCCGGGGAAGAATATGAATGTGTACATGCAGCCGCTTAAGGACGAATTGCAAGAAGCTTGGGTTAATGGGTTCAAGACATATGACGCCTTTAGCAAACAGAACTTCATAATGCGTGCCTGGTACATGTACTCGACGCATGACTTGCCGGCGTATGCGCTATTCGTTGGCTGGTGTGTGCATGGAAGGTTCCCGTGCCCCACATGCAAGGGAGCTCTTGAGTTTCGTTGGCTGACGGCAGGGCACAAGTATAGTTGCTTCGACTTGCATAGACAGTTTCTGGATCCTCACCATAAGTTCAGGAAAGACAAGAAGAACTTCATGAAAGGTAGACTTGTCAAACACTCTGCACCACCTGCATTGACAGGCCAACAAACCCTAGATCAGTTAAACGCTCTCGAGCCAGATCCAGAGCGTCCAGGGTATTTCAAGGGGTATAATAAGAAACACGCCTGGACTCACAAGACATGCTTATGGGATCTGCCTTACTTTAAAGACCTCCTTTGCCCACACAACATTGACGTGATGCACACCGAAAAGAACATTGCCGAAGCCATTTTTGGCACATTGTTCGGCATAGAGGGGAAGTCAAAGGATAATCCTAAGGCTAGAGTCGATCAAGAGGAGCTATGTGATAGACCGTTACAAAACATGCAAGATCCGAAAGGAAAGCGGAACTTCACGAAGCCAAAGGCATGGTTCAATCTTGGAAGGCCAGCTATGAGGGAAATTATTCTGTGGGTGAAAATGCAGTTAATGTTCCCCGATGGGTATGCAGCAAATCTAAAGAGGGGAGCGAGTCTTGAAAAATTGAAAATATTTGGTCTAAAAAGTCATGATTGGCACATATGGATTGAGCGGATAATGCCGGTGATGTTGCGTGGCTTCATCCCTGAGGATGAATGGCTAGTACTGGCAGAGCTGAGCTATTTCTTCCGTGTTCTTTGTGCGAAAGAACTATCGCCTGGTCTCCTCAAAGAAATGGAACAGTTGGCACCGGAGTTGATCTGCAAGTTAGAGAAAATCTTTCCGCCGAGCATGTTTAATCCAATGCAGCACTTGATTTTGCATCTCCCGACCGAGGCAAGATTGGGAGGGCCCGTGCAAAATCGTTGGTGCTACTCAACTGAGAGAATGCAGAAGACGCTTCGAGCAAAATGTAAAAACAAACGTAGAATTGAAGCATCGATGGCCGAGGCATTCATCACTGAGGAGGCGGCAAACTTCGTGACAGCACACTACGAAGCCAAAAATCGTCATTTGCATAATCCGAAGCCTCGGTACAATGCTGACGACCCTAAAAAGGGTCGATCCAACCTCAGCCTATTCAAAGGGGATCTCGCACCAGCCAGTGGTTCGAAACCAGTACCGTTGGGTGTCGAAGAATGGCGGACCATTTCGCTGTATCTCTTCAACAACCTAACAGAAGTGCGGCCGTACATCGAGTAAGATCTCCGTACATTGTTTCGCAATTTCTAATTCCTTTGAACTGCTTTTATTCCGGGATATTTGATGCAGTCGATACGTCGCCATATTCTCGTATGGAGCGGTGATACAAAAGGATTCCGTCGAAGAGTATGAGCTTCTCGCAAAGCAAGGAGGCGCCTATCCCGGTTTCATCTCTTGGTTCAAACAAACGGTAATTTCCGTTAGACCATTTCATTTCTTTGGCTAATTTGCGACTAATGCAACAATCCTTTCGTATTAAACTTGTAGGCTAATTCAGAGATTATGGATGCCGAATTGAGACAAGTAGCTAATGGTTTTGACTTTAAGGTCCGTTCATTTGACAAATACGACATCAACGGGTATCGCTTTCGTACCTATGGCAAAGAGCTATCTATGGCCGACCGAAAGTCTACAAATTGTTGTGTCTCTGCTATCGGCGAAGGAGGTATCGAGTATTATGGAAGAGTTGAAGCAATTTATGAACTTCAATTCTATGGTGAAAACCCACCAAACGTCGTAGTCTTCAGATGTTATTGGTTCCAGCCGAAGGATACTAGAAGGACTCATGAACATATAGGGCTAGTCGAAATCAAACAAAGCACCCATTTGGATGTTCCCGATGTCTATATTACGGCTCAACAGGCAACCCAAGTTTTCTATCTACCGTGGGCCTGTCAAAGTGATTCAAATCTCAGTGGTTGGGATGTTGTTTATGAAGTGAAGAAGAAGAAGAAGAAGAAGAAAAGAAGAAGAAGAATAAGAAAATCTTCTTCTTCTTTTCTTATTCTTCTTCTTCTTCTTCTTCTTCTTTTCCTCCTCTTATTTAACCTATTTAGTCCATTTATGACATAATTTAGCCTATTTAGTCCACAAATGACATAATAAGATGAAGAAAATCAAGGAATAGGAAGAAAAGAAGGAATAGGAAGGGAAGAAGAAGAAGAAGAAGAAGAAGAATAAGAAAAGAAGAAGAAGTTCTTCTTCTTCTTCTTCTTTTCTTATTCTTCTTCTTCTTCTTCTTCTTCTTCTTCTTCTTCTTTTCCTCCTCTTATTTAGCCTATTTAGTCCATTTATAACATAATTTAGCCTATTTAGTCCACAAATGACACAATAAGCTTAGTTATGTCAAAAATGGCCTAATTAGCCAGGTTAGCTCCAAAATGACCAAGTTTACCTATGTTAGCTCCAATATGATCCATTTAACCTACGTTAGCTCCAAAAAGACCAAGTTTACCTAAGTTAGCTACAATATGATCCATTTTACCCGCGTTAGCTCCAAAATGACGTATTTACCTAAGCTAGCTCTAAATTGACCTACACACTTAGCATTTTTACCTAGCTTAGCAAAAAATGACATTTTTACCTAGGTTAGCTAAAAAATGACCAAGTTTACCTAGGTTAGCTTCAATATGATCCATTTAACTTAGCTTAGCTCCAAAATGACCAAGTTTACCTAGGTTAGCTCCAATATGATACATTGAACTTATCTTATCTCCAAAATAACCTATTTACCTAGCTTAGCTCTAAATTGGCTTTTTTAACTACATTTGTTGGAAAAGAAGAAGATAAAGAAGAGGGGGAGGAGAGAAAGAAAGAGAAGATAAAATCTTCTTCTTATTTTCCTCTTCTTCTTCTTCTTCTTCTTTTCCTCTTCTAGCTATTCTTCTTCTTCTAACTTTCATCTTTCCCAATTTGCAGATTTGCTTGAGATGAGGAAGCTTGCATTGATGGACTCATATATTCTCCTTGTGCTTCCTTTTTGTTTATGAAAACATGTTTGGGAACTTCTTATTGTTGGATATGTTGTTGGAAACTTCTTATGTCATATGGATATATGTTGGACTTGAGAAAATATATTGTTGGAAACTTCTTATGTCATATGGATATATGTTGGACTTGAGGAAATATATTGTTGGAAACTTCTTATGTCATATGGATATATGTTGGACTTGAGGAAATATATTGTTGGAAACTTCTTATGCCATATGGATATATGTTGGACTTGAGGAAATATATTGTTGGATATGTTGTTGGAAACTTCTCATGTCATATGGATATATGTTGGACTTGAGTAAATATATTGTTGGATATGCTTGTTGAGTATATATGTATTATCTGTGTATATCTATGAATTTCTTGTTGGAAATATGCCCTAGAGGCAATAATAAAAGAGTTATTATTATATTTCCTTGTTCATGATAATCGTTTATTGTCCATGCTATAATTGTATTGATTGGAAACTCAAATACATGTGTGGATGAATAGACAGACTTTGTGTCCCTAGTGAGCCTCTACAGGACTAGCTCGTTGATCAAAGATGACCGCGGTTTCCAGGTCATAGACATGAGTTGTCATTTGATAACGGGATCACATCATTAGGAGAATGATGTGATGGACGAGACCCAAACGTTAAACATAGCTTTTGATCGTGTCAGTTATCGCTATAGTTTTCTGCATGTCAAGTATAAGTTCCTATGACCATGAGATCATGTAACTCACTGACACCATAGGAGTGCTTTGTGTGTGCCAAACGTCACAACGTAACTGGGTGACTATAAAGGTACTCTACAGGTATCTCCGAGGGTGTCTGTTGAGTTGACATGGATTGAGACTGGGATTTGTCACTCCGTATGACGGAGAGGTATCTCCGGGCCCACTCGGTAATACGTCATCTCAATGAGCTCAAAGTGACTAAGTAGTTAGTCACGGGATTATGTATTACGGTAACGAGTAAGGAGACTTGCCGGTAACGAGATTGAACTAGGTATAGAGATACCGACGATCGAATCTCGGGCAAGTAACATACCAACGAGACAAAGGGAACTGTATACGGGATTGCCTGAATCCTTGACATCGTGGTTCATCCGATGAGATCATCGAGGAACATGTGGGAACCAATATGGGTATCCAGATCCCGCTATTGGTTATTGACCTGGGAGTGTCTCGGTCATGTCTACATGGTTTCCGAACCCGCAGGGTCTACACACTTAAGGTTCGGTGACGCTAGGGTTGTTAGTGAGAACAGTGCATGGTTACCGAAGGTTGTTCGGAGTCCCGGATGAGATCCCGGACGTGACGAGGGTCTCCGGAATGGTCTGGGGACGAAGATTGATATATAGGATGAATGGTTTCGGAGTCCGGAAGTGTTCCGGGGAGCATCGGGAAATCGGCGGATGACCGAAAAGGGTTTCGGGGGTCCCGGAAGTGGTTTCGGGCCTAATGGGCCACAAAGGGGGGACACCACAGCCCTCATAGGGCTGTGCGCCCCCCCTGGGCCCTCTCCTCATGCGCAAGGGGAGGTGGTCCCTCCTAGGGCTGCCGCACCCCCCTAGCTTGGGGGGCAAGGCACCTAGGGGGGGGGGAACCCTAGGGCCTGGCCCTTGGCCGCCGCCCCCCCTGCCCTGGCCGCCGGCCCCCCTAGGGGAAACCCTAGGGCGCCCCCCTCCCCTCTATTCCCCCTATATATAGAGAGGCAGAGGGAGGGCAGCCAACACACATTTGTGCCTCGGTGCTGCCCTCCCTCTCCCACAACATATTCGTCTTCCCGCGGTGCTTAGGCGAAGCCCTGCTGGAATCCTCCTCCACCATCACCACCACGCCGTCGTGCTGCCGGTCTCTCCATCAACCTCTCCTCCACCCCTTGCTGGATCAAGAAGGAGGAGACGTCCCCGAGTCGTACGTGTGAAGAACGCGGAGGCACCGTTGCTTCGGTGCTTGGATCTTCAGCGATCTGAATCGCGGCGAGTACGACTCCATCAACCGCGTTCTTAACGCTTCCGCTTAGCGATCTACAAGGGTACGTGGATCCAACTCTCCTCTCGTAGATACATCTCCTAGATTGATCTTGGTGAACGTAGGAAAATTTTTGTTTCCCATGCTTCGTTCCCCAAAAGTGGCATCATGAGCTAGGTTCTTGCGTAGATGCTTTCACGAGTAGAACACAAAAGGGTTTGTGGGCGTTGATGTTTAAATTGCTGCCCTCCTTAGTCTTTCTTGATTCAGCGGTATTATGGGATGAAGCGGCCCGGACCAACTTTACATGTCCACGTACATGAGACCGGTTCCATCGACAGACATGTGACTTTTGTTGCATAAGATGGCTGGCGGGTGTCTGTCTCTCCTATCTTAGTTGAATCGGAATAGAACAAGGCGGTCCTTGTAGAAGGTTAAATAGCAACTTGAATATCACCGTTGTGGCTTTGCGTAGGTAAGAAGCGTTCTTGCTAGATACCCATAGCAGCCACGTAAAACATGCAACAACAAATTAGAGGACGTCTAACTTGTTTTTGCAGGGTATGTATGTGATATGATATGGCCAATGACATGATGAGATATATTTGATGTATGAGATGATCATGTTGTAATAGTTAATATCGACTTGCATGTCGATGCATACGGCAACCGGCAGGAGCCATAGGGTTGTCTTTAATTTTTGTATGACCTGCGTGTCAATCATTAAGCGCTTTGTAATGCTTTACTTTATCGCTAAACGGTAGCTATAGTAGTAAGAGCATGGTGGGCGCGCGACAACCCTGATGGCGACACGATGATGGAGATCATGATGATGGAGATCATGGTGTGGCGCCGGTGACGATGGAGATCATGCCGGTGCTTTGGAGATGGAGATCAAAAGCACGAGTTGATGGCCATATCATGTCACTTATGATTTGCATGTGATGTTAATCCTTTTATGCATCTTATTTTGCTTAGGACGACGGTAGCATTATAAGATGATCCTTCACTAAAATTTCAAGATAAAATTGTGTTCCCCCCGAGTGTGCACCGTTGCGAAGGTTCGTCGTTTCGAAGCACCACGTGATGATCGGGTGTGATAGACTCTACGTTCGCATACAACGGGTGCAAGCCAGTTTTGCACATGCAGAACACTCGGGTTAGACTTGACGAGCCTAGCATGTACAGACATGGCCTCGGAACACGGAAGACCGAAAGGTCGAGCATGAGTCATATAGTAGATATGATCAACATGTAGATGTTCACCATTGACACCACCTCATCTCACGTGATGATCGGACTTGGGTTGGTGAATTTGGATCATGTCACGCTCGAATGACCGGAGGGATGTCAATTTGAGTGGGAGTTATAAATAATTTGATTAGGTAATAACTCACTTATCATGAACAATAGTCTAAAATGTCTTTGCAAATCTTTTGTTGTAGATGGCTCGCGCAGTAGCTCCCCTGAATTTTAATGCGTTCCTAGAGAAAGCTAAACTGAAAGATGATGGGAGCAACTTTGTGGACTGGCTCCGCAATCTGAGGATCATCCTCACAGCTGCCCAAAAGGTTTATGTCCTAAATGCACCGCTAGGTGACCCCCCCCGCTCCTACAACCACTGCAGACGTTTTGAACGCCTGGCAGTCGCGTTCGGATGACTATTCGATAGTGCAGTGTGCCATGTTGTACGGCTTGGAAGGAGGACTCCAAAGGCGTTTTGAACGTCATGGTGCATATGAGATGTACCAGGAGTTGAAGTTCATCTTTGAAAAGAATGCTAAGATCGAGAGGTATGAGACCACCGATAAATTCTTTGCTTGTAAGATGGAGGAGAATTCGTCTGTCAGTGAGCACTTACTGAAGATGTCTGGGTACTATACCCGCATAGCTGATCTGGGACTTGTGTTCCCGGATGAGGCTATCATTGACAGAATTCTCCAGTCACTCCCTCCTAGCTACAAGAGCTTCGTGCAGCAGTATAACATGCAAGGGATTAACAAAACCATCGCCGAGCTGTTTTCGATGCTGAAAGTCGCTGAGGCAGACATCCAGAAGGAGTATCAAGTGTTGATGGTCAATAAAACCACCAGTTTCAAGAAGAATGGCAAGGGCAAGAAGGGTAACTCTAAGAAGGGTGGCAAGGCAGTTGCTAATCCAGTGAAGAAACCCAAGGCTGGGCCCAAGCCAGAGACTGAGTGTTTCTATTGCAAGGGGAACGACCACTGGAAGCGGAACTGCCCCAAGTATCTGGCAGACAAGAAGGGGGCCAACAACAACAAAGGTATATTTGATATACATGTTATTGATGTGTACCTTACCAACTCTCGTTGTAGTGCCTGGGTATTTGATACCGGTTCGGTTGCTCACATTTGCAACTCTAAATAGGAACTGCGGAATAAACGGAGGCTGGCGAAGGACGAAGTGACGATGCGCGTGGGAAATGGTTCCAAGGTTGATGTGATCGCCGTCGGCACGCTCGCTCTTCGATTACCATCGGGATTAGTTATGAACCTGAATAATTGTTATTTAGTGCCTGCGTTAAGCATGAACATTATATCTGGATCTTGTTTATTGCGAGACGGTTACTCATTTAAATCGGAGAATAATGGTTGTTCTATTTATATGGGTAATATCTTTTATGGTCATGCACCCGAAGTTAGGGGTTTATTCTTATTGAATCTCGATAGTGATGATACACATGTTCATAACATTGATGCCAAAAGATGTAGAGTGGATAATGATAATACCACTTTCTTGTGGCACTGCCGTCTGGGTCATATCGGCGTGAAACGCATGAGGAAGCTCCATGCTGATGGACTTTTGGAGTCTCTTGATTTTGAATCACTTGACACATGCGAGCCGTGCCTCATGGGCAAGATGACAAGGACCCCGTTTTCAGGGACAATGGAACAGGCAAGTGACTTATTGGAAATCATACATACTGATGTGTGTGGTCCGATGAGTGTAACGGCGCGCGGTGGATATCGTTATTTTCTCACCTTCACTGACGACTTAAGTAGATATGGGTATATTTACTTAATGAAGCATAAGTCTGAAACTTTTGAAAAGTTCAAGCAATTTCAGAGTGAAGTTGAAAATCATCGTAACAAGAAGATCAAGTTCCTACGATCTGATCGAGGGGGAGAATATCTGAGTTATGAGTTTGGCGATCACTTAAGAAAGTGTGGAATTGTTTCACAGTTGACGCCACCTGGAACACCACAGCGTAATGGTGTGTCCGAACGTCGTAATCAAACCCTATTAGATATGGTACGTTCTATGATGTCTCTTGCCGATTTGCCACTATCGTTTTGGGGATATGTGTTAGAGACAGCTGCATTCACTTTAAATAGGGCTCCATCTAAGTCCGTTGAGACAACACCGTATGAACTATGGTTTAGTAAGAAACCGAAGTTGTCTTTTCTCAAAGTTTGGGGTTGCGATGCTTATGTCAAAAGGCTTCAGCCAGAAAAGCTCGAACCCAAAGCGGACAAATGTGTCTTCATAGGATACCCAAAAGAAACTGTTGGGTACACCTTCTATCTCAGATCCGAAGGCAAAGTGTTTGTCGCTAAGAACGGGTCCTTTCTCGAGAAAGAGTTTCTCTCGAAAGAATTGAGTGGGAGGAAGGTAGAACTTGATGAGGTTATTGAACCTCTGCTTCAACCAGAGAGTAGCGCAGCACAGAAAGATGTTTTTGTGGAGCCTGCAGAGGTTGAAGAGGAAGCCAATGATGATGATCAAGAAGCTTCTGATCAAGTTACTACCGAACCTCGTAGGTCGACAAGGGTACGCACTGCACCTGAGTGGTATGGTAACCCTGTCTTAAAGGTCATGTTGTTGGACAACAGTGAACCTACGAGCTATGGAGAAGCGATGGTGGGCCCGGATTCCGACAAATGGTTAGAGGCCATGAAATCCGAGATGGGATCCATGTATGAAAACAAAGTATGGACTTTGGAAGTATTACCTGAAGGGCGGAAGGCCATTCAGAATAAATGGATTTTTAAGAGGAAGACGGACGCTGACGGGAATGTCACCGTGTATAAAGCTCGACTTGTGGCAAAGGGTTTTTCACAAGTTCAAGGAATTGACTACGATGAGACTTTCTCACCCGTAGCGATGCTTAAATCCGTCCGAATCATGTTAGCAATAGCTGCATATTTCGATTATGAAATTTGGCAGATGGATGTCAAAACAGCGTTCCTTAACGGTTTTCTTAAGGAAGAGTTGTATATGATACAACCTGAAGGTTTTGTCGATCCAGAGAATGCTGACAAAGTATGCAAGCTCCAACGTTCCATTTATGGGCTGGTGCAAGCATCTCGGAGTTGGAATCTTCGCTTTGATGAGGTGATCAAAGCGTTTGGGTTTGTACAAGTTTACGGAGAAGCTTGTATTTACAAGAAAGTGAGTGGGAGCTCTATAGCGTTTCTAATATTATATGTGGATGACATATTGCTGATTGGAAACAATATAGAATTTTTGGATAACGTGAAGGGGTATTTGAATAAGAGTTTTTCTATGAAGGATCTCGGTGAAGCTGCTTTCATATTGGGCATCAAGATCTATAGAGATAGATCAAGACGCTTGATAGGACTTTCACAAAGTACATACCTTGATAAAGTTTTGAAGAAGTTCAAAATGGATCAATCCAAGAAGGGGTTCTTGCCGGTATTGCAAGGTACGAAGTTGAGTAAGACTCAATGCCCAGTAACTGCGGAAGATAGAGAAAAGATGAGTGTCGTCCCCTATGCTTCAGCCATAGGCTCTATCATGTATGCAATGCTGTGCACAAGACCAGATGTCAGCCTTGCCATAAGTATGGCTGGAAGGTTTCAAAGTAATCCTGGTATGGATCACTGGACAGCGGTCAAGAATATCCTAAAGTACCTGAAAAGGACTAAGGAGATGTTTCTCGTTTATGGAGGTGATCAAGAGCTCGTCGTAAAGGGTTACGTCGATGCAAGCTTTGACACTGATCCGGATGACTCTAAGTCACAAACCGGATACGTATATATTCTCAACGGGGGAGCGGTAAGCTGGTGCAGTTCCAAGCAGAGCGTGGTAGCTGATTCTACATGTGAAGCGGAGTACATAGCTGCCTCGGAGGCGGCAAAGGAAGGTGTCTGGATGAAGGAGTTCATGACAGATCTTGGAGTTGTGCCTAGTGCACTGAACCCAATGACTCTGTTCTGTGACAACACTGGTGCCATTGCTCTAGCCAAGGAACCAAGGTTTCACAAGAGGACCAGACACATAAAGCGACGCTTCAATTCCATCCGCGATTCGGTCAAGGAGGAGGACATAAACATTTGCAAAGTACACACGGATTTGAATGTTGCAGATCCGTTGACTAAGCCTCTTCCACGGGCTAAGCACGATCAACACCAAGACTCTATGGGTGTTAGATTCATTACTTTGTAATGCTAGATTATTGACTCTAGTGCAAGTGGGAGACTGTTGGAAATATGCCCTAGAGGCAATAATAAAAGAGTTATTATTATATTTCCTTGTTCATGATAATCGTTTATTATCCATGCTATAATTGTATTGATTGGAAACTCAGATACACGTGTGGATGAATAGACAGACTTTGTGTCCCTAGTGAGCCTCTACAGGACTAGCTCGTTGATCAAAGATGACCGCGGTTTCCAGGTCATAGACATGAGTTGTCATTTGATAACGGGATCACATCATTAGGAGAATGATGTGATGGACGAGACCCAAACGTAAACATAGCTTTTGATCGTGTCAGTTATCGCTATAGTTTTCTGCATGTCAAGTATAAGTTCCTATGACCATGAGATCATGTAACTCACTGACACCGTAGGAGTGCTTTGTGTGTGCCAAACGTCACAACGTAACTGGGTGACTATAAAGGTACTCTACAGGTATCTCCGAGGGTGTCTGTTGAGTTGACATGGATCGAGACTGGGATTTGTCACTCCGTATGACGGAGAGGTATCTCCGGGCCCACTCGGTAATACGTCATCTCAATGAGCTCAAAGTGACTAAGTAGTTAGTCACGGGATTATGTATTACGGTAACGAGTAAAGAGACTTGCCGGTAACGAGATTGAACTAGGTATAGAGATACCGACGATCGAATCTCGGGCAAGTAACATACCAACGAGACAAAGGGAACTGTATACGGGATTGCCTGAATCCTTGACATCATGGTTCATCCGATGAGATCATCGAGGAACATGTGGGAACCAATATGGGTATCCAGATCCCGCTATTGGTTATTGACCTGGGAGTGTCTCGGTCATGTCTACATGGTTTCCGAACCCGCAGGGTCTACACACTTAAGGTTCGGTGACGCTAGGGTTGTTAGTGAGAACAGTGCATGGTTACCGAAGGTTGTTCGGAGTCCCGGATGAGATCCCGGACGTGACGAGGGTCTCCGGAATGGTCCGGGGACGAAGATTGATATATAGGATGAATGGTTTCGGAGTCCGGAAGTGTTCCGGGGAGCATCGGGAAATCGGCGGATGACCGAAAAGGGTTTCGGGGGTCCCGGAAGTGGTTTCGGGCCTAATGGGCCACAAAGGGGGGACACCACAGCCCTCATAGGGCTGTGCGCCCCCCGTGGGCCCTCTCCTCATGCGCAAGGGGAGGTGGTCCCTCCTAGGGCTGCCGCACCCCCCTAGCTTGGGGGGCAAGGCACCTAGGGGGGGAAACCCTAGGGCCTGGCCCTTGGCCGCCGCCCCCCCTGCCCTGGCCGCCGGCCCCCCTAGGGGAAACCCTAGGGCGCCCCCCTCCCCTCTATTCCCCCTATATATAGAGAGGCAGAGGGAGGGCAGCCAACACACGTTTGTGCCTCGGTGCTGCCCTCCCTCTCCCACAACATATTCGTCTTCCCGCGGTGCTTAGGCGAAGCCCTACTGGAATCCTCCTCCACCATCACCACCACGCCGTCGTGCTGCCGGTCTCTCCATCAACCTCTCCTCCACCCCTTGCTAGATCAAGAAGGAGGAGACGTCCCCGAGTCGTACGTGTGAAGAACGCGGAGGCACCGTTGCTTCGGTGCTTGGATCTTCAGCGATCTGAATCGCGGCGAGTACGACTCCATCAACCGCGTTCTTAACGCTTCCGCTTAGCGATCTACAAGGGTACGTGGATCCAACTCTCCTCTCGTAGATACATCTCCTAGATTGATCTTGGTGAACGTAGGAAATTTTTTGTTTCCCATGCTTCGTTCCCCAACATTTCTGTCAAATTGAATGAATTCAATTAAAAACAGGGGTTATATAGGCTCTTTGCCGTCTGCTAGCAGTCGGCAAAGAATGCCACGTGGAAGCTCCCTGTTCAACCTGGGATTTTGCCGACTGCCGGCAGACGGCAAAGAGGCTCAGCTCTTTGCCGACTGCCGGCAGTCGGCAAAGAGGCTAAGGTCTTTGCCGACGGCCAGCAGACGGCAAAAAAGGCCACGTGGCAGCTTCCCAGTGACTCCTATTTGGCCTCTTTGCCGTCTGCCAGCAGACGGCAAAGACCTTAGCCTCTTTGCCGTCTGCCGGCTGACGGCAAACCACGCCGTTAACCCCTAACGGCTCCCACCTCACCTCACTGCCGTCTACGCTCTTTGCCGTCTGCTGGCCGCAAACGGCTGACGGCAAAGAGCTTTGCCGACTGCTTCTATGAAGCAGACGGCAAAGAAGGCCTTTACCGGCGTTAATTCAGCCGGACTGTTTGCCGACTGCTAGCAGTCGGCAAAGAGCTTTGCCGACTGCCATTCATGCCTTTGCCGACTGCCATGGCAGTCGGCAAAGAAGCTGATTCCTGTAGTGTGACGAGATTGAACAAGGTATCGGGAATACCGACGATCGAATCTCGGGCAAGTACCGTACCGATGGACAAAGGGAATAACATACGGGATTGAGTGAATCCTTGACACAGTGGTTCATCCGATGAAGATCATCGAGGAACACGTGGGAACCAACACGGGTGTCCAGATCCCGCTGTTGGTTATTGACCGGAGAGTGGTCTCGGTCATGTCTACGTGTCTCCCAAACCCGTAGGGTCTACACACTTAAGGTTCAGTAACACTAGGGTCGTAGAGATACATGCACGTGGAAACCCGAAAGTTGTTCGGAGTCCCGGATGAGATCCCGGACGTCACGAGGAGTTCCGGAATGGTCCGGAGGTAAATAATGATATATAGGAAGTCCAGTTTCGGCCATCGGGTGATCTCCGGGGGTCACCGAGAGTGTCCCGGGACCACCGGAGGGGTCCCGGGGGTCCATCGGGTGGGGCCACCCATCCCGGTGGGGCCCCTAGGCCGCAAAGGGGAAGTGGCCAGCCCTAGTGGGCTGGCGCACCACATGGGCCCTCCTCCCCATGCGCCTAGGGTTGAAACCCTAGGGGGGAGGTGGCGCCACCTTGCCTTGGGGGGCAAGGATTCCTCCCTTGGCCGCCGCCCCACCCTGCAGATTGGATCTGCAGGGCCGGCGCACCCCCCTGGCCCCCTATATATATGTGGGGGGGGGGGAGAGGGCAGACGCACCCTTGCCCCTGGCGCCTCTCCCCCTCCCGTCACACCTCATACTCCCTCCGCAGGGCGCCGGCGAAGCCCTGCAAGAATTCCCGTTGCATCCACCACCACGCCGTCGTGCTACTGGATCTCCGACGACCTCTCCTCCCACCTTGCTGGATCAAGAAGGAGGTGACGTTGCTGTACCGGACGTGTGTTGAACGCGGAGGTGCCGTTCGTTCGGCGCTAGATCATCGGTGACGAAGAACGCGAAGAGTACGACTACTTCATCCACGCTTCTTCGAAAGCTTCCGCTCGCAATCTCCATAACGGTATGTAGATGCACTCTTATTTGCTCGTTGCTAGATGTCTCCTTAGTTGGATCTTGGTGAAAGCGTAGAATTTTTTTGAATTCTGCTACGTTCCCCAACAGTCTTACCCGAGTATCAGGACCCATTGCTAGTGAGTAAAGGGCATCATCAACTACTTGCCCATCCTCCCGCATCTTCTTAACCTATGGTTAGAAAATAGACAAGCTGATCATCTTATATACTCAATATATTAAAAAAACCGACAGTGCAATTCAAAAGCTTACATGGCTCTTGAACCATTTCGCAAATCCTGCCATAACCAGTTTGTCAATGTTTCTTGGATTTTGCGGCAGTAACTCCTTTTTGTAGATGCTGCACAACATAGTGATCGCGTCAAACATCTAAATATATAAGAATGTGCTGCAAGTTTAGTAGATTACGATGTATAAGCTGCAGTACTTAGCACTTACTTGATATAAGGTAGTATCTCAGGACAGTTATTCAACACATACCAAACCATTTTGTCCAAATCTTTAGGTTTGTCCTCTTATCGACTCTTCCTTGTAACTCGAACAGAATAATCGAAAACATTGAGCCCGGGATTGTCTTCATCCACCTTTTTGCTAAGCTGATCAGCTGCTTCAATGTATTTTGAGCAGAATGTCAAAGCTTCTGTAGCAATGTAGGCCTCTGCAATGGAACCCTCGGGTCTATCTCTGTTCCTAACATAGCCCATGAAAGTGCCTAGCCGCCTTTCAATAGGGTACATCCAGCCATACTGTACTGGACATCTAAGTAGTGCCTCATCAGGTTGATGAACAACCAAATGCACCATCACATCAAAGAAGGCTAGAGGATATATCTTCTCAAGGTCGCATATGATAATTGGTATCTTATATCTAAGACGCTCCAAAGAATCTATCCTGATATTTCTACTGCAGAGTTCCCTGAAGAATTGTCCCAACTCTGCAACTGCTCCGTATAAGTCAGGGCAGCCCAATCCTCTAAGGATAACAGGTAAAACCCTTTGAAGTAGGACGTGGCAGTCATGAGTTTTCAACCCTTGTACCTTGTTTCCATCTTCACTGACTCTCCTTTTAGGGTTGGAAGAAAATCCATGTGGGAATCTCACACGTGACAGGACCTCGCAAAATTCTTTTCTTTTTACCTTGTCCAAGACGTACACAGTTGGTGCCATATCCCGTGGTTTACCTTCATCTTGCACCTGCAAATCCTCTCTGATACCCAGGTGTGTCAAATCAATCCTAGATTTTAAGGTATCTTTCGTCTTGCCTTCAATATTAAGAAGTGTGTCGATAATGCTGTCACATATATTTTTCTCGATGTGCATCACATCAAGATTATTCCGCAGATCTAAATCTTTGCAATACTCCAAGTCCCACAAAGTGGAGTAAACAATAATCTCTCTTCTGCCCTACCATGCTTCCTTTTCCCACTACCATTATCAGGATGGTTTCCGGTGTAATATGCCTGACCTTCTCTAATTCCACTTGCAACTCATCGGCGGTGAGCCTCTTTGGCACATCACGGTTTTCATGCTTTGCGTTGAACACATGTCTTCGGTATTTTCTAGGATGCGGCTTGTCCTTGCAAGGAAACGACGGTGTCCAATGTAACAGATCTTGCTAAGTATTGCGTATGACATCGGATTCCTGTCATAGCGAACACATGCATTGTAATCATGTGTCGTTCGCCCTGACATAGTGCTCAAAGCCGGATAATCATGGATGCACCAAATTATAACAGCATGCAGAAAGAAATCAACTGGTTGGCTGCCATATAGGTCTCGAGTGAGAACACCCCTCCAAAGTTGTTGAAGTTCCTCCACAAGAGGCTCCATGAACAAATCAAAATCCTTTCCAGGACTTTTTGGACCTGGGATGAGCAAGGCCATCATGTAGTTTGATTCTTTGGTCCAGACATTTGGAGGCATGTTGTAAGGGATAACAAGCACTGGCCACATGCTATATGTGGCGTTCTGGTGGCCAAATGGGTTAAATCCATTTGAAGCTAAGCCAAGTATAATGTTTCTCGGGTTAGCAGCAAACTTTTCATGCTTCTGATTGAAGCGTTTCCACTCACTACCATGTGATGGATGGCTCATTACATTTTGATATCTGTACTCCTGGTTCCTAGAATGCCACAGTACATCCTCTCTTGTTTCAGCATCATGAAACAACCTCTGCAATCTTGGTGTAATTGGAAAATGTTTCAGAACATTATGAGGAATCCTCTTCACATCATCGCCATCTTTCCATCTTGATGATTTGCATTCCGGGCATTCACTTAAGTTGGCATAATCCATCCGGAATAGAACACAATTATTCTTACAAACATGGATCATATCATATCCAATTCCAACTGCACGAAGGAAATTCTTCATTTTACTGTAGGTGTGTGGCAGCTCAGACGCATCTGGGAAAGCTTTGCGGAAAGCAACCAACATCGCATCGAATGATTTGTTGGTCATCTACTCAGATGTCTTCACCCGAAGAAAGGTGACCATCGCTGAGAATACTGACAGCTTATTTCCTGGGGTGACAGCCACGTTGCATTGTTCCAACATGCGGGCCCACCGTTTTTCTTCTGCAGGTGAAAGTTCACGGAATGCACGAGCATTTCGTAGCATTGTTTCAATGTTGGTCAAACTCACTGGCTCCGCCACCACCTCCTCCTCTTCTTCCACCTGAGCATCAGACAGATCAAGATGGTGATCTGCTGTTTCCACGTAGTCAATAACATTGACGTTCACAGCTTCACCATGATGAACCCACCTAGTATATGTGACCGACATCCCATACAAGTGTAGATGATTTTGCACAGTTGACTGGGGTCTTGTAACTGAATTCATACATCTGCTACACGGGCAGAGCACATCTGATTTCAAACCACCGTACTCAGCTTTGATAAAGTTCATGAAGTTTTCAACCCCCTCAACATATGCAGCGGAGAATCTTCGAGCAGAAGTTATCAAAGTCATGTCCATCTGTTAGACATACAAATTAGTTCTTCTACTAGATATTACAGGAAAACATATATGCTTTTTTATGAAGTCCAGAAGAAAATACCTAGGTCGATGTCTAAAGCTATGGCAAGATATTTGGACGAGCAGATCTAAGTAACAAAATATATGTAAAGCTAATTCAGCAAACAAATTTGAGTGCTAAATTATGGCAGGTTGTTTCAGCAGTCAATGAGGCCGAGCACATAGCCATCGAACTATCGAAGGCCATCACAGCAACAAAGATCGAGTATAAAACAGTGTAGAGCTATTTCACCTAACAGAGTGGCTACTAGACCATGGCAATCTACGTCACAACAAATATATGGCAGGATATTTTAGCAACTAATCGGCCTTGGCATGCCATCTCAGCTAAGCAGTTTGAGTGCAGAACAGGGCAAGGAAGCTTCTTAAGCAGAGCATATTGACTGTAAACTACTTCGGCAAACAGTGAGATTAACAGCGTCTATCAGCTAACATTCAGCGCTACACCGACATGCATGGGGCCTCAGTCTAGAATGCGCATACCGTGGAAGAAGCTGACCGCCGTGTGTCTCCACACGAACATCGCCAGCGGTGGCGGCGCTGACTACCGTGCGCCTCCACAAGAACGTTGCCAGCGGTGGCGGCACGACTAGAGGACGACAGTCTACGAGAGCGTACTGTGGGAGCGAGAGGATCGCCGTGCGTCCCCTCGACGAACCGCGGCGCCGACATATCGTCGTGGCGAGGAGGGTGGCTTTGGCGGAGCGAATGGAGTGGAGGGGGA
>LR738715.1:148301112-148350959 GCA_902687465.1 Secale cereale
GGGGGGGGGCTAGTGACAAGCTCGCGTCTACACAAGACCGCGACTTTCACGACTTTCTTCCATTAGGCACGAGAGGCATACGAAGGGGATCACCGTCATGCATACCAATTATTCACAGCAAGGGGTTTACCTCACGCACTCCTGGGTATGATCATATATCACATACGAAATAAAATGAATGCATTCATATCGTTGCAATCATGTCAATCAAAAACCACATGCATTAGGCCAGGGTTCAAAAAGTGCTTGCCTTCAAGTAGAGGGGAGGAGAAATGCATTCCAATACTTTTTGGAAGTTTTCTCCCTCTTCAAAATCCTAATTGAAAGAATACGAAATTAATACATAGACTCAAAGCAGCACAAAAAAGTTGTTGGAAAATTTTGAAATAAATATGAAAATAAACTAGGCAATATTTGGGAAACAACAGAAAAAGAATCAAGTCATTTGGATTAATATTTAAAAAAGATATTGCCAGTCAAAGTTTCAGTCAACTCTGTTTTTAAATAAAACAGAAAAAAGAAAACGTTTCGATTAGAATACGCTTTCGGAGTAGGGGAGACGTACTCGGGGTTTTGCGCCTTCACTTATGCCCGCGTGGACCGGCGCCGGCTCGCTGACAGAGGGCCCAGGGGGCCCACTGGTCAGGTTTGACCAGTCGCCCCCGCCTCCTTTTTCCTGTGGCCGAACCGAGGCGGGGCTCCGGCGATCAACGCCGGCGAACGGCGGCTCCTCGAGGGCACCTGATGGCAGTGATGGATCCGTCACTCCTAGGCGGTCCTACCGGTGGTCGACTGGCCGGCGGGGACGGAGGGAGTCACCGGCGGCGAGCTCCGCGGCGGAGGGAGCTTCGGGGAGGATTAGGGATTTGCGTTGTGGTGGGTTTTGATCGCGTTCGAGGGGTCGGGCAGCTCCGCAAGGTCGAGGGGAAGGCGACGGTGGTGCTGGATGGGCGAGGGAGGTCCTGGTGGCGCCGGAATGATCGAGACAGTGGCGGCGGCTGTGGTTGCCGGAGAAGAAGAAGACGACCTCTCTGGTCTTTCTACTGCTACGGGCGGATCAGTGAGGGAGTGTGAGAGGTTGCTTGAGGGCCTGACGAACTCGAGGGCTTCTTATATAGGCGGGCAATGGCGGTTCCGCGGCGGCCGGGGATAAGATCGCCGGCGACCGCCATTCTGTAGCTTAGGACGACGCGGCGGTGACGTGCGCTAGGGGACGAACTCGCGGATGATCTGGAGCTACTCCAGGGGGCAGGTGGCGAGCGCTGGTGGCTCGGGCGGCGCCGTCCATGGTAGGAGCTTCTATGGCTGCCTGCTAGCCACCGTGGCCGACCTGACGGTGGTACTGTGGAGCTCCAGTGGTGTCTCTGCGGCGAGGGGGGGGGGGCAGGTGTGCAGGTTGTGCGAGTGTAGTGGCCAGAACGGGCGTGGGGCGTCGGCAGAGGGACGCAGCGGCTCGGTGCGCGCGCGCCCAGATCACGCACGTGAGCCGTTCGACGAAATGCCAGAGCATGCCACAGAGCTTGGATGAAGCTGGAAGTTAGCATGTCTAGGCTAGAGGCTTAAGGGAGATTAGTGGATATGCCAGTATGCATGGAGGGGCAAGGTTACAGTGCAAAGCAAAGATCATGCCAGAACTGGCCATGCACATCAGGTGTTTGACAAAATGCTAGAGGCAACTAGGCAACTCTTGGGGTGGCCAAATTCTCTAGATCAGTGTCTGCTTGGATGAGTAAGAGTGTGGTGAGGTTAGTTTATCAAAAGAAAAAAATTGTTAGTGCAAGTTTTTGCAAAACTTCAGTTCTGGGCAGAAGGTAAAAGGCATTGTTTCATGAACCAAAAATATTCCAATGGGTCCACTCTTCTGGACTTAAGGGTTTTGCAAGATGGGCTATAAGCAGGAAAAGGAATCATAGCTAGAATGGAAAGTTAAATGGTGGTTGCTGTACAAATCACCATGCTGGACCAGAATGAAAATGAGGTTGATTCACTCAAATTTTCCAAAGGACCTAAATGGGTTTTTGCATAAAGTTGTATAATATACTCCTATGATCATCCCATAATGTTGGTGGAAGCATTAAAGGAATATTTAAAGGGGTTGTAGTGCAAAGTTGCCCACTGGACCAGATTTGAAATCTTGGTGTGGAGCTCAAAATATTAAATGAATCAAATATATTCTTGCATAAAAGTGATCTAACAATATCACATGACATCTCCAAATTTTGGTTGGAATTTTAGATAAACCTATCAAAGGGTTGTAGTTCAATTGGGGCCCTAAAACCAAGGGAAACCATTTTTAGAGAAAAGAAGATTAGGGAGATAATTACAGAATTAATTCCACTCATATAAGAAAGGTTTTAAATAGTGAATATGAGAGTCTAACAATAACTGGAAAGTTTTCCACTTGTGGTGAAAACTCCACAGAAAGGAAAAGAATGAACCTGGAATCAAAAGGAAAAAAACCCAGCAAAAATGAATTTTTTTAATTTCCTGGCAAAATTTTAATTAATAAAACATGGTAAAATTTTTGGGGTGTTACAAAAGGTTAGATAAACACAAATTTACGCAGGCGCGACAAGGCTCCACCCCATGCGCGGGAATCACCTGGTTGTGTATGTGTTTGTCACGGCCTTATGTGTGCGCATGCACGTGTAGGTTGAGCACTTGAGCGTGAGAGTGTGTGTTGGTCGTGTGGTGTACTGGTGTGTGCATGCTTGCGTGCGTGTGTACGTGTGAGTGTTGCGTGCGTGCGTGGCTGCGTGTGTACGTGTGAGTGTTGCGTGTGTGCGTGGGTGCATGTGTTCGTGTCAGTGTTGCGTGCATGCAGTTCGTGTGCATGCGTGCGTGTGTGTATAATCACCACACAAGCTCATGTGTGTTAAAACAGACGGCTCAGCATACCAATACAAGGCCACCTTGTCCGCTGTGCCCGTGGTCATGACTTCGAACCACCGTCCAATATTTTTTTGTCGTTTGTTTTCATTCTTACTAGGAAGATGCCCGTGCGTTGCACGTAACATCAAGATGCATTTGTATAACTAGTTTATCTTGTGAGAGAAAAGGATGAACAAGGGAAGGCCTTATTTGCAAATGTGGAGAGGTGTGTGGGTACCTTTTTGCAAAATTATCATAGTTTCTTTCCTATCCGTCAGATATAAATCGGACGGCCTATATTGCAGGATGACAGACACACCATTATCACCAACTCTGTTTTTTATCAGAGTGTATTTTATCCCTACTCTTATAAAAAGCATAGTCGGTGTTGATCGTGTGCCTACCATCCTGCAATATAGGCCGTCCGATCTATATCTGACGGGTAGGAAGGAAACTATGGAAATTTTGCAAAAAGATACCCACACCCCTCTCCACACTTGCAAATAAGGCCTTCCCTTGTTCATCCTTTTCAACCACAAGATAAACTACTCATACAAATGCATCTTGATGTTCCGTGCAACGCATGGGCATCTTGCTAGTATTTTATAACAGTGTAGATGTAGAGTAGATACAAGCCGATAGGTGGGCCCGATGGTAGTGAGATAATGTGATGCAACACTAGAGGTGCCACGTGGAGCGTTTAATTGGTCAACTAGTCGTGTCTTGAGCAAATACAGAGTTGTACGGTGAGCCGTGACTGTATAATAACCACAAAATGTAAATGGTGACCGTAATGAGTTGATTCTGAAGTCCAATGTACGTATCGTGCTTTTGCTTCAAATACAATGATCATCATTGTATATATCACGAGAGAAAGATGAAACATGCGTGAATGTGCTGGGGGCTTACTTTTAGAGGACTTGGAGATAGTTTATGTGCGTACGTTAAAGGGGCGTAGAGGGGGATATGCGATGGAGAGAGAGATGCTCTTCGTTTCTCGTTATTATGACTAACTTTATATAGAGTATAAAAATATACAAATTCACAGTGCGGAATAAATATCATTGTGGGCACCATGCAATGGAAGCATTCATACTCCTCCATATAACTTTGTAATGTTGTATATATGTACAAATTCTAAAATATTTTTTGGCCACACTTTATTCAAAAGGAATGTTGTATGCGAAATAGACGTGAAGAGAGGGTTTTTTAGATCAATGGGGTACATGATGTAACATGTGTGAATGTGTAGTTGATACATTTGGCAGGGCCTAGAGAGCTATGTGTGTGTATTACGTATTCGAGAGAGGCATGGATAGAGGGTCCGTCAAGGGGGGGGGGTGTGGGAGAGATAGCACGAGAAATGAGAGTGGTCTAGAGAGAGAGATGAATATGACGTCACGGCGAGAGATTCCCTTGAGTGTGTATATGCAAGGGGGAGTGGATAGAGGCACCAGGAGCATATTTTTTGTCTGTGTGGTGTCTCTGTTGGTATGTGTGGGTGTGAGAGGATAACGAGACGTGGGGGCAGAGGGTGTGTCACCGCGTGAGGTCCGGTGGGTCGAGGTGAGGCCCTTCGTTTGGTTCTGTCCTGCGCCACATTGGTCGGCCCGTGACGCATTTAGGGAGACCCATGGATGACTAGTCGTACAAGACAAAGATAGCATAATTGTGAAGGACTCTATGTCCACTGACAAAGCCGGCTAGGTTTTGTAACCCTAGGTTCTCAGACTAAGGTAACCCCTTTATCTCTGATATTACTATTCATCCAACCTAACTTTAAGGGGCATCCTACAAAATGCTCTGCTAGAATCATACTCGTCGATTAGGAAGAGAGGTGTGAGACAATGAGTGAGAGTCAGGCCTAAAGATAATGTGCGTACAGGAGACACGTAGGCAGGTCTATGCATATAGAAATGGTCGATGGGGATTGTGCGTGTGTATGCTTTTGAGAGGGCGAGTGCTTGTGATAAAGGTGAGTGAAAACAGTCGTAAATGGTTACGAGAGGGAGGGAGGGTTATATCGAGAGCATGTGTGTGAGAAAGACACCTCGGGAGAGAGTGTGTGAGCATGTGTGAGAGACCACCGATGGAGAGTGAAACTACACGTACAAGACTGCTGTACACATTGATTAAAGATATAAATTGTATCCAAATATTAGGATGGGATCATGATATTTGCAATTCGCGTAAGGAACGGTCATTGATCCATCAGACATCTAGGTTCTATCGAATTTGAGCATGTCTATGTTATTATTCGACACAATTGATCCACATAGTTAGTATTTTGAACTCTAGACAATGCATCGCTTTAGCAATCGAATATAAACGTGAGTATAGTTCATGTTGTGTGTGTAAAGCACATTATACATACGAAAGTTACACAATGAACATTATAAATAGCTACCTATGGACTAGCATACATTTGAATTCAACTTAAGGTGGTTTGAAAAATCGAATTCAACATGAAGTCCATTCAATTATTTGCATTTGATATCATGGCATTTGTAAATCATACCTAAATTATGGGGGCACCAATCTTTGCTCTGATTTTTTACATAATAGCATATGTAGTCATGTACAAAATAGATTCTAATTTAGCTCCTCCATTCCAAAATAATCGTAGTTATAGGATTTTCAAGTGTCGAAATTTCAAAAAGAAGCAGATAATTTAATGAGGTTTTCAAACATACAAGGTCAAATTTAACGTTGTCTATTTAGGTCAATCCTCAAAGTTCAAGAGTACTCTAAACGTGAATGCTTGTGTTTCAAAATTTCGAACGAAGCGCCGAAAGAGCCTCTACTCGCCCGAAACCGCATGAGACCAATGTTTGGTAGTACAAGGAAATTACTTTTCTAATAACTCCGACCCATGAAACCTACCGACCCGATGTCCAAAGGTCTAAACCGGGGTAGGTTCATAGCTTCATCTAGACGCCACGCAACCACCTCCGAAAAACATTCATACACAATGGCCGCCTAAGCACACATGCGCGCGACAAAATCGCTCCCGCCCACTATTTGGGACACGTGGGATTACCATCCTACCCACGACCCGCAGTAGGTCCGAAATTTTAGAGGGGGGCAAAGTTTGTACTTTCCCCAAATTTCAAACAAGCGCGTCCCATCTTCTATTCAAAAAAGCCAAAAACAAGCGCGTCCCAGACCCGAAACATGCTTCTCCCCCTCCCCCCGCCCACCCGTCTGATTCCCCATTTGTACTCCGTGGGCATGAAAACTACCTCTCCACCAGCCGCGAAACCCTGGCGTCCTCCATCCGCCACCCCATTCCACCCATGAACCGCCGCCCTCCTCCATCACGCCAGAGCCGATAACCCGACGTCGTCGACCACCGCAACCTCAACCGCAATGCCCTCCACGGCTAGTAGTTGAAGCCGAGGCCGAGCCGTCCATACCCGAGCCAGTTCAACCACGCCGTCCCGCGCCTCATCGCCGCCGCTCCAACTTCGCCACCCTCCACCGCACCGAAGCTGTTCCTGCTATGCCGTCCTTCGCTGCCTCAGATCTGCTTCCCCTCCGCTGACATACGGCCACAGCAACACAGTCAATAATTTGGCCATGGGTTCGTCCAAGCCTGCACCCTCCTCCAGAACATCGGTTTCCCCGGCAGAAAGAAGAAGATCGGCGCGACATGTGGAGGTGACCACACCGGCAACCGAAAATGGTACTCCTCTTCCCTTATTCGTGCAAATCTTACGTGTCTGCTTGCACGGTATTCATCCCACAGAAGACACTAGTTGACCGCTTCTTCTTGATACTAGATGTTCCTAGTAACTCGCGATGCACAAGGTTTCTCCTCATATACTATTTCACCTTAGCTAGAGGTCCGTCGCCCCCCTGAATTTCAATTCCTGGTCAGTTGATTCCCAATTAACGAAAGCATTCCCCGGCGTAACAGGCGCTAGTCCGCCTATTACGCCGAGGAAGCAGCGCCTCAGTGTTTATCTTAGGGACGTGTGGGGCTTAGAGCTACTGGCGCCCGATCTGGAGGTCGGCCGGGATTAAAGGGATGGCCTGGGGGCGCTGTCAAGCACGGCGGTGGTGTGAGGCTGAGGGGAGGGCGGGGCGGTGGAGGCAGGGGTCTGGCCCGGTGGTAGCTGGCGGTTCGAGAAAGATAGTCAACAGTGACTGGCGGGAGGTAGATGAAGGCCATCTGCTCGTTCCTTATAGATTGGACAGTTCATTAAAAAATTGACTGACCTATTTATTTTCAGTCGACTTTTATCTTGATATGACCACTTGTGGTGGTGTGCTGGAGGAGTACCTGCATTTCCTGTGCTCATATATTACAAAATCATATGGAGTAGAATCTAATTTTGTTTGCCATGCAATGTTGTAGAGATATCATATGTCTCCTGTCATTTATTTTTCAGCCACCTGCTATCTGCTACTTTTCCAGTGCACCAGTTCTGCACACACTTCACCCATACTCTCACTATTGTGTTTTTATGCAAGGGTGATACGTCCATTTTGCATCATGCTTATATGTTGAATTTATTGCATTATGGGCTATTATTACATGTTTTGTCACAATACTTATGCCTTTCCCTCTTATTTTACAAGTTTTACAAGAAGAGGGAAAATGCCGGCAGCTGGAATTCTGGGCTGGAAAAGGAGCAAACTCTGGAAACCTATTCTGCACAACTCCAAAAGCCCCGAAACTCAATAGAACTCCGTTTCAGAAAATATAAAAAATATCTGGCGAAAGAAGTCCACGAGCGGGGCCACCGACTGTCCACGAGGGTGGGGGGTGCGCCCCCCTTCCCAGGGCGCGCCCCCTATCTCGTGGGCCAGCCGGAGGGCCCCCGATGCCCATCTTCTCCTATATGAGGTGTTTTCACCTGGAAAAAAAATTAGAAGGAGGCTTTCGGGACCAGACGCCGCCGTCTCGAGGCGGAACCGAGGCGGAAACAAATCTAGGGCTCCGGCAAAGCTGTTCTGCCGGGGATACTTTCCTCCGGGAGGTGGAAATCGTCACCACCGTCATCACCAACAACTCTCCCATCTTGGGGAGGGCTATCTTCATCAACATCTTCACCAGCACCATCTCCTCTCAAACCCTAGTTCATCTCTTGTATCCTATCTTTGTACCCAAACCTCAGATTGGTACTTGTGGGTTGCTAGTAGTGTTGATTGCTCCTTGTAGTTGATGCTAGTTGGTTTATTTGGTGGAAGATCATATGTTCAGATCCATTATGCATATTAATACCCCTCTGATCATGAACAATATTATGTCTTGTGAGTAGTTACTTTTGTTCCTGAGGACATGGGAGAAGTCTTGCTAGTAGTAGTCATGTGAGTTTGGTCTTCGTTCGATATTTTGATGAGATGTATGTTGTCTCTCCTCTAGTGGTGTCATGTGAACATCGACTACATGACACTTCACCATTATTTGGGCCTAGAGGAAGGCATTGGTAAGTAATAAGTAGATGATGGGTTGCTAGAGTGACAGAAGCTTAAACCCTAGTTTATGTGTTGCTTCGTTAGGGGCTGATTTGGATCCATATGTTTCGGGCTATGGTTAGGTTTGCCTTAATACTTCTTTTGTAGTTGCGGATGCTTGCATTAGAGGTTAATCATAAGTGGGAGGTTTGTCCAAGTAAGGATAGCACCCAAGCACCGGTCCACCCACATACCAAATTATCGAAGTACCGAACGCGAATCAGACGATCGTGATGAAAACTAGCTTGACGATAATTCCCATGTGTCCTCGGGAGCGCTTTCCTTTATATAAGAGTTTGTCCAGGCTTGTCCTTTGCTACAAAAAGGATTGGGCCACCTTGCTGCACCTTATTTACTTTTACCTTTTGTCACTTGCTACCAATTACATTATCACAAAACTATCTGTTACCTATAATTTCAGTGCTTGCAGAAAATACCTTACTGAAAACTACCTATCATTTCTTTCTGCTCCTCGTTGGGTTCGACACTCTTACTTATCGAAAGGACTACGATAGATCCCCTACACTTGTGGGTCATCAAGACTCTTTTCTGGCGCCGTTGCCGGGGACTGAAGCGCCTTTGGTAAGGAAAAATTTATATAGTGTGCTGAAATTTATTGTCACTTGTTACTATGGCTCAAAATCCTTTGAGGGGCTTGTTCGGGGTATCTTCACCCCGATCAGAAGAGCAAAGAGTTGCTCCTCAACCTACTGCACCTACTGAAAATGTTTGCTTTGAGATTCCTTCGGGTATGATAGAGAAACTGCTTGAAAATCGCTTTACAGGAGACGGAACACTGCATCCCGATTTACACCTAATCTATGTGGATGAAGTTTGTGGATTATTTAAGCTTGCATGTATGCCCGGGGATTGCCGCATCTCGCTTTCCTATTCGAGGGAATACAACACAAGCTCGAGAAGTAGCATCGTCCGGCTTGTAGGTAACCATTCCATGCGTGTTCAACTGCTCTATGTGTGTGGTTGCTTGCGGTTCAGGCGGCCGCGGTGTGCTCTGCTCGCGTCCCGCCGCGCGCGCTCCGCTCTCCTGTCCCTCCGGGTGCTCTGCCCTCATCCCTCCACGCGCGCTGCCAGTATTTGAGAACGGCGCACGATCATGCACGTTTGTGTGCATGCGGTTGCGCCGGGCGCGACGCGACAATGCAGTTACCCGCTGCAAAAACTGCCATGCGGACGCGCAGAGAATCCAGGCCGTCTGGCCCCCATTTATTCCTGCGGCCATTTACCTTCATCTCTCGCGTCACCTGACACAATAAGCACACCCACGACAACACATACAAAGAGGACATCCAGCAGTTCCAATGGCGACCGCCGTGGCTCCAATGGCGCTCCGAGTGGCCGATGACAACAACGGTGGGCAGTTCACCACGCATCACCTAGTGGACACCCACGTGAGGGGGAAGGCCCTCCCGGTGGTGTACACAAACGATCCGGTCTTGGTGGAGAGCTCCATGCAAACTATGGAGCAGTTCCTTACCGAGGACAAGTACCAAGTGGTCGGCTTCGACCTCGAGTACACCTTCGGTCGTGCCGGGCGCAATGAGAAGGTTGCCATTGCCCAGTTATGCGTGCGACATGATGTCCTCGTCTACCACTACTATGACGCCCCCGATTTGACCGTACACTAATCATGCACACAAATGTGTACGACTAAGACCAAGGACTCACTGGAAGATATCACAACACAGCTCTAGACACAAATTAAAATAATACAAGCTTTATATTACAAGCCAGGGGCCTCAAGGACTGAAATACATAAGCTCGAATACACAATAGTCGGCGGAAGAAATAATATCTGAATACAGACATAAGTTAAACAAGGTGCCATAAGATGGCTAGCACAAATGTAACAACGATCGAAAAGGCAAGGCCTCCTGCCTGGGACCTCCTAACTACTCCTCGAAGCCAAACTCCACGTAGAAACATCCTCGGGATCTTCTGGCTCTTGGGCTCCATTAATCTGGTTGCATCATCTGAGAAGAAAGGACAAAGGGGGAAAGGGGGAGCAAAGCAACCGTGAGTACTCATCCAAAGTACTCGCAAGCAAGGATCTACACTACATATGCAATGGTATCTGTGTAAAGGGGGGTAATATCTGTGGGGTAAACTACAGAATGCCAGAATAAGAGGGGGATAGCTAGTCCAATCGAAGACTACACTTCTGGCAGCCTCCATCTTGCAACAGCAGAAGAGAGGAGATGGAATGTAACAAGTATCAATGCTTCTGGCAGCCTTCGTCTTGCAGCAGTAGAATGGAATAGATGGTAAGCTCACCAAGTAACATCTGTTGGAAATATGCCCTAGAGGCAATAATAAATTGGTTATTATTATATTTCCTTGTTCATGATAATCGTTTATTATCCATGCTAGAATTGTATTGATAGGAAACTAAGATACATGTGTGGATACATAGACAACACCGTGTCCCTAGTGAGCCTCTACTGGACTAGCTCGTTGATCAAAGATGGCTACGGTTTCCTAGCCATAGACATGAGTTGTCATTTGATAACGGGATCACATCATTAGGAGAATGATGTGATGGACAAGACCCAAACGATAAACGTAGCATATGATCGTGTCAGTTTATTGCTATTGTTTTCTGCATGTCAAGTATATGTTCCTACGACCATGAGATCATGCAACTCACTGACACCGGAAGAGTACCTTGTGTGTACCCAACGTCACAACGTAACTGGGTGACTATAAAGGTGCTCTACAGGTATCTCCGAGGGTGTCTGTTTAGTTGGCATGGATCAAGACTGGGATTTGTCACTCCGTATGACGGAGAGGTATCTCAGGGCCCACTCGGTAATACAACATCACAATGAGCTTGCAAGCAATGTGACCAATGAGTTGATCACGGGATCTTGTATTACGGAACGAGTAAAGAGACTTGCCGGTAACGAGATTGAACTAGGTATAGAGATACCGACGATCGAATCTCGGGCAAGTAACATACCGACAGACAAAGGGAACTATATACGGGATTGTCTGAATCCTTGACATCGAGGTTCAATCGATAAGATCTTCGTAGAATATGTGGGAACCAATATGGGCATCCAGGTCCCGCTATTGGTTATTGACCGTAGAGGTGTCTCAGTCATGTCTGCATAGTTCTCGAACCCGCAGGGTCTACACACTTAACGTTTGGTGATGATATAAGTATAGTCGAGTCATTATGTTGGTAACCGAAGGTTGTTCGGAGTCCCGGATGAGATCCCGGACGTGACGAGGAACTCCGGAATGGTCCTGGGATGAAGATTGATATATTGGATGATTGGAATCGGAGTCCGGAAGTGTTCCGGGGAGCACCGGGGAGTCGTCGGATGACCGAAAGGAGTTTCGGGGGGTCCCGGCAAGTGTTGCGGGCCTCATGGGCCAAAAAGGGGGAGGCACATCAGCCCACACAAGGGCTGTGCGCCCCCCCACAGCCCTCCCACGCAGCTAGGAGGGTGGGGGCGCCCCTAGGGCAGCCGGCCCCCTCTGGCTTGGGGGGCAAGGCGCCTAGGGGGGGCCACCCAAACCCTAGCCGCCCCCCCTCTCCCTTGTGGCCGCCACCCCCTAGGGGAAACCCTAGGGGCGCCTCCACTTCTCCCCTCCCCCTATATATAGAGAGGTAGAGAGAGGGCAGCCACAACCCTACGTGCCTTGGCGCTGCCTCTCCTCTCCCTCGTAGCATATCTTCTTCTCCGCAGTGCTTGGCGAAGCCCTGCTGAGTTTTCTCCACCACCACCTCCACCACGCCGTCGTGCTGCCGGAGGACTCGAGTTGCTACTTCACCATCGCTCGCTGGATCGAGGAGGTGAAGGCGTCATCAAGCCGTACGTGTGTTGAACGCGGAGGCGCCGTCCGTTCGGCGCTAGATCGGATCTTTCGCGATTTGAATCGCCGCGAGTACGACTCCATCAACCGCGTTCTAGTAACGCTTCCGCTTAGCGATCTACAAGGGTATGTGGATCCAACTCTCCTCTCGTAGATGTGCATCTCCTAGATCGATCTTGGTGAGCGTAGGAAAATTTTTGTTTCCCATGCAACGTTCCCCAACAGTGGCATCATGAGCTAGGTTCTTGCGTAGATGCTTTCACGAGTAGAACACAAAAGGGTTTGTGGGCGTTGATGTTTAAATTGCTGCCCTCCTTAGTCTTTCTTGATTCAGCGGTATTATGGGATGAAGCGGCCCGGACCAACTTTACATGTCCACGTACATGAGACCGGTTCCATCGACTGACATGTGACTTTTGTTGCATAAGATGGCTGGCGGGTGTCTGTCTCTCCTATCTTAGTTGAATCGGAATAGACAAAGGCGGTCCTTGTAGAAGGTTAAATAGCAACTTGAATATCACCGTTGTGGCTTTGCGTAGGTAAGAAGCGTTCTTGCTAGATACCCATAGCAGCCACGTAAAACATGCAACAACAAATTAGAGGACGTCTAACTTGTTTTTGCAGGGTATGTATGTGATATGATATGGCCAATGACATGATGAGATATATTTGATGTATGAGATGATCATGTTGTAATAGTTAATATCGACTTGCATGTCGATGTATACGGCAATCGGCAGGAGCCATAGGGTTGTCTTTAATTTTTGTATGACCTGCGTGTCAATCATTAAGCGCTATGTAATGCTTTACTTTATCGCTAAATGGTAGCAATAGTAGTAAGAGCATGGTGGGCGCGCGACAACCCCGATGGCGACACGATGATGGAGATCATGATGATGGGGATCATGGTGTTACGCCGGTGACGATGGAGATCATGCCGGTGCTTTGGAGATGGAGATCAAAAGCACGAGTTGATGGCCATATCATGTCACTTATGATTCGCATGTGATGTTAATCCCTTTATGCATCTTATTTTGCTTAGGACGACGGTAGCATTATAAGATGATCCCTCACTAAAATTTCAAGATAAAATTGTGTTCCCCCCGAGTGTGCGCCGTTGCGAAGGTTCGTCGTTTCGAAGCACCACGTGATAATCGGGTGTGATAGACTCTACGTTCGCATACAACGGGTGCAAGCCAGTATTGCACATGCAGAACACTCGGGTTAGACTTGACGAGCCTAGCATGTACAGACATGGCCTCGGAACACGGAAGACCGAAAGGTCGAGCATGAGTCATATAGTAGATATGATCAACATGAAGATGTTCACCATTGACACCACCTCATCTCACGTGATGATCGGACTTGGGTTGGTAGATTTGGATCATGTCACGCTCGTATGACCAGAGGGATGTCAATTTGAGTGGGAGTTATAAGTAATTTGATTAGTTAAACTCACTTATCATGAACAATAGTCTAAGTTGCCTTTGCAAATTATGTTGTAGATCAATAGCTTGCGTTGTAGCTCCCTGTTTAATACGATCCTAGAGAAAGACTAAGTTGAAAGATATTGTAAGCAAGGATGCGGACTGGGTCCGTAGTCCGAGGAGTGTCCTCACTGCTGCACAGAAAGCTTACGTCTTTGATGCACCGCTCAATGTGCAAACCCCTACAACGTTGTCTGTGGATGTTGTGAACACCTGAGAGACACGTCCTGATGACTACTTGATAGTTTAGTGCACCATACTTTACGGCTTAGAATCGGGATTCCAATGACGTTTTGAACGCCATGGAACATATGAGATGTTCCAAGAGCTGAAATTGGGATTTCAGGCTCATGCCCGTGTTGAGAGGTATGAGACCTCTGACAAGTTCCTTTGCCAAAAAGATGGAGGAGAATAGCTCAACTAGTGAGCATGTGCTCAGAATGTCTGGGTGCTAAAATCACTTGAACCAAGTGGGAGTTAATCTTCCAGGTGAGATAGTGGCTGACAGAATTCTCTAGACACTATCACCAAGCTACTAGAACTTCGTGATGAACTATGACATGCAAAGGATGGAGATGATCCCGGAGCTATTAGCGGTTCTTAGTACCGCAAAAGTAGAAATCAAGAAGGAGCATCAAGTGTTGATGGTTTAGCAAGACCACTGGTTTCAAAAGGGGTAAGGGCTAGAAGGGAAACTTCATGAATGGCAAACCTGTTGTCGCTCTGATGAAGGAACCCATGGTTGAACCCAAACCTCGAGACTAAGTGCTTCTATTGTAAGGGGAACGGTCACATGGTAGCGGAACCACCCCAAATACATGGTAGATATGATAACTGGCAACTTCAACAAAGTATATTTGATATACGTGTTATTGATGTGTACCTTAGTAGTACTCCTTGTAGCACCTGGGTATTGGATACCGGTTCAGTTGCTATTATTAGTGACTTGAAGCAAAAGCTACGGACTGAACGGAGACTAGCTAAGGGCGAGGTGACGATGTGTGTTGGAAGTGTTTCCAAGGTTGATAAGATCACCATCGCACACTTCCTCTATTTTTCGAGATTAGTGTTGAACCTAGATAAATGTTATCGGGTGTCTACGTTGAGCATGAATATGATTAGATCATGTTCATTACAATACGGTTATTCATTTAAGTCAGAGAATAATGGTTATTCTCTTTACATGAATAATACCTTTATGGTCATGCACCCAATGGTTTGTTGAATCTCGATCATAGTAATACACATGATGATAATATTAATGCCAAAAGATGTAGAGTTAATAATGATAGTACCACTTCCTTATGGCACTGCCGCTTAGGTCATTTTGGCATAAAATGCATGAAGAAACTCCATGCTGATGGATGTTTGGAGTCACTTGATTTTGAATCGCTTGACACATGCAAGCCAAGCCTCTTGGGCAGGATGACTAAGATCCCGTGTTCAGGTACAATGAAACGGGAAAGTGACTTGTTGGAAATCATACATGCTGATGTGTGTGATCCAATGAGAATTAAGGCGTGTAGTGGATATCGTTATTTTCTCATCTTCACCGACAATTTGAGTAGATATGGGTATATTTACTTAATGAAGCAAAAGTCTGAAACGTTTGAAAGGTTCAAAGATTTCAGAGTGAAGATTAAGAATCATCATAACAAGAAGATCATGTTCCTACGATCTGATCAAGGGGATATTATCTGAATTATGAGTTTGGCAATCACTTAAGACATTTTGGAATTGTTTCACAGTTGAAGCCACCTGGAACACCACAGTGTAATGGTGTGTCCGGACATCGTAATCGAACCTTATGAGATATGGTGCGATCTATGGTGTATCTTACCGATCTACCGCTATTATTTTGAGGTTATGCATTAGAGACAGCTGCATTCACTTTATATAGGGCACCATCTAAGTCCGTTGAGACAACGCCATATGAACTAAGGTTTGGCAAGAAACCGTAGTTGTCATTTCTCAATGTTTGGGGCTGCGAGGCTTATGGCTTCAGCCAGGAAAAGCTCGAACCCAAAGCGGACAAATACATCTTCATAGGATACCCAAAGGTGACAGTTGGGTATACCTCCTATCTCAGATCCAAGGGCAAAAATGTTTGTCCCTAAGAACGGGTCCTTTCTC
The DNA here is from genome assembly GCA_902687465.1 of Secale cereale. Classification (NCBI taxonomy): domain Eukaryota; kingdom Viridiplantae; phylum Streptophyta; class Magnoliopsida; order Poales; family Poaceae; genus Secale; species Secale cereale. The sequence goes on from LR738715.1 coordinate 148,316,907, forward strand.
GAGAAGGAGTTTCTCTCGAAAGAATTGAGTGGGAGGAAGATAGAACTTGATGAGGTCGTCGAACCCTCACTTCAACCGGAGAGTAGTGCAACACAGAAAGATGTTTCTGTGGAACCTACGACGTTGAAGAGGAAACTAATGATAGTGATCATGAAGCTCCAGATCAAGTTGCTATCGAACCTCGTAGGTCGACAAGGATATGTACTACTCCTGAGTAGTACGGTGATCCTGTCTTAGAGGTCATGTTGTTGGACAACGATGAACCTACGAACTATGGAGAAGCTATGGTGGGCCCATATTCCGACAAATGGATCTTTAAGACTAAGACGGACGTGGACGGTAATGTCACCGTCTATGAAGCTCGACTTGTGGCGAAGAGTTTTCCACAAGTTCAAGGAGTTGACTACGATGAGATTTTCTCACCCGTAGCGATGCTTAAGTCCGTCGGAATCATGTTAGCATTGGCTGCATTTTTCGATAAGGAAATCTGGCAGATGGATGTCAAAACAAGTTTCCTTACCGGTTTTCGTAAGGAAAGGTTGTATGTGATACAATCAGAAGGTTTTGCCGATCCTAAGGATGCTAAAAGATATGCTAGCTCCAGCGATCCTTCTATGGACTAGAGCAAGCATCTCGGAGTCGGAATATACACTTTGATGGAGTGATCAAAGTTTTTGGGTTTATACTAAGTTTGTTAGAAACTTGTATTTACAATAAAGTGAGTGGGAGCATCACAACATTTTTGATAAGTATATGTGAATAACATATTGTTGATCCGAAATGATGTAGAATTTCTGGAAAGCATAAAGGGTTGTTTGAAATGAGTTTTTCAAAGGAAGACCTAGATAAAGCTGCTTATTGGGCATCAAGATCTATACAGATAGATCAAGACGCCTGATGATACTTTCAAAAGGAACACACACCTTGGCATGATTTTGAAGGAGTTCAAAATAGATCAGTCAAAGAAGGAGTTCTTGCCTGATTTGTAAGGTGTGAAGTTGAGTAAGACTCAAAACTTGACCACGGCAGAAGGAAGAGGAAGGACGAAGGTCGTCCCCTATGCTTTTGTCATAGGCTCTATACGGTATGCCATGATGAGTACCGCACCTGATGTGTGCCTTGCCACATGTCTGGCAAGAGGGTACAAAGGTGATCCAGGAGTGGATCACTAGATAGTGGTCAAAATTATCCTTAGAGGAATAAGGAAATGTTTCTCGGTTATGGAGGTGATAAAGAGTTCGACGTAAACAGTTACGTCGATGCAAGCTTAACACCTATCCGGATAACTCTAAGTTGAGATACCGGATACGTATAGTGGAGCAACAGTTTGGAATAGCTCCAAGTGGAACGTGGTAGCAGCATCTATGATATGACATAAAGTTTTGCGAAGTACATAGGGATCTGAATGTTGCAGACCCGTTAACTACAACCTCTCTCACAAGCATAACATGATCAAACCCAGAACTCATTGAGTGTTAATCACATATTGATGTGAACTAGATTACTGACTCTAGTAAACTCTTTGGATGTTAGTCACATGGCGATGTGACCTGTGAGTGTTAATCACATAGCGATGTGGACTAGATTATTGACTCTAGTAAACTCTTTGGGTATTAGTCACATGGCGACGTGAACTATGAGTGTTAATCACATAGCGATGTGAACTAGATTATTGACTCTAGTGCAAGTGGGAGACTGTTGGAAATATGCCCTAGAGGCAATAATAAATTGGTTATTATTATATTTCCTTGTTCATGATAATCGTTTATTATCCATGCTAGAATTGTATTGATAGGAAACTAAGATACATGTGTGGATACATAGACAACACCGTGTCCCTAGTGAGCCTCTACTGGACTAGCTCGTTGATCAAAGATGGCTACGGTTTCCTAGCCATAGACATGAGTTGTCATTTGATAACGGGATCACATCATTAGGAGAATGATGTGATGGACAAGACCCAAACGATAAACGTAGCATATGATCGTGTCAGTTTATTGCTATTGTTTTCTGCATGTCAAGTATATGTTCCTACGACCATGAGATCATGCAACTCACTGACACCGGAAGAGTACCTTGTGTGTACCCAACGTCACAACGTAACTGGGTGACTATAAAGGTGCTCTACAGGTATCTCCGAGGGTGTCTGTTTAGTTGGCATGGATCAAGACTGGGATTTGTCACTCCGTATGACGGAGAGGTATCTCAGGGCCCACTCGGTAATACAACATCACAATGAGCTTGCAAGCAATGTGACCAATGAGTTGATCACGGGATCTTGTATTACGGAACGAGTAAAGAGACTTGCCGGTAACGAGATTGAACTAGGTATAGAGATACCGACGATCGAATCTCGGGCAAGTAACATACCGACAGACAAAGGGAACTATATACGGGATTGTCTGAATCCTTGACATCGAGGTTCAATCGATAAGATCTTCGTAGAATATGTGGGAACCAATATGGGCATCCAGGTCCCGCTATTGGTTATTGACCGTAGAGGTGTCTCAGTCATGTCTGCATAGTTCTCGAACCCGCAGGGTCTACACACTTAACGTTTGGTGATGATATAAGTATAGTCGAGTCATTATGTTGGTAACCGAAGGTTGTTCGGAGTCCCGGATGAGATCCCGGACGTGACGAGGAACTCCGGAATGGTCCGGGGATGAAGATTGATATATTGGATGATTGGAATCGGAGTCCGGAAGTGTTCCGGGGAGCACCGGGGAGTCGTCGGATGACCGAAAGGAGTTTCGGGGGGTCCCGGCAAGTGTTGCGGGCCTCATGGGCCAAAAAGGGGGAGGCACATCAGCCCACACAAGGGCTGTGCGCCCCCCCACAGCCCTCCCACGCAGCTAGGAGGGTGGGGGCGCCCCTAGGGCAGCCGGCCCCCTCTGGCTTGGGGGGCAAGGCGCCTAGGGGGGGCCACCCAAACCCTAGCCGCCCCCTCTCCCTTGTGGCCGCCACCCCCTAGGGGAAACCCTAGGGGCGCCTCCACTTCTCCCCTCCCCCTATATATAGAGAGGTAGAGAGAGGGCAGCCACAACCCTACGTGCCTTGGCGCTGCCTCTCCTCTCCCTCGTAGCATATCTTCTTCTCCGCAGTGCTTGGCGAAGCCCTGCTGAGTTTTCTCCACCACCACCTCCACCACGCCGTCGTGCTGCCGGAGGACTCGAGTTGCTACTTCACCATCGCTCGCTGGATCGAGGAGGTGAAGGCGTCATCAAGCCGTACGTGTGTTGAACGCGGAGGCGCCGTCCGTTCGGCGCTAGATCGGATCTTCCGCGATTTGAATCGCCGCGAGTACGACTCCATCAACCGCGTTCTAGTAACGCTTCCGCTTAGCGATCTACAAGGGTATGTGGATCCCCAACAACATCGTATAGGATGAACCTACCCGGCGATCCTCCCCTTGTCGCCCTGTGGGAAATCTATCACCGGGTTGTATCTAGAACTTGTCTGGGTGTGTTTTATTAAGTATCCAGTTCTAGTTGTCATGAGGTCGGAGTACAACTCCGGGTCGTACTTTTATCGAGGGACACGGCTATTTGAATAGATTAACTTCCCTGCAGGTGTGCACCACATTACCCAGCACGCTCGATCCCATTTGGCCGGACACACTTTCCGGGGTCATGCCCGTCCTCGGAAGATCAACATGTCGCAGCCCTACCTAAGCATAGTAGAGAGGTCAGCACGCCGGTCTAAGTCCGAAGCGCACAGGGGTCTGGGCCCATCGCCCAATGCACACCTGCACGTTACGAGGGCTGACGGTAAGCAGACCTAGCCGCTCCTAATACTAGAGCAGCGTTCAAGTCCAATCTGGCGTGCGCCGCTAAGTCGCTGACGTCAAGAAGGCTTCGGCAGATACCACGACGTCGAGTGCCCATAACTATTCTCACGTAGCTAGTTAGTGCGTATAGGCCCATGGCTAGACTCAGATCAAATACCAAGATCTCGTAAAGCGTGTTATTTTGAAGTAACCGCGAACAACGACCAAGGACCAGGCCGACCTGTCTCCCAGGTGGTCGCAACCCGCCATGTCGCTCTGCCACAAAGTAGCCATCAAGGGGCTGCCGGGAACCCAGGCCCACCACTACCTGTGTGGAACCACCTGCCCCTTTAGCCCCCATATCCGAATCATCATCATGAGTATGTAATAGTATAGTATATACCCGTGATCACCACCTGTAGTGATCACGGCCCGATAGTATAGCATGGCAGACAGACAAGAATGTAGGTCCACTAATGGAATACTAGCCTCCTATATTAAGCATTAGGATAGCAGGTAAAGGTATCAACTGTTGTAGCAACAATGACATGCTATGCAACAGAATATGTGTTATCGAATCATCAACAGTAGCAAACCTAATGCAAGAATAAGAGAGAAGAGAATGGGCGATATCTGGTGATCAAGGGCGGGGCTTGCCTTGAAGCTCTGTTTCACAGGAAGAAGGGTCGTCGGTGATGTAGTCGTACTCAGTGGCATTAGCGCCGGTCTCGGGGTCTATAGGAGAAGAAGAAGGGGGAAGAAACAACAAATACAAAGCAAACAAGCATCACAAAATATAACAAGGAAATACACGATGTCACGGGTGAGCTAACGCGGGGATAGGTGATACTGGCAAAGGGGGAAAACATCCGGGAAATTATTCCCGGTGTTTCGCGTTTTCGGATAGACGGACTAGAGGGGGACGGTTGCAGGTTCACTATGCTAGAGACGTGTGGTGCACGAACAGACTGCGTATTCGAATTCGTCTCGTCGTTCTGAGCAACTTTCATGTATTAAACTTTTCCATCCGAGTTATGGATAATTTCATATTATTTTTCAAAGTTTTATTAATATTCTAGAATGACTGGAATTGAACTAAATTCAAAAAACAAAGGCTAAAATACTAAGTACACCTGAAAGTGTACCCAGCCAGAAGCCATAGAGGCTGACTATGGGGCCCAGCTGCTAAGTCAGTAGCTGACTCTGTTGATCTCATCCACTAAAACAGTGGATGGGCCCCATCTGTCATGGAGAGAGGGCTTAATCAATGGTTTAACTAATTAAAGGGCGGGGGCCCATGTGTCAGCGACATATTAAGTTAGCAGGGGAATTATTTTCATTAGTTAATTAGGATGGGACCCAGTGGTCAGTGGTTGTTAGCGATGCTTAATTAACCATGCTAATGACGAGCCCCACCGGCGTTTAAACACCGGCGCACTCCGGCGCCGATAGAGCACGACAGAGGCTCGGTATGGCGTCTCCGGCATCCATTCAAACGGCGGTTTTGCCTGGCAGGCTCCTACGGACGAGCCGCGTTGAACCATGGTGGCCTCAAGTGCTGGAGCGGCTGAGAGTGATGGCAACGACGATGGGAGCGCCGGCCTAAACAAGACCTCGACGGGATCGAGTCTATGGGCAGCGCATGAGCCAACGGAGAAGGGGAGAAGCAGCGGTAGCTCACCCCGTAGCTTTTGGCGTGCTCAGACGCGTCGGGGAGGTCGAGGCGGTGCAGATCGACAGTGGGAGGCGCACGGTGGCTGACGAGGAAGAAGGCCCGGATCCGGCGATGTGTGGGCGCCCAGCCGGAGCTGGTGGCCGTAGCCAATGCAATGGAATTTGTGGAGCTCGTGGACACCTTCCCGTGGTGCCGGGTCGACAGAGAGCACGCCGGCGAGGGTGGCCATGGCGACGGTTTTTCGGGTGTGCGCGGGAGAGATCATGGTGGCGCGAGGAGGAACAGAGGAGTGGCTAGGGTTCGCTAGGGGTCACGCGCAATTCACTTGTAGGCGTCGGCGACGGCAGGGAGACGGCGGATGCTTGGCATGTGGTTGATCCGCGACGTGGACGGGGTGCGCTCGGCCAACGAACCTCGATGAGCAGTAGGAAGGAGAAGAGGGGTAGGTGATACGTCTCCAACTTATCTATAATTTTTTATTGTTCCATGCTATTATTTATGATGTTTTGGATGTTTAATGGGCTTTGTCATACACTTTTATATTATTTTTGGGACTAACCTACTAACCCAAAGGCCCAGTCCAGATTGCTGTTTTTTTGCCTATTTAAGGGTTTTGCAGAAAAATATATATCAAATGGAGTCCAAACGAAATAAAACCTTCGGGAAATATATTTTTGGAGAAAATCACGCACGGGAGATTTGAGAACCACGGAGTAGGGCACACGTAGTGCCTACGAGGGTGGGGGCGCCCCCCTATAGGGCGCGCCCCCTGCCTCGTGCGCCCCATGTTTGGCCCCCGGTGCCCCCCTTCCTCCTATATATACCTACGTACCCCGAAACCATCAGAACAACAGAGAAAGCCCTAGTTCCACCGCCGCAACCTTCTGTTCCCGTGAGATCCCATCTTGGGGCCTGTTCCGGAGCTCCGCCGGAGGGGGGATCTTCCACGGAGTGCTTCTACATCATCGTCATCGCCTCACCATGAGTTGTGAGTAGTTTACGACAGACCTTCGGGTCCATAGCTAGTATCTAGATGGCTTGTTCTCTCTCTTTGGATCTCAATACAAAGTTCTCCTCGGTCTTCGAGGAGATCTATTCGATGTAATCTCTTTTTGCGGTGTGTTTGTCGAGATCCGATGAATTGTGGGTTTATGATCAAGATTATCTATGAGAAATATTTGGTTCTTCTCTGAACTCTTTATGTATGATTATAATATCCTTGCAAGTCTCTTCGAATTATTGGTTTGGTTTGGCCTACTAGATCTATAGTTCTTGCAATGGGAGAAGTGCTTGGCTTTGGGTTCAATCTTGCGGTGTCCTTTCCCAGTGATAGTAGGGGCAGCAAGGCACGTATTGTATTGTTGCCATCGAGGATAAAAAGATGGGGTTTATATCACTAAGTTTGAGTTTATCCCTCTACATCATGTCATCTTGCTTAAAGCGTTACTCTGTTCTTATGAACTCAATACACTAGATGTATGCTGGATAGCGGTCGATGTGTGGAGTAATAATAGTAGATGCAGAATCATTTCGGTCTACTTGTCTCGGACGTGATGCCTATATATAATGATCATGCCTAGATAGTCTCATAATTACTCGCTTTTCTATCAATTGCTCGACAGTAATTTGTTTACCCGTCGTAGAATATCGCTATCATGAGAGAAGTCACTAGAGAACACTATGGCCCCTGGGTCTATTCTCAACATATCAATCTACAATCTACTTTACTTTTCCGCTTTTACTTTCCGTTCTTGTAACCAAAAATACCAAAAATATCAAACTATCATCTCTATCAGATCTCACTTTCGTAAGTGACCATAAAGGGATTGACAACCCCTTATCGTGTTGGTTGCGAAGTTCTTATTTGTTTGTGCAGGTGCGAGGGACTCGCGCGTGGTCTCCTACTGGATTGATACCTTGGATCTCAAAAACTGAGAGAAATACTTACGCTACTATGCTGCATCACCCTTTCCTATTCGAGGGAATACAACGCAAGCTCGAGAAGTAGCAAGAAGAATTTTTGGCGCCGTTGCCGGGGAGGCTTACGCAAAATTCATATACCAAGTACCTATCACACACATTTATCCTTCATATTACATTTTTTGCCTCTCGTTTTCCTCTCCCCCACTTCACCCTTGCCGTTTTATTTGCCCTTCTTCTGTCGTGTGTTTGCCGTTTGCTTGCTTCTTGTTTGCTTGTGTTGCTATGTGCCCCCTGTTAGCTTGCATCTTCGCTTGCTAAATTATGGATCCTCATCCACTTGCTAATCTCTTTAAGAGATCCAATTATGTTGAATCTATTGCTAGTGAGTTGTGTGCACTAGATTATCTTTATGGGGTTTTGCTTGAAATTTATGAATCTGAAAATTGTGAGGAATTGTAAAAAGAAAAAGTGATTCATGTTAGTTCCTTTGATGAAAAGCATGATTGCAATGATGTTATTATTGTCACACCCTGCATTTTGTAACATGTCATTTGCATCAATGAAGCATGAAAATTTGAACCAGCAATTTTTTTTGGCATCATTTGGCTTTTATTTGGAATTGAGTTCTTTCTTCCTGTGTTTTTCATGTGCTCATTAAAGTCAACTATTACCTCTTGTAGAATTCATCTCCATACCCAAAACTTCTGCCCAATGATCATACCAAGTGTTTATAGCAGTATAGTATTTTCTTATAAAATTAATTTGGCCAAAATGTATTTTTAAAATTTAGTATTCCAAAAACCCCTGAATTGAGGTTTGCACTGCATGTGCTTGATTTAGGGTGACAAAATTATTTCAAAAAGTATATTTGAGACCTAGTAGTCATAGGACTCCCAGAAACCACAAAAGTATAGTTTTAAAAGTTATTTTCCTATTTTATTTAAAAGCTTTTTCTTAAGGCCAAAAATGGTCTTTAATAGGGGAAAATTATTTAATTATTTCAAAAATATTTGCCAAAATTCAGGGAGACTCATAGGACATATATTGTCCATATATAAGAGTTTCAACACTTGGTCATGTTCAAAATAATGGGCTAATCCCTCTAAAACCCTTTCTGGATATTTCAAGCTTTTGAAATATTTACAAAGGAAATATTATCTAAAACTTCCAGGGAAATTCTATCATGTCATATATGACATATTTGATGATCTTGCCAAGCCCCATGCCTTGGGAAGCAAGATTACATCCTCAAAACCCTTCAAAACCATTCTGTCCATATTTGAAGTTTGAGCAACTTTACATTGCCAAACTTGTCCAAATGCTCTCAAACTTGTTGCACATGCTAGAATGGCCAAATAAGGCATCTACACCAAATGACACAAGATTTGGAGTAGGGTAACTTGGTCAGAATACCCCAAAACCATTTCTGTTCAAATTCAAATTTGAACAACTTTACATTACCAACTTTTTATCTGGAGCTTCAAACTTTGGGAGCATGATCAGTACCCCAAATGATGAAACTACACCAAGTGGTGCATCAAGGGGAGATGATTAGCTTGACTTAAACATGATGAAGCCATTTTTGTTGAATTCTAGGGTTCACCAAAGTTACACGGGCTAGTTTCTTCAAATGAGCCCAAATTTGGTGAAACACCCTATTTCCATATGACATTCAATCCTGTTAAGTGCCATGGCTAGTGGAGATAATTTGCTTTCCCAAAACATGATGAAACACCTTCTGCTATTTTACCAAAACAATCATCTTGACCTCTTTTACTATTTACTTTTGCTTCAACTTTCTACCACAGCGTCACCTAGTTACATTCTACCTCCAGTAACTCCCCCATGTCCACAGCTCCATGATTGAGGGGTGAAAACCCCAATTCACCATGCTGGACAGCCAAAACCTACCCATCTACCAGCTTCACTCCTCTCTCATTGATCATCCAGAGCATCCAAGGCCACATCTGAGTTGTTTACTTCGTGCTGGACCCCCCAGACACGACGGACACGCCCAGTGAGCCAACGGCATGCCGTGGCATGCGATAAGCACGCTCCAGAGCGCGCTACAGTGCGCACCCGCACTGTAGCTTCGCCCAATCCCTCGCCCCCGACCACCTCGTGCTCCCCCCTCGCGCCATTCGATGCGCCTCGGCGTCTGCGACTCTCCCCGGCGCTGTCCCCCTTCTCCCTCTCCCTCCAGTGGCCGCCCTCGCATGCGCGCTGGCCGCCCGCGAGCTCCAACCTCTGGCCTCACACAAGCGCGCCCTCTGGAGCATTCCCCGCTCGTCCTCTCCCCTCTACTAGGCGTAGACCTCATCCATGATCGTCCCCGACTCGAACACAAGCGCCTACACGGCCTCTGGCCTCGCCCGTAACCTCCCCGACGCACGAGTCCACGGTGGACCGGGGCTCGACTATATAAGCACGCCCCGAGCCTCTCCAGCAGCACCCATCTCCTCCCCGTACTCCGAGAAGCTCACCAGCACCACCCACTCGCCCTCAGAGAGCCTTAGTGCTCGGGATCGACCGGAGCTCCGCCGCCTCGGGCGACCGGAGATCTCGCGGTACAGCCTCGCTCCGCCCCAACTCTTGGTCGATCTGGAGCCATCGGACCCCACTGACCCATTCCCCTCCTTGTCCCACTCCTATTGCAGCCCGGAGTGAGCCAGCCAGGATCTTCCCGACGCTCCTCCGCCGTTCCACCTCGCCGCCGATGAACCTGGCCCCTCCGGCGGCCAATTCTAGGACCACTACATCCGCGACTCCTCCCTGAGCACGACCGTGCCCTCAGTTTGCCCCACCGTGCCCGGAATCGCCGCCGGTGAGCTCGCCGCCCCTCTGGCCGTGAGGTTGAAGATGACAGGCGGGCCCCGCCTGCCATCCTCACCACTCTCTCCCTCCCCTCTCAGCCACTGGCCGCCGGGCCCCGCCCGTCAGGTTTAAAAACCTGGCGCGCGCGCGCTGGCGCCCGTGCGGTGGGCTATTCGCCCTGGGCCGTGCACTGTGGCCGTTCTGTCCCAGTGGCACATGGCCTTTTTCTCTTTTTCTTTTCTGTGAATATTTCAAATAATTTCACAGAAATAAATATTTGTCCAAATGAATTAATTCCAACTCCTAAAAACTTGTAAAATTCCAACCTATTTAATGGTGTCACTTTCACACATATCCATGAACCTTTTCTGTTCTGTTCAAATTTAAATTCATATTTCAACAATAAAACTTCTGTTCTAATATTCTTAGACTCCATTCTGCCACTCCAAAACTCAAACTAAGAATTTTTGCCATCTTAGTTTTCTCTCTAGTATTTAACAAAAATAAGTTGACATTTTTCTGAGCACTTTGATTTTTCTGTTTTTATTGTGGTCTTATTTTCCCGTTGTTATTTTGCGACGATTAGATACCGTATTTGACGAGGTTGCTGAGGAAGAAGGTGGGGAAGGATTTGAAGACTTTGAAGACCTAGCCAATCTACGCAAGCATCCCTTTGACCATGATACACTTGTGTTCTTCGGAAACCGTTTGTTTCCGGATGCATGATGATAAGAGTTATGGTGGTAACCTAGTTTAAAACCACCACATGATGCATGCTTTACTCTTGATCTTGCTATGTGCTTGATGCAATGCCAATGGTTAGTAGTGATGCTTAGTGATGCATGTGTGCCATGTAACCTACGTGATTGCATTCTTTTCATAAACCCCATCGGGTGCCCCTAATGCCCGAGGGTGACATTGAGTTGGGTCATCACTTGAGGAAGAAGTGATGTGCCGGTAAAGATCTTGTGCATGGGTGAAATGATGGATTAGATTTATGTGTGACTACCTTTCCAACCAAACATGTGCAACCACTCTACCCCTTATGGGACGGGGCTTTATTGATTACTTAGGCCGATACTAGCATGGTGCCCGCATTACTAGTGACGGGAAGACTTGAGGTCTTTCCCGGGACGGGGTCGTGCTTGATAGACGACCATGACTGTTTTTACAGGGCACCGGACACACCGTTGGTCCCTTCGGGTACGCGTGACATTGAGATTAGGGCAAGTCCCATGATCTATTGTTTGTACTCGAGGGCCGTGTACCAATGAGTGGACCCTATGTTAGTGTCGTCTAAGGAAAGATAATGACCGCGTGCTTCCCCCGAGTACTTGAGGTACTGCGGGATCGTGGGTGACACGAAAGCTTCCCGGATCTTGTGGGTAAAGTGCGCAACCTCTGCAGAGTGTAAAACTATTCGAATAGCCGTGTCCCCGGTCATGGACAGTTGGGTGGTGCTACTTAAACTATGTCCAGAATTTTACTACATCGGTGAAAGTATGTGTGTGTGATGGGTCAAGGTGGTGACTTGACTCGTTGAGCTGAATCATATTCATGTTGATATTGGTAACCTGTCCTCGAGGTTACGTGAATTTATTGATGCATATACTTGATGGTAGAATATTTACTCTAGCTCGTAGCTAGATTGTTCATTGTTATTCAATTGCATTGTTACCTTGAACCAAATCATGGGTTGCTTGCGAGTACATTCAAAGTACTCATTGGCTTGCCACTGGTTATTTAATTGGCCAGGCATGGAGGAACAGGAATATGAAGAAGAGTTTTATGGAGACGAACATGCGAACTAGGACGCTATCCCAGTCAGAATGCCTGTAGGGTTAAGGCAGATGGCATGGGTTCTACTTATCATCGAAGACTTCCGCTATTCGAGTTATTTGCTATTCAGCCCTTGAGGCTTTATCTATGTAAGACTTGGCCATAATGGCCATAATTTGTGTAAGATGGTATGTATGGATGTAAGACTCTTGTTATTCAGCTTCTGTGTGTTCAGTGAGCATTGATCTCTGGGATCACTGTACATGTGCATTCGGTGATCTCGACTTCTAAGTCGGGGTCCCCACAGAGCTGGTATCATAGCCATCCTAACTGTAGGAAGCCTTAGTTAGCATGGGCGTTAGTTAGATGAGACCCCTTTTTTCAAAAACCTTCTGAACCTCTCTTCTTTTCTAAACCTGAGATATCATCAGCTTATTAACCTCTCCTATTTAACCTTTGTAGATGGCCGCTGTACCTGAAGAGCACCTGACCACTGGGTTTCCCTTGCTTCTCGAGGATAGCCTCCAGGAGTGCCAGTTCCACCGAGCGCCCATCCTCACCTACCTTGAGCATTGGGTTAGCGACACTGAGGTGGAGTACCATGTGGAAGTGATCGTGAAGGCAAAAGATCCTCCCACAAGTTGGTTCTTTGAGGGACCCCAGATGGCAACACTACCTCTCGCTGTCGAGGCTGCTGCACTCAAGGCACTAACCCGTCTCCGTGAGCTTTTTCCGGAGATGGCAGCCAAGATGACAACCCGCTTCTTGCCTTACCAGAAGGAAGGTGAAGATGAAAGCAACGCACTAGCCCCTCCACTGAAGGAAGGACACCCGCTTCGATTCCAGAACTACTTCAGTCTATGTGCCGACAGCTTGGCACAAGATTTGGCCGCAGAATCGATGAAGCTCCGAGAAGAACTTCACAAGACCAAGGCACTTCTTCGTCGAGCACAAGAGAAGACAGATAGGATCAAGAAGGAAGGAGCACCTCCGGGACAGTCCGCTATCGAGTACCAAGGCGGAAGACCCTCAGGAGATGTATCTTCCAAGGATGAAGTACCACCTCGACGACGCCGTATGACGGCAAGGGAATATCGCAAGCTTTTCCCTGCACCACCGACGAAGCACCGTCGTATCCAACTCCTCCACTCCCCCACACCCTCAAGTGACAAGGGGGCCCAGACAGATGAAGACAAGGAGGAAGACCCAGAAGAGCCAGAATACGCGACCGAGCATTCCGCCGCTTAGGCATTATTCGCTATTCGGATATGCCAGTTCGTGACCTCTACGGTAGGATAGGTCGTGTAACCCCTATGCGCAGTCGAGTCCTTGTATGGTTCATATGAAACCATCTAGTGTTTGCTTTTGTTGTGTTTGGATGTATGTCGTATTCTTCCTTCGGGAATATGTAAGCGACTGCATCACCCACTTGGATTTTAATGAATGTGTTTTGGCCTTTCGGCCCTTGCATGATTTGATTAGTGTCACACCCACCCCCTTACTAGGCACCCATCTATCTTGCTTTCCCTCTTCCAAGTCATGAGACCTTTTATCGCTCCAACATGATGCCTGTTGTAACTCGTACTGGTACCTCTACCCAGCAGCCTGAAGCCGGAGCATCCGCTCAATCAGAGGCAGGCCACGACCAAACCAACGACCAAGCTCCACCACCACCTCCTCCGAACATGGACATGGCTCAGCTTCTCCAAGCTTTCCGAGAGGAATGCCAAGCCAACACCGCAGCCCTTCAGTTGATTGCTCAAGCTGTCACCAACAACCGCCAGCCGGCGGCGAATGGCAATGGACGTTCCACGTTGGCAGAGTTCAAGAAGCATGCACCACCAACTTTCATTGAGACTGCTGAACCCCTGGATGCAGAGGACTGGGTCCGCACCATTGAGGACTTGCTGGAACTAGTCGGATGCACCGAAGACCGCGAGAAGGTGGCGTATGCAGCCCACTGCCTCGGGGGGACTGCTAGAGCTTGGTGGGATGGATTCAAGGTCATGCATGCTAGACAAGACATCACTTGGGACAACTTCAAGGCAGAATTCCATAGAGCCCACATTCCTTCCGGAATCATGGCCATCAAGAAGCGTGAATTCCGAGCTCTGAAGCAAGGAAGTGGCACTGTCAAGGAGTACATGCAGAAGTTCAGTGTTCTGTCAAGGTATGCCCCTGAAGATGTCAGCACTGATGCTGCAAAAAGGGAGCGCTTCATGGAAGGCCTCAATCAGACTCTGCAGTACTCGCTTGTCGTGTGCGACTGCCCGACCTTCCCTGACCTGGTGAACAAAGCACTCATGCTTGAAGACAAGCGGCGTGCTCTGGAAGACACTCGCAAGCGCAAGATGGTCAGCAAGGGAAGTTCCAGCAACCAGAAGCCTCGTCCGTGGCAGTCAGCCCCGGCCAAGCCAACCTATCAGCAACCAAGAGCTCCTGCACCTCGCACCAACTATCAGCCTCAGCAGTATGCCAACCCAAGGCCAGCTTTCAACCCCAATAACAGTGGTGGCAACAAGATCAACAATCCAAACCAAGTCACTTGCTTTGGATGTGGTCAGTCAGGACACATCTCAAGGGTGTGCCCCAACAAGAAGCCTGATGCCCCGCGCCCCAATGCGCAGAACCCAGGACAAGGCCGCGGGATGCCACCAAGGAACCCAGCTCCTCGCAACCCGCCTAACCATGGGAAGGGGCGTGTGAATCACGTCACTGCTGAAGAAGCCCAGGAAGACCCGGACGTCGTGCTGGGTACGTTCCTCGTCAACTCAGCACATGCAACTGTCTTGTTTGATTCTGGAGCCACGCATTCATTTGTCACTCAAAGATTTGCATTAAAAAGTGGCATGACCCCTACACCCCTGAATAACCCCATGGTGGTACAAACCCCCAGAGCAGAGATGAGAGACAAGATAGGCTGTAAAGGAGTCAGTATTACCATTAACGGTGTAGATTTCCTAGTAGACCTTATCGTCCTGAGATCACAAGGCTTGGATGTGATCCTAGGCATGAATTGGCTCAGCAAGCACCAAGGCTTGTTAGACTGTGCCAATCGGACTGTCACTGTGAACAATGACCAAGGAGTCGAAGTTAAGTTTGCTTCCAACTCCTCTTCCGCTCAAGCCGCTCAAGTCAACTATCTATCTGAAGTTGGGCTAGAGCAAGTACCGGTGGTATGCGAGTATCCCGATGTCTTTCCGGATGAGCTACCGGGAATGCCTCCTGACCGTTACATTGAGTTCATCATCGAGCTCGTGCCCGGGGCAGGACCCATCTATAAGAAGCCTTATAGAATGGGGACGGAAGAATTAGCCGAGTTGAAGAAGCAACTGGAAGAGCACCTGAGGAAGGGGTTTATCCGCCCAAGTGCCTCCCCTTGGGGATCACCTGTTCTGTTTGTGGCAAAGAGGGACGGTACTATCCGCTTATGCATTGACTATCATTCCCTCAATGAAGTTACAATCAAGAACAAATATCCACTTCCCAAGATTGAAGATCTGTTTGATCAGCTCAGCGGAGCCAAGGTGTTCTCCAAGATCGACCTCAAATCTGGGTACTACCAACTGAAGATCAGACCCCAAGATATTCCGAAGATGGCATTCGTAACCAGATATGGCCTGTACGAGTGTACGGTCATGTCCTTTGGGTTAACCAATGCCCCAGCTTACTTCATGTATCTCATGAATAAAGTCTTCATGGAATATTTGGACAAGTTTGTTGTTGTCTTCATCGATGACATTCTTGTCTTCTCGAAGACGGAGGAAGAGCACGAGCAACATTTGAGGATGGTCCTAGACAAGCTTCGGGAGCACCAACTATATGCCAAATTCAGCAAGTGTGAGTTCTGGCTGCATAAAGTTGGATTCTTAGGTCATATCTTGACCGAAGAAGGATTATCAGTTGATCCCGCAAAGATCGAAGCTGTGACCCAATGGCAATCTCCAACGACCGTCAAGGAAGTCAGAAGCTTCCTCGGGCTTGCGGGCTACTACCGCAAATTCGTGGAAGGATTCTCTATCATTGCCCAGCCAATGACTCAGCTCCTCAAGAAGGACAAGAAGTTCGAGTGGATGCCGAAATGCGATGAGAGCTTCCAAGAGCTCAAGAAGAGGTTGACCACCGCCCCAGTTCTGGCAACACCTGATATTCACAAGGAGTTCGTGATATATTGTGATGCCTCTCAAACTGGATTGGGAAGCGTTCTGATGCAAGAAGGCAGAGTCATAGCTTACCTCTCCAGGCAGCTACGACCTCATGAAGAGAACTATGCTACTCACGATCTTGAGTTAGCGGCAGTGGTTCATGCCTTGAAGACATGGCGGCATTACCTCCTAGGGAAACGGTGTGAGATATACAAAGACCACAAAAGTCTGAAGTACATTTTCACCCAAAAGGAATTGAACATGAGGCAGCGAAGATTGTTGGAACTCATCAAAGATTATGACCTCAGTGTTCAATATCACCCCGGGAAGGCTAACATGGTGGCCGATGCCTTAAGCAGGAAGGCTTGCTCCTTGAATGCCATAATTCAAAAGAGGCAGCCATCCCTGTTTAAGGAGTTCAAACAATTCGGTTTGGAATTGGTCACCCCTGGATTTTTGGATCATTTGGAAGTCAAACCAACCCTGATGGACGAAGTCAAGAAGGCGCAAGGCGGGCACGCAAGCATTGAAGGTATCAAGAAGAAGATGAAGCTAGGCAAGGCCCCAGGATTTTCCGAGGACGAGCACGGGATTGTTTGGTACAAAGGCCGCATCTACGTACCAAACAAGATGGAGTTGAAAAACCTGATCCTGCAAGAAGCCCACGACACTCCATATTCCATCCACCCTGGAGGAACCAAGATGTACGAAGACTTGAAGGAAAGATTCTGGTGGCACGGGATGAAAAGAGAGATTGCAACCTATGTTGC
This sequence comes from Secale cereale, assembly GCA_902687465.1. Taxonomy (NCBI): domain Eukaryota; kingdom Viridiplantae; phylum Streptophyta; class Magnoliopsida; order Poales; family Poaceae; genus Secale; species Secale cereale. The sequence continues at coordinate 148,333,782 of LR738715.1, forward strand.
CAAGTGTGATGTGTGCCAAAGGGTCAATGCTGAATATCAGCGACCCGCCGGATTGCTCCAACCACTCAAGGTTCCTGAGTGGAAGTGGGATAAGGTCGGAATGGACTTCATCACTGGATTACCAAGGTCGAATAGAGGACATGACTCCATCTGGGTCATAGTCGACCATTTGACCAAGGTGGCCCATTTCATTCCTGTCAAGACTACTTATGATGGCAACCGGCTGGCAGCTCTCTACATCAACAGAATCGTAAGCCTTCACGGCGTTCCCAAGGAGATTGTGTCAGATCGAGGAACCCAGTTCACCTCAAGGTTCTGGAGGAAGTTCCAAGAAGCCTTGGGAACCAAATTGTCTTTCAGCACGGCCTTCCACCCACAGACCGGAGGTCAAACAGAACGAGTAAATCAAATTCTCGAAGACATGCTCCGAGCCTGTGTCTTGGCATATGGAGCCAAGTGGGAAGGTTGCCTCCCTTTTGCCGAGCTCTCCTATAACAACAGTTATCAGTCAAGCCTTCAGATGGCACCATTTGAGGTGTTGTACGGACGCAGATGTCGCACACCCCTCAACTGGTCAGAGACTGGAGAAGGGCTAGTCTTTGGACCGGATATTCTCCGCGAAGCAGAAGAGCAAGTCCAACTAGTCAGAGAGCGTTTGAAGGTAGCCAAGTCAAGGCAGAAGAGCTATGCTGACACTCACCGTCGGGACATGAGTTTCCATGTCGGGGATCATGTATACCTACGGGTAACTCCTCTAAAGGGAACCAAGCGTTTCCACGTCAAGGGGAAGCTCGCACCGAGGTTCATTGGAACCTTTGAGATCACTGCACGACGAGGAGAAGTGGCTTACCAGTTGGAACTACCACCTGAGCTATCCAATGTGCACAACGTATTCCACGTGTCACAACTCCGGAAATGTCTCCAAGTTCCGAACAAGCCTTATCTCTACAAGGATGTTGATCACCAAGCCATTGATCTCCAGCCTGATTTGACCTACCGCGAGAAGCCCATTCGCATTCTGGATGAAGCAGAACGACGGACGCGAAGCCGCACCATCAAGTACTTCAAGGTCCAGTGGAGCAACCACACTAAAGCAGAAGCAACCTGGGAACGTGAAGACTATCTTATATCCGAGTTTCCCGATCTCTTTTAAGACCTAGTTTAGGAATCTCGGGGATGAGATTCTTGTAAGGGGGGTAGGTCTGTCACAATCTGCATTTTGTAACATGTCATTTGCATCAATGAAGCATGAAAATTTGGACCAGCAATTTTTCTTGGCATCATTTGGCTTTTATTTGGAATTGAGTTCTTTCTTCCTGTGTTTTTCATGTGCTCATTAAAGTCAACTATTACCTCTTGCAGAATTCATCTCCATACCCAAAACTTCTGCCCAATGATCATACCAAGTGTTTATAGCAGTATAGTATTTTCTTATAAAATTAATTTGGCCAAAATGTATTTTTAAAATTTAGTATTCCAAAAACCCCTGAATTGAGGTTTGCACTGCAAGTGCTTGATTTAGGGTGAGAAAATTATTTCAAAAAGTATATTTGAGACCTAGTAGTCATAGGACTCCCAGAAACCACAAAAGTATAATTTTAAAAGTTATTTTCCTATTTTATTCAAAAGCTTTTTCTTAAGGCCAGAAATGGTCTTTAATAGGGGAAAATTATTTAAGTATTTCAAAAATATTTGCCAAAATTCAGGGAGACTCATAGGACATATATTGTCCATATATAAGAGTTTCAACACTTGGTCATGTTCAAAATAATGGGCTAATCCCTGTAAAACCCTTTCTGGATAGTTCAAGCTTTTGAAATATTTACAAAGGAAATATTCTCTAAAAATTCCAGGGAAATTCTATCATGTCATATATGACATATTTGATGATCTTGCCAAGCCACATGCCTTGGGAAGCAAGATAACATCCTCAAAACCCTTCAAAACCATTCTGTCCATATTTGAAGTTTGAGCAACTTTACATTGCCAAACTTGTCCAAATGCTCTCAAACTTGGTGCACATGCTATAATGGCCTAATAAGGCATCTAGACCAAATGGCACAAGATTTGGAGTAGGGTAACTTGGCCAGAATACCCCAAAACCATTTCTGTTCAAATTAAAATTTGAACAACTTTACATTACCAACTTTTTATCTGGAGCTTCAAACTTTGGGAGCATGATCAGTACCCCAAATGATGAAACTACACCAAGTGGTGCATCAAGGGGAGATGATTAGCTTGACTTAAACATGATGAAGCCATTTCTGTTGAATTCTAGGGTTCACCAAAGTTACATGGGCTAGTTTCTTAAAATGAGCCCAAATTTGGTGAAACACCCTATTTCCATATGACATTCAATCCTGTTAAGTGCCATGGCTAGTGGAGATCATTTGCTTGCCCAAAACATGATCAAACACCTTCTGCTATTTTACCAAAACCATCATCTTGACCTCTTTTACTATTTACTTTTGCTTCAACTTTCTACCACTGCTTCACCTAGTTACGTTCTACCTCCAGTAACTCCCCCATGTCCACAGCTCCATGATTGAGGGGTGAAAACCCCAATTCACCATGCTGGACAGCCAAAACCTACCCATGTACCAGCTTCACTCCTCTCTCACTGATCATCCAGAGCATCCAAGGCCACATCTGAGTTGTTTACTTCGTGCTGGACCCCCCAGACACGGCGGACACCCCCAGTGAGCCAACGGCATGCCGTGGCATGCGATAAGCACGCTCCAGAGCGCGCTACAGTGCGCACCCGCACTGTAGATTCGCCCAATCCCTCGCCCCCGACCACCTCGTGCTCCCCCCTCGCGCCATTCGATGCGCCTCGGCGTCTGCGACTCTCCCCGGCGATGTCCCCCTCCTCCCTCTCCCTCCAATGGCCGCCCTCGCACGCGCGCTGGCCGCCCGCGAGCTCCCACCTCTGCCCTCACACGCGCGCGCCCTCTGGAGCATTCCCCGCTCCTCCTCTTCCCTCTACTAGGCGTAGACCTCATCCATGATCGTCCCCGACTCGAACACAAGCGCCTACACGGCCTCTGGCCTCGCCCGTAACCTCGCCGGCGCATGAGTCCACGGTGGATCGGGGCTCGGCTATATAAGCACGCCCCGAGCCTCTCCAGCAGCACCCATCTCCTCCCCGTACTCCCAGAAGCTCACCAGCACCACCCACTCGCCCTCAGAGAGCCTCAGTGCTCGGGATCGACCGGAGCTCCGCCGCCTCGGGCGACCGGAGATCTCGCGGTACAGCCTCGCTCCGCCCCAACTCTTGCTCGATCTGGAGCCATCGGACCCCACTGACCCATTCCCCTCCTTCTCCCACTCCTATTGCAGCCCGGAGCGAGCCAGCCAGGATCTTCCCAACGCTCCTCCACCGTTCCACCTCGCCGTCGACGAACCTGGCCCCTCCGGCGGCCAACTCCAGCACCACTACATCCGCGACTCCTCCCTGAGCACGACCGTGCCCTCAGTTTGCCCCGCCGTGCCCGGAATCGCCGCCGGTGAGCACGCCGCCCCTCTGGCCGTGAGGTTGAAGATGACAGGTGGGCCCTGCCTGTCATCCTCACCGCTCTCTCCCTCCCCTCTCTGCCACTGACCGCCGGGCCCCGCCCGTCAGGTTTAAAAACCTGGCGCGCTGGCGCCCGTTGTTATTTTGCGACGATTAGATACCGTATTTGACGAGGTTGCTGAGGAAGAAGGTGGGGAAGGATTTGAAGACTTTGAAGACCAAGCCAATCCAGGCAAGCAGCCCTTTGACCATGATACACTTGTGTTCTTCGGAAACCGTTTGTTTCCGGATGCATGATGATAAGAGTTATGGTGGTAACCTAGTTTAAAACCACCACATGATGCATGCTTTACTCTTGATCTTGCTATGTGCTTGATGCAATGCCAATGGTTAGTAGTGATCCTTAGTGATGCATGTGTGCCATGTAACCTTCGTGATTGCATTCTTTTCATAAACCCCATCGGGTGCCCCTAATGCCCGAGGGTGACATTGAGTTGGGTCATCACTTGAGGAAGAAGTGATGTGCCGATAAAGATCTTGTGCATGGGTGAAATGATGGATTAGATTTATGTGTGACTACCGTCCCAACCAAACATGTGCAACCACTCTACCCCTTATGGGACGGGCCTTTATTAATTACTTAGGCTGATACTAGCATGGTGCCCGCGTTACTAGTGACGGGAAGACTTGAGGTCTTTCCCGGGACGGGGTCGTGCTTGATAGACGACCATGACTGTTTTTACAGGGCACCGGACACACCGTTGGTCCCTTCGGGTACGCGTGACATTGAGATTAGGGCAAGTCCCATGATCTATTGTTTGTACTCGAGGGCCGTGTACCAACGAGTGGACCCTATGTTAGTGTCGTCTAAGGAAAGATAATGACCGGGTGCTTCCCCCGAGTACTTGAGGTACTGCGGGATCGTGGGTGACACGAAAGCTTCCCGGATCTTGTGGGTAAAGTGTGCAACCTTTGCAGAGTGTAAAACTATTCGAATAGTCGTGTCCCCGGTCATGGACAGTTGGGTGGTTCTACTTAAACTATGTCCGGAATTTTACTACATCGGTGAAAGTATGTGTGTGTGATGGGTCAAGGTGGTGACTTGACTCATTGAGCTAAATCCTATTCATGTTGATATCGGTAACCTGTCCTGGAGGTTACGTGAATTTATTGATGCATATACTTGATGGTAGAATATTTACTCTAGCTTGTAGCTAGATTGTTCATTGTTATTCAATTGCATTGTTACCTTGAACCAAATCATGGGTTGCTTGCGAGTACATTCAAAGTACTCATTGGCTTGCCACTGGTTATTTAATTGGCCAGGCATGGAGGAACAGGAATATGAAGAAGAGTTTTATGGAGACGAACATGCGAACTAGGACGCTATCCCAGTCAGAATGCCTGTAGGGTTAAGGCAGATGGCATGGGTTCTACTTATCATCGAAGACTTCCGCTATTCGAGTTATTTGCTAATCAGCCCTTGAGGCTTTATCTATGTAAGACTTGGCCATAATGGCCATAATTTGTGTAAGACGGTATGTATGGATGTAAGACTCTTGTTATTCAGCTTATGTGTGTTCAGTGAGTATTGATCTCTGGGATCACTGTACACGTGCATTCGGTGATCTTGACTTCTAAGTCGGGGTCCCCACAATTATAAATTCTATTAATGTCAATGGTGCTAATGGTATGCAAAACCCTAAGCTTGGGGATGCCTATTTTGCTATGCCCACTACTTGTTGCAATGATCATGATTGGGGTGATGATTCTTAAGATCTTGAATTTTTTTTAAACCCCATCATGAATATGAGATTGATAATAATGTTTTCCATAATATTGAAAGTGGATTTGAACGAGTGTCAAATTTTGATCCCACTACTTTAGATATTGATCAATCTTATGAAATTTTTGATAAAAGTGGGTTTGGAGAGGTCATGACTTTAGTTAATGTTGATCCCACTATTTTGGAAGAGTGTCAACTTCGTATGAATGTGGATCGTAAAGAAAATATGTTTTGTGATAGCCATATTGTTGAATTTGCTTATGATCCTACATGCAATTATTATGAGAGAGGAAAATATGGTTGTAGAAATCTTCATGTTACTAAATTACCTCTCGTTTTGTTGAGATTGCTATTGTTTCTTTCTTCTTCCTTGCATAGGCTAGATCTTGCTTGTCTTGCTAATTTGTTTTCCTATAAAATGACTATGCATAGGAAGTATGTTAGAGTTAGATGAAATTTTCACATGCCATGTGATGCTCTTTTTGTGCTTCAAGTCTTGTCTTTCATGTGAACATCATTTAATTCTCAAGCCTATCTTAATGGCTATAAAGAAAGAGCTTGTTGGGAGGCAGCCCAATTATATATATATATATATATATATATATATATATATATATATATATATATATATATATATATATATATATATATTGCATCTGCTTAGGATAAATATTGCATATAGCTTCTGTTTAGATGTGGTTTTGTGTTTTTTTTAGTGTTTGTGCCAAGTAGAACCTTTGGGAAGACTTGTGTGAAGTTTATGTGATCTTGCTGTGAAAAAAAGAAACGTTAGGGCTTGCTAGAATGGTCATTAGATTTTACTGGAGCATGCTATTTAGTTGATTCTTTTTGCAGATGATTAATAGACAAATTCCTCACGTTTAAAAATTTAGTTTGAATTTTTTGGAGTTACAGAAGTATGTGAAACCTGCAGATTACTACAGACTGTTCTGTTTTTGACAGATTCTGTTTTTCGTGTGTTGTTTGCTTATTTCGATGAATCTATGAGTAGTATTGGGAAGTATGAACCATAGAGAAGTTGCAATACAGTAGGTTTAACACCAATATAAACAAAGAATGAATTCATTACAGTACATTTGAGTAGTGGTTTGCCTTCTTATACTAACGGAGCTCACGAGATTTTTGTCTAAGTTTTGTGTTGTGAAGTTTTCAAGTTCTGACTATTGCTTTGATGGACTATGGAACAAAGAGTGGCAAGAGCCTAAGCTTGGGAATTACCAAGGCACCCCAAGGTAAAATTCAAGGACAACCAAAAGCCTAAGCTTGGTGATGCCCCGGGAAGGCATCCCCTCTTTCGTCTTCATCCATCGGTAACTATACTCGGAGCTATATTTTTATTCACCACATGATATGTGTTTTACTTGGAGCGTCTTGTATAATTTGAGTCTTTGCTTGTTAGTTTGCCACAATTATCCTTGCTGGACACACCTATTTGAGAGAGTAAAATATGGCCTAGGAATTGATTGAATACTCTATGTGCTTCACTTATATCTTTTGAGTTGAATAGTTTTGCTCTAGTGCTTCACTTATATCTTTTAAAGCACGATGGTGATAAAATTTTGTAGATTTAGCTCTAAAACAAATCAGGAAATGCATGAAAATACCAAATGAACTCAGAAAGGGTTGATAATTGATGATGTGGATTTGAATGGTGCATTTTGAACACACAAAAAGTCTAGACTTCAAATAAGTTCAAAAAAATGAAATGCCTTTGTAACAGATGTGCTTTCGTCCGAAACCTTGATACTTCGAAAGAGATTGTCCATTTTGTACACGAAGTGCATCCAGGTTTTGCGTAACCCTCTCTACTTTTTTGCACATGTATGTGGGTGAAATGATAATACCATGCCAACTTTCAACCTTTTTAGAGTTCATTTGAAGTGTTTTTCATTTTTAGGGTGATTTAGCTCTAAAAATAGCGAGTAAATGCATGAAAAAAACCCAAATGAACTCAGAAAGGGTTGATAATTGATGATGTGGATTTGAATGATGCATTTTGAACACACAAATAGTCCGGACTTCAAATAAGTTCCAAAAAAATGAAATGCCTTTGTAACAGATGAGTATTCGTCCGAAATCCTGATACTTCGAAAGAGATTGTCCATTTTGTACACGAAGTGCATCCAGTTTTTGCCGTAACCCTCTCTACTTTTTTGCACATGCTATGTGGGTGAAATGATGATACCATGCCAACTTTCAACCTTTTTAGAGTTCATTTGAAGTGTTTTTCAATTTCATGGTCATTTAGCTCTATTTTGTTTTTTTGTAAATGCATGAAAAATACGAAATGAATTCAGAAAGGGTTGATAATTGATGATGTGGATTTGAATGGTGCATTTTGAACACTCCAAAAGTCTGGACTTCAAATAAGTTCAAAAAAATGAAATGCCTTTGAACATATGAGTTTTCGTCCGAAACTGTGATACTTCGAAAGAGATTGTCCATTTTGTACACGAAGTGCATCCATTTTTTGCCATAACCCTCTCTATTTTTTTCCACATGCTATGTGGGTGAAATGATGATACCATGCCAACTTTCAACCTTTTCATAGTTAATTCGAAGTGTTTTTCAATTTAGGGTCATTTAGCTCTAAAAAAATCAGTAAATGCATGAAAATACCAAATGAATTCGGAAAGGGTTGATAATTGATGATGTGGATTTGAATGGTGCATTTTTAACACACAAAAAGTCTATACTTCAAATAAGTTCAAAAAAGTGAAATGTCTTTGTAATAGATGAGTTTTCGTCCCAAACCCTGATACTTCGAATGAGATTGTCCATTTTGTACACGAAGTGCATCCATTTTTTGCCATAACCCTCTCTAATTTTTTGCAAATGCTATGTGGGTGAAATGATGATACCATGCCAACTTTCAACCTTTTCAGAGTTCATTCGAAGTGTTTTTCAATTTAGGGTCATTTAGCTCTAAAAAAATCAGTAAATGCATGAAAAATACCAAATGAATTCAGAAAGGGTTGATAATTGATGATGTGGATTTGAATGGTGCATTTTGGACACAGAAAAAGTCTAGACTTCAAATAAGTTCAAAAATATGAAATGCCTTTGTAACAGATGAGTTTTTGTCCCAAGCCCTGATACTTCGAAAGAGATTGTCCATTTTGTACACGAAGTGCATCCAGTTTTTGTCATAACCCTCTCTACTTTTTTGCACATGCTATGTGGGTGAAATGATGATACCATGCCAACTTTCAACCTTTTCAGAGTTCATGTGAAGTGTTTGAACATTTTTATGCATTAACTGAGTTTTGAATGCATTTATGTGCATAATTCAAATTTGAACTACATGCACATGCTCCAGTGCATATAAATTGGTTGAAAAATCAAATCTGGGTCCTTGGGTGCATGCTTAGGCCCCATGCAAGAAATGGGAATGAATTTCAAACACCAGGGCATCGTTGATTGCCGACAAAAAATTGAGATGTCTAGTTTTTAAATTCTAGTAAATCCAAAACTCATCTAAAATTCATGAAACTTGGCATGCTATCATGGAATTGCACCCAACATGCTGTGGCATTGTTCGTGTCCATTTTGAGAGAAGGCGCACTCGAATAATGACAGCCAACAGAGGCATTTTGAAAAAATAGCTGCCACTTTAATATCTCAAACATTTGTAGAATTCAAACCGTGTGCGTTCTGTTAACCATTCATGTGACGCCATGTTTGTTGGTTTTAATGGCTGTAGGTGGTGCCGTGCGGACAGCTGCTTGACCTTGACTGAACGGGAGGCGTGCGAGTGCAGTCCGGTGCGCAGGCTGACCGAGAGGCGCGCATGCTGTCCTCCAATGCACAGGCTGGTCGCCGAGACTGCGCCAGCGACCATCCCCGTAGCATTGACAGACTGGTCGCCGAGCTCTATCGCAGAGCTGGAAGCCGCGGGCGTCAGTGAGGTCTCCGCGGACCCGCGCAAGCTCGTGTACATGCCAGCGCCCGTGCCCGTGCGCGCCCCTTGCTACTTCTCAAGCTTGCATTGTATTCCCTCGAAAAGGAAAGGGTGATGCAGCACGATAGCGTAAGTATTTCCCTCAGTTTTCGAGAACCAAGGTATCAATCCAGTAGGAGACCACGCGTGAGTCCCTCACACGTACACAAACAAATAAGAACTTCGCAGCCAACGCAATATGGGGTTGTCAATCCCTTTACGGTCACTTACGAAAGTGAGATCTGATAGAGATGATAGTTTGATATTTTTTGGTATTTTTGGATATAAGAACAGAAAGTAAAAGCGGAAAAGTAAAGTAGATTGTAGATTGATATGTTGAGAATAGACCCGGGGGCCATAGTGTTCTCTAGTGGCTTCTCTCATGATAGCGATATTCTACGGCGGATAAACAAATTACTGTCGAGCAATTGATAGAAAAGCGAATAATTATGAGACTATCTAGGCATGATCATTATATATAGGCATCACATCCGAGACAAGTAGACCGAAACGATTCTGCATCTACTACTATTACTCCACACATCGACCGCTATCCAGCATGCATCTAGAGTATTAAGTTCATAAGAACAGAGTAACGCCTTAAGCAAGATGACATGATGTAGAGGGATAAACTCAAACATAGTGATATAAACCCCATCTTTTTATCCTCGATGGCAATAATACAATACGTGCCTTGCTGCCCCTACTGTCACTGGGAAAGGACACTGCAAGATTGAACCCAAAACCAAGCACTTTTCCCATTGCAAGAACTATAGATCTAGTAGGCCAAACCAAACTAATAATTCGAAGAGACTTGCAAGGATATTATAATCATACATAAAGAGTTCAGAAAAGAACCAAATATTTCTCAAAGATAATCTTGATCATAAACCCACAATTCATCGGATCTCGACAAACACACTGCAAAAAGAGATTACATCGAATAGATCTCCTGGAAGACCGAGGAGAACTTGGTATTGAGATCCAAAGAGAGAGAAGAAGCCATCCAGATACTAGCTATGGACCCGAAGGTCTGCGGTAAACTACTCACAACTCATGGTGAGGCGATGATAATGATGTAGAAGCACTCCGTGGTAGATCCCCCCTCCGCCGGAGCTCCGGAATAGGCCCCAAGATGGGATCTCACGGGAACAGAAGGTTGTGGCGGTGGAACTAGGGTTTTCGCTGTTGTTCTGATGGTTTCGGGGTACGTAGGTATATATAGAAGGAAGGAGGGCACGGGGGCCAGACGGGGTGCCCACGAGGCAGGGGGTGCGCCCTATAGGGGGGCACCCTCGTGGACGCCACATCAGCCCTACTTCGTGGTTCTCAAGTCTCATGTGCGTATTTTGCTCCAAAAATATCTCTCCCAAAGTTTTATTCCGTTTGGACGCCATTTGATATTCCTTTTCTGTAAACCCTGAAATAGGAGAAAAAACAGCAAGGGCCTTTGGGTTAGTAGGTTAGTCCCAAAAATAATATAAAAGTGTATAACAAAGCTTATTAAACATCAAAACATCATAAATAATAGCATGGAACAATCAGAAATTATAGATATGTTGGAGGAGTATCAAGCATCCCAAAGCTTAATTCCTGCTCGTCCTCGAGTTGGTAAATGATAAAAACAGAATTTTTGATGTGGAATGCTAACCAACATAGTTTTCAATGTAATTCTCTTAATTGTGGCATGAATGTTCATATCTGAAAGATTCAAGACAAAAGTCTATATTGACATAAGAAATAATAATACTTCAAGCATACTAACAAAGCAATCATGTCTTCTCAAAATACTATGGCTAAAGAAAGTTATCCCTACAAAATCATATAGTCTGGCTATGTTCCCTCTTCATCACACAAAATATTCATATCATGCACAACCCCGGTTTCAGCCAAGCACTTGTTTTCATACTCTATTCTTTCAAACCTTTCAAATTTCACGCAATACAGGAGCGTGAGCCATGGACATAGCACTATGTGGAAGAGAGGTGGTTGTGGAGAAGACAAAAAGGAGGGAGATAGTCTCACATCAACTAGGCGTATCAACGGGCTATGGAGATGCCCATCAATAGATATCAATGTGAGTGAGTAGGGATTGCCATCCAACGGATGACCTAGAGATAAAAACATGTATGAAAGCTCAACAAAAGAAACTAAGTGGGTGTGCATCCAACTTGCTTGCTCACGAAGACCTAGGGCATTTGAGGAAGCCCATCGTTGGAATATACAAGCCAAGTTCTATAATGAAAATTCCCACTAGTATATAAAATTGACTAAACATGAGACTCTCTATCATGAAGAACATGGTGCTACTTTGAAGCACAAGTGTGGAAAAAGATAGTAGCAATTGTCCCTTTTTCTTTTCTTTCTTTTTGGGCCTTTATTTTTTTCTTTGGACTTTCTTTTTTTGGAGGGGCTTTCTTGATTTAGCCTTTCCTCACATGGGACAATGCTCTAATAATGATGATCATCACACTTTCATTGAATTACAACTCGATATTACAACTCGATACTAGAACAAAGTATGACCTATATGAATGCCTCCGGCGGTGTACTGAGATGTGCAATGAATCAAGAGTGACATGTATGAAAAATTATGCATGGTGGCCTAGCCACAAATACGATGTCAACTACATGATCATGCATGGCAATATGACAATATGAAGCATGTCATATGAACGGAACGGTGAAAGTTGCATGGCAATATATCTCGGAATGGCTATGGAAATGCCATAATAGGTAGGTATGGTGGCTGTTTTGAGGAACATATATGGTGGCTGTTTTGAGGAAGGATATATGGTGGGTGTATGGTACCAACGAAAGTTGCGCGGTACAAGAGAGGCTAGGAATGGTGGAAGGGTGAGAGTGCGTAATATCCATGGACTCAACATTAGTCATAAGAACTCATATACTTATTGCAAAAATTTACGAGTCATCAAAACAAAGCAATCAACACATGCTCCTAGGGGGGAGGTTGGTAGGAGTTAACCATCACGCGCCCCAGACCTCCACACAAAGGATGATACTCTACAAATACCTCATGCTCTAACTTCGTCACATAGCGGTTCACCATACGTGCATGCTACGGGAATCACTAACTTTAACACAAGCATTTCTCAATTTCATAATGAATCCACTAGCATGACTCTAATATCACTATCCTCATATCTTAAAACAATTGTCAAGCATCCAACTTCTCATCATATTCAATGCACTTAGTGTGAAAGTTTTTACCACATTGATCTTGGATGTCTATCATGTGAAGGCTAGTTTCATAGCCAAAGCACATTACCATGCTGTTTTAATAGACTCTCAAAAGGATATAAGTGGAGCATGAGAGATCAACAATTTCTACAAAATATAATCACCACCGTGCTCTAAAAGATATAAGTGAAGCACTAGAGCAAAAACTATTCAACTGAAGATATATAAGTGAAGCACATAGAGTGTTCTAACAATTCCTAGGCCATATTTAACTCTCTCAAAAAGGTGTGGCAAGCAAGGATAATTGTGGAAAACTAACAAGCAAAGACTCAAATTATACATGACGCTCCAAGAAAACACATATCATGTGCTGAATAAAAATATAACTCCGAGTATAGTTACCGATAGATGAAGACGAAAGAGGGGATGCCTTCCCGGGGCATCCCCAAGCTTAGGCTTTTGGTTGTCCTTGAATTTTACCTTGGGGTGCCTTGGGCATCTCCAAGCTTATGCTCTTGCCACTCTTTGTTCCATAGTCCATCAAAGTAATACTCAAAACTTGAAAACTTCACAACACAAAACTTAGACAAAAATCTGGTGAGCTCCGTTAGTATAAGAAAAAAACCACTACTCAAAGGTACTGCAATGAATTCATTCTTTGTTTATATTGGTGTTAAACCTACTGTATTCCAACTTCTCTATGATTCATACTTCCCAATACTACTCATAGATGCATCGAAATAAGCAAACAACACACGAAAAACAGAATCTGTCAAAAACAGAACAGTCTGTAGTAATCTGTAACTTTCGCATACTTCTGTAACTCCAAAAAATGAAATAAATTGGTAAACGTGAGGAATTTGTCTACTAATCATCTGCAAAAAGAATCAACTAAATAGAACACTCCAGTAAAATCCGGTGACCATTCTAGCGAGCGCTAACGATTCTGTTTTTCACAGCAAGATCATATAAACTTCACACAAGTCTTCCCAAAGGTTCTACTTGGCACAAACACTAATTAAAACACAAAACCACATCTAAACAGAAGCTAGATGCAATATTTATTCCTAAACAGAATCAAAAATAAAAAAAATATAAAATTTGGTTGCCTCCCAACAAGCACTATCGTTTTACGCCCCTAGCTAGGCACGATACATGGATAGATCTAGGTATTGCCATCTTTGGAAGGCAATCCATAAGTGGCTCTCATAATAGATTCATAGGTAATTTAATTTTCTTTCTAGGAAAGTGTTCCATGCCTTTCCTTAACGGAAATTGGAATCTAATATTACCTTCCTTCATATCAATAATCGCACCAATCGTTCTAAGGAAAGGTCTACCAAGAATAATAGGACATGAAGGATTGCAATCTATATCAAGAACACTGAAATCTATGGGCACATAATTCCTATTGGCAACAATAAGAACATCATTAATCCTTCCCATAGGTTTCTTAATAGTGGAAACCGTAAGATGCAAATTTAAAGAACAATCATCAAGCTCATGGAAACCTAGCAAATCACACAAAGTTTTTGGGATAGTGGAGACACTTGCACCCAAATCACACAAAGAGAAGAATTCACGATCTTTAATTTTAATTTTAATAGTAGGTTCCCACTCATCATAAAGCTTTCTAGGGATAGAAACTTCCTATTCAAGTTTTTCTTCATAAGATTGCATCAAGGCATCAACTATGTGTTTGGTAAAAGCTTTATTTTGACTATAAGCATGTAGAGAGTTTAGAATAGATTGCAACAAGGAAATACAATCAATCAAAGAGCAATTATCATAATTGAATCCCTTGAAATCCAAAGTAGCGGGTTCATCACTATGCAAAGTTTTGATCTCTTCACTCCCACTTTTAACAATTTTAGCATCAAGATCTAAAAACTCTGAATCATTGGGACACCTTAAAACAGGCTCATCTCCAATCCTATCTTTATCAAGATTCATACTAGAAAACAAGGATCTAATAGGAGACACATCAATAACTTTCAGATCTTCATCTTTATTTTCATGATAACTAGAAGAACACGCTTTTATATAATTCTCTCTTTTAGCACGCATCCTAGCGGTTCTTTCTTTGCATTCATCAATGGAAATTCTCATGGCTTTGAGAGACTCATTGATATCATGCTTAGGTTGGATAGATCTAAGTTTCAAAGAATCAACATCAAGAGTAATTCTATCCACACTTCTAGCCAATTCATCAATCTTAAGCAATTTTTCTTCAAGCATAGCATTGAAATTCTTTTGCGAATTTATAAACTCCTTAACACTAGTTTCAAATTCAGAAGGCATCTTTCCATAAGAGTTATTGTAGGAATTTCCATAATTATTAGAGGAATTACTAGGAAAAGGCCTAGGATTAAAGTTTCCTCTATAAGCATTGTTACCAAAATTATTCCTACCAACAAAATTCACATCCAAAGATTCATTATTATTTTCAATCAGAGTGGACAAAGGCATATCATTAGGATCAAAAGAAGCACTCTTAGCAGCAAATAATTTCATAAGTTCATCTATCTTTCCACTCAAAACACTAATCTCTTCAATAGCATGTACTTTTTTACTAGTAGATCTTTCAGTATGCCATTGAGAATAATTAACCATAATATTATCTAGGAGTTTGGTAGCTTCTCCTAAGGTAGTTTCCATGAAAGTGCCTCCTGCGGCCGAATCTAAAAGATTTCTAGAAGCAAAATTCAAGCCAGCATAAAAGTTTTGAATAATCATCCGTAAGTTCAAACCATGTGTAGGGCAATTACGTATCATTAATTTCATTCTCTCCCAAGCTTGTGCAACATGCTCATGATCTAGTTGCTTAAAATTCATAATATCATTTCTAAGAGAGATGATCTTAGCTCAAGGGAAATACTTAGAGATAAAAGCATCTTTGCACTTATTCCACGAATCAATACTATTTCTAGGCAAAGAGGAAAACCAAGTTTTAGCACGATCTCTAAGTGAAAACAGAAATAACTTCAATTTAACAATATCGTTATCCATATCCCTTTTCTTTTGCATATCACACAAATCAACAAAAATGTTTAGACGGGTAGCGGCATCTTCACTAGGAAGGCCGGAAAATTGATCTTTCATGACAAGATTCAATAGAGCAGCATTGATCTCACAAGATTCAGCATCGGTAATAGGAGCAATCAGAGTGATAATAAAATCATTATTGTTGGTATTGGAGAAGTCACACAATTTGGTATTGTTCTGAGCCATAGTGACAAGCAAGCAATCCAACACACAAGAAAACAAGAAGCAAGCGAACGATAAATACACGGCAGAAGAAGGGCAAATAAAACGACAAGGGTGAATTGGGGGAGAGGAAAATGAGAGGCAAATAAATGTGATGCGAAGGATAAGGTTTGTGATAGGTACTTGGTATATGACTTTTGCGTAAGCCTCCCTGGCAACGGCGCCAGGAATTCTTCTTGCTACTTCTGGAGCTTGCGTTGTATTCCCGCGAAGAGGAAAGGGTGATGCAGCACAGTAGCGTAAGTATTTCCCTCAGTTTTTGAGAACCAAGGTATCCATCCAATAGGAGACCACGCGCGAGACCCTCGCACCTGCACAAACAAATAGGAACTTCGAAGCCAACGCGATAAGGGGTTGACAATCCCTTTACAGTCACTTACGAAAGTGAGATCTGATAGAGATGATAGTTTGATATTTCTGGTACTTTTGGATATAAGATCAGAAAGTAAAAGAGGAAAAGTAAAGTAGATTGTAGATTGATATGTTGAGAATAGACCCGGCGGCCATAGTGTTCTCTAGTGGCTTCTCTCATGATAGCGATATTATACGGCGGGTAAACAAATTACTATCGAGCGATTGATAGAAAAGTGAATAATTATGGGACTATCTAGGCATGATCATTATATATAGGCATCACGTCCGAGACAAGTAGACCGAACGATTCTCCATCTACTACTTACTCCACACATCGACCGCTATCTAGCATGCATCTAGAGTATGAAGTTCATAAGAACAGAGTAACGGCTTAAGCAAGATGACATGATGTAGAGGGATAAACTCAAACATAGTGATATAAACCCCATCTTTTTATCCTCGATGGCAACAATACAATACCTGCCTTGCTGCCCCTACTGTCACTGGGAAAGGACACCGCAAGATTGAACCCAAAGCCAAGCACTTCTCCCATTGCAAGAACTATAGATCTAGTAGGCCAAACCAAACCAATAATTCGAAGAGACTTGCAAGGATATTATAATCATACATAAAGAGTTCAGAGAAGAACCAAATATTTCTCAAAGATAATCTTGATCATAAACCCACAATTCATCGAATCTCGACAAACACACCACAAAAAGAGATTACATCGAATAGATCTCCTCGAAGACGAAGGAGAACTTGGTATTGAGACCCAAAGAGAGAGAAGAAGCCATCTAGATACTAGATATGGACCCGAAGGTCTGTGGTAAACTACTCACAACTCATGGTGAGGCGATGATAATGATGTAGAAGCACTCTGTGGTAGATCCCCCCTCCGGCGGAGCTCCGGAATAGGCCCCAAGATGGGATCTCACAGGAACAGAAGGTTGCGGTGTTGGAACTAGGGTTTTCTCTGTTGTTCTGATGGTTTTGGCGTACGTAGGTATATATAGGAGGAAGAAGGGCACCGGGGGGCAGACCGGGTGCCCACGAGGCAAGGGGGCGCGCCCTATAGAGGGGGGGGGGGGGGGG
>LR738715.1:148350969-148398729 GCA_902687465.1 Secale cereale
GTGCCCCCCACCCTCGTGGACGCCACGTCAGCCCTACTCCATGGTTCTCAAGTCCCCCGTGCATATTTTGCTCCAAAAATATCTCTCCCAAAGTTTCATTCCGTTTGACATTCCTTTTCTGTAAAACCCTGAAATAGGCAAAAACAGCAATCTGGACTGGGCCTTTGGGTTAGTAGGTTAGTCCCAAAAATAATATAAAAACTGTATAACAAAGCCTATTTAACATCCAAAACATCATAAATAATAGCATGGAACAATAAAAAATTATAGATACGTTGGAGACGTATCACCCCTCCACCCACCATGGCGCGGCCCCCGTGCGTTTGGTTGCACCCGCCACGCCCGTGCCCGTACCCGTGCGTGCGCCCCCCCCCTCAGCTGCATGGGACGCATCCATCGACTGCTACCTCTCAGCGATGCCAGTTGCCGTCCTCCCGCGCCCCGCTCGTCGATAGCGCAACGACATGTTGTTTGATTTACAAGTGAAGACCATTTTGTGCTGCCTTGAAGACTTCAACAACAGCATCCCGGAGGACAACAACGATGGCGCGGCACGCCGCCTTCGCCCTGCCGAAAATAGTTTTTTTGATGTTTAATATTGTATCTCGAATTCTCGATCATAGGAATATAAATTCGCAGTGTCACTGAATGAAAGATATGGTTTGAACGAACTTGCATTTTTCTCTCTTAATGTACAGACTTATCAAACGATTTTCTTTTGAAAAAACGTCAACGGTTTTCAAATATAAACCTCTCATTGCAAACATTTTAATTAGAACACCCGGATGTAAACCGACAGCTTCCCCAGGAAGCCAAGGGAAAATGTGCCGAGCAGGATTTCTGCACCCCTACAACGCAAATGGTTGTTTTGCATGACCCGTGTGCAACCACGTACAAACAGTTGGGTAAGATTTGCATATCTGCCATTTTGGGTATGTTACCATTTGTCAAACTGGAAAGATTGACATTTGTTTATCTAGTAACATTTCCATTTGTTAACCTTGTAACACTGTAATTTTTCAAAATATGCAGCTAAAAATCACTAGCACTATCTAATTTTTGCAACTAAAATCACTAGCACTGTTCATATGCACACCGATACAAAGTGGCATTGTACTTTTTTTGTCATCCAAATAGAAAAATAATATACGTGCCGCCACGCGACCTGTGTGACGTGCGAGCATGCGTGAGTTGATGGGACGCATATGCAAATGTACCATTCATTACATACAACACGTCATCAACACACAACAACAACGAGGATACATGTTGGATTATAGATTATGTCCATCAAAACATTCTAGTGAAGTAAAGTTTTTCTCACACAACAAATAACAAAGCGATGAAATGAACTTCAATTCAACCAATCCTCAGCGTTGGAAACACTTGCTTTGAACCATAACTGATTCTCTGGGAAGGGCCAGCTATTGTCATTCTCGAGACCAACGCAGGACTGATCATCCAGGCTGAAGCGGCCTATATTAGGACACACACTGTGATAGCCAGGGTAGGGAACCATAGAAATGTCCAAGGTATAGATACAATTGCTTCTCATAAATGATAGTAATGTTGTGTCAACAGTAGCCGGAGCGCCTTTCACCATCATTGGATAGTTTTGTCCAAGGAAGAGCGAGTTTTCTCCAAGACTATCAATACTGAACCAGGGAGAAGGAGGTGTTGGCGCTAGTACTCTAGTATCCATCCGTAATACCCTGCAATGGATGTTGGAATAAGTACGAATAGTGTGACCTGTTGGAAATATGCCCTAGAGGCAATAATAAAAGTATTATTATTATATTTCCTTGTTCATGATAATCGTCTGTTATTCATGCTTGAATTGTATTGTACGGAAACAGCGATACATGTGTGAATACATAGACCACAATGAGTCCCTGGTAAGCTTCTAGTTACCAGTTCGTTGATCAACAGATGGTCACGGTTTCCTGACCATGGACATAGGATGTCAGTGATAACGGGGTCACATCATTAGGAGAATGATGTGATGGACAAGACCCAATCCTGAGCATAGCACGAGATCGTATAGTTCGTAATGCATAAGCTTTTCGGTATCAAGTATTTATTCCTTAGACCATGAGGTTGTACAACTCCCGGATGCCGTAGGAATACTTTGGGTGTGCCAAACGTCACAACGTAACTGGGTGGCTATAAAGGTACGCATCGGGTATCACCGAAAGTGTCTGTTGGGTTGGTACGAACCGAGACTTGGATGTTGTCACTCCGTATGACGGAGAGGTTCCTCTGGGCCCACTCGGTAAGACATCATCATAATGAGCTCAAAGTGACTAAGGAGTTAGTCATGGGATGATGGATTACGAAACGAGTAAAGAGACTTGCCATGACGAGATTGAACAAGGTATCGGGAATACCGACGATCGAATCTCGGGCAAGTACCGTACCGATGGACAAAAGGAATAACATACGGGATTGAGTGAATCCTTGACACGGTGGTTCATCCGATGAAGATCATCGAGGAACACATGGGAACCAACATGGGTATCCAGATCCCGCTGTTGGTTATTGACCAGAGAGTGGTCTCGGTCATGTCTACGTGTCTCCCGAACCCGTAGAGTCTACACACTTAAGGTTCGGTAACGCTAGGGTCGTAGAGATACATGCACGTGGAAACCCGAAAGTTGTTCGGAGTCCCGGATGAGATCCCGGACGTCACGAGGAGTTCCGGAATGGTCCGGAGGTAAAGAATGATATATAGGAAGTCAGGTTTCGGCCATCGGGAGATCTCCGGGGGTCACTGGGAGTGTCCCGGGACCACCGGAGGGGTCCCGGGGGTCCACCGGGTGGGGCCACCCATCTCGGTGGGGACCCTAGGCCGCGTGGGGGAAGTGGCCAGCCCCTGGTGGGCTGGCGCACCACATGGGCCCCCCTCCCCATGCGCCTAGGGTTGAAACCTTAGGGGGAGGGGGCGCCCCCTTGCCTTGGGGGGCAAGACTCCCCCCAGGCCGCCGCCCCCCCTTGCAGATCCCATCTGCAGGGGCTGGCGCACCCTCTGGCCCCCTATATATATGTGGGGGGGGGGGGAGAGGGCAGCCCCACCCAAGTCTCTGGCGCCTCTCCCCCTCCCGTCACACCTCATACTCCCTCCGCAGGGCGCCGGCGAAGCCCTGCAGGATTCTCCACTGCATCTACCACCACGCCGTCGTGCTGCTGGATCTCCGACAACCTCTCCTCCCCCCTTGCTGGATCAAGAAGGAGGTGACGTTGCTATACCGGACGTGTGTTGAACGCGGAGGTGCCGTTCGTTCGACGCTAGATCATCGGTGACGAAGAACGAGATGAGTACGACTACTTCATCCTCGCTTCTTCGAAAGCTTCCGCTCGCGTTCTACAAAACGGTATGTAGATGCACTCTAACCTGCTCGTTGCTAGATGTCTCCTTAGTTGGATCTTGGTGTAAGCGTAGAAAATTTTGAATTCTGCTACGTTTCCCAACAGTGGCATCTAAGCTAGGTCTTATGCGTAGCATCTTGCACGAGTAGAACACAAAGCAGTTGTGGGCGTTTGAGTTTGCTCAATTTTCTTGCCGTTACTAGTCTAGTCTTGATTCGGCGGTATTGTGGGATGAAGCGGCCCGGACCGACTTTACACGTACGCTTACGTGAGACTGGTTCCACCGACAGACATGCACTAGTTGCATAAGGTGGCTGGCGGGTGTCTGTCTCTCCTACTTTAGTCGGATCGGATTCGATGAACAGGGTCCTTATGAAGGGTAAATAGAAATTGACAAATCACGTTGTGGTTTTGGCGTAGGTAAGAAACGTTCTTGCTAGAAAACCTATAGAAGCCACGTAAAAACTTGCAACAACAATTAGAGGACGTCTAACTTGTTTTTGCAGCATGTGCTATGTGACGTGGTATGGCCAAAGAAGATGTGATGAATGATATATGTGATGTATGGGATTGATCATGTTCTTGTAATAGGGAATCACGACTTGCATGTCGATGAACTTGACAACCGGGAGGAGCCATAGGAGTTGTCTTAATTATTGTATGACCTGCGTGTCACTGAATAAACGCCATGTAATTACTTTACTTTATTGCTAAACATTAGCCATAGTAGTAGAAGTAATAGTTGGCGTGACGACTTCTTCAAGACACGATGATGAAGATCATGATGATGGAGATCATGGTGTCGAGCCGGTGACAAGATGATCATGGTGCCCCAAAGATGAAGATCCAAGGAGCAAGATGATATTGGCCATATCATGTCACTTTAATTGATTGCATGTGATGTTTATCATGTTTATGCATCTTGTTTACTTAGAACGACGGTAGTAAATAAGATGATCTCTCACTAAAATTTCAAGAATTGCATTCCCCCCTAACTGTGCACCGTTGCTAAAGTTCGTTCTTCCGAAGCACCACGTGATGATCGGGTGTGACAGGTTCTAACGTTCGCATACAACGGGTGTAAGCCAGATTTACACACGCAATACACTTAGGGTTCACTTGACGAGCCTAGCATGTACAGACATGGCCTCGGAACACGGCAGACCGAAAGGTCGAACACGAGTCGTATAAAAGATACGATCAACATGAAGATGTTCACCGTTGATGACTAGTCCGTCTCACGTGATGATCGGACACGGGCTAGTCGATTCGGATCGTGTATCACTTAGATGACTAGAGAGATGTCATTCTGAGTGGGAGTTCATTAAAATTTGATTAAGATGAACTTAATTATCATGAACTTGGTCAAAATTGTTTACAATATCTCTTGTAGATCAAATGGCCCACGCTCAAGTTTCCCTCAACTTTAAAACGTTCCTAGAGAAAACCAAGCTGAAAGACGATGGTAGCAACTATACGGATTGGGTCCGTAAACTGAGGATTATCCTCATAGCTGCCAAGAGATCATATGTCCTTGAAGCACCGCTAGGTGATGCACCCGCTCCCGATGCGACCCAAGACGTTTTGAACGCTTGGTAGTCGCGTAGTGATGATTACTCCCTGGTTCAGTGCGGCATGCTTTACAGCTTAGAGTCGGGGCTCCAAAAACGTTTTGAGAACCACGGAGCATATGAGATGTTCGAAGAGCTGAAAATGGTTTTCCAAGCTCATGCCCGAGTCGAGAGATATGACGTCTCCGATGCATTCTACAGCTGTAAGATGGAGGAAAACAGTTCTGTCAGTGAGCACATCCTCAAGATTTCTGGATTGCACAACCGCTTGTCTCAGCTGGGAATGAATCTCCCAGATGAAGCGGTCGTTGACAGAATCCTCCAGTCGCTCCCACCAAGCTTCAAGAGCTTCGTGTTAAACTTCAATATGCAGGGGATGGAGAAGTCCATTCCCGAGGTGTATTCGATGCTGAAATCAGCGGAGGTGGATATCAAGAAAGAACATCAAGTGTTGATGGTCAATAAAACCACTAAGTTCAAGAAAGGCAAGGGTAAGAAGAACTTTAAGAAGGACGGCAACGGAGTTGCCGCGCCCGGTAAGCCTGTTGCCGGGAAGAAGCCAAAACATGGACCCAAGCCTGAGACAGAGTGCTTTTATTGCAAGGGAACGGGTCACTGGATGCGGAACTGCCCCAAATACTTAGTAGACAAGAAGGCCGGCAACGTCAAAGGTATATGTGATATACATGTTATTGATGTGTACCTTACCAGCGCTCGTAGTAGCTCCTGGGTATTTGATACCGGTGCGGTTGCTCACATTTGTAACTCAAAACAGGAGCTGCGGAATAAGCGAAGACTGGCGAAGGATGAGGTGAAGATGCGCGTCGGGAATGGTTCCAAGGTCGATGTGATCGCCGTCGGCACGCTACCTCTACATCTACCCTCGGGATTAGTTTTAAACCTTAATAGTTGTTATTTAGTACCATCTTTGAGCATGAACATTGTATCTGGATCTCGTCTTATGCGAGATGGCTACTCTTTCAAATCGGAGAATAATGGTTGTTCTATTTATTTGAGAGATATGTTTTATGGTCATGCCCCGCTGGTCAATGGTTTATTTTTGATGAATCTCGAACGTGATGATACACATATTCATAGTGTAGATGCCAAAAGATGTAAAGTTGATAATGATAGTCCCACATACTTGTGGCATTGCCGCCTTGGTCACATTGGTGTCAAACGTATGAAGAAGCTCCATTCAGATGGACTTCTAGAGTCTCTTGATTATGAATCATTTGACACGTGCGAACCATGCCTATTGGGCAAGATGACCAAGACTCCGTTCTCCGGAACAATGGAGCGAGCAACCAACTTGTTGGAAATCATACATACCGATGTGTGCTGTCCAATGAGTGTTGAGGCTCGCGGAGGCTATCGTTATGTTCTCACCCTCACAGATGACTTGAGTAGATACGGGTATATCTATTTGATGAAACACAAGTCTGAGACCTTTGAAAAGTTCAAGGAATTTCAGAATGAGGTTGAGAATCAACGTGACAGAAAAATAAAGTTCTTACGATCAGATCGTGGGGGTGAATATTTAAGTCATGAATTTGGCACGCACCTTAGGAACTGTGGAATTGTTTCATAATTGACACCGCCCGGAACACCTCAACGTAACGGTGTGTCCGAACGTCGAAATCGTACTCTGTTGGACATGGTGCGATCTATGATGTCCCTCACCGATTTACCGCTATCTTTTCGGGGTTATACTTTAGAGACTGCTGCATTCACTTTAAATAGGGCTCCGTCGAAATCCGTTGAGACGACTCCGTATGAACTTTGGTTTGGCAAGAAACCAAAGCTGTCGTTTCTAAAAGTTTGGGGTTGCGATGCTTATGTCAAGAAACTTCAACCTGAAAAGCTCGAACCCAAATCGGAAAAATGCGTCTTCATAGGATACCCAAAGGAAACGATTGGGTACACCTTCTACCATAGATCCGAAGGCAAAGTCTTTGTTGCCAAGAATGGATGCTTTCTGGAGAAAGAGTTTCTCTCGAAAGAAGTGAGTGGGAGGAAAGTAGGACTTGATGAGGTGACAGTCACCCCTCCTAAATCGGAAAGTAGCACATCACAGGAAATTGTTCCTGAGGTGCCTGCACCGACAAGGGAGGAAGTTAATGATGATGATCATGAAGAAACAGATCAAGTTACTACTGAACTTCGAAGGTCCACAAGTGCACGTTCCGCACCAGAGTGGTACGGCAACCCTGTCCTGGAAATCATGTTGTTAGAAAACGGTGAACCTTCGAACTATGAAGAAGCGATGGCGGGCCCGGATTCCAATAAATGGCTTGGAGCCATGAAATCCGAGATAGAATCCATGTATGAAAACAAAGTATGGACTTTGGTGGACTTGCCTGATGATAGGAACGCCATAGAAAACAAATGGATATTTAAGAAGAAGACAGACGCGGATGGTAATGTGACCATCTATAAGGCTCGGCTTGTCGCTAAGAGTTATCGACAAGTTCAA
Source organism: Secale cereale (assembly GCA_902687465.1). NCBI lineage: Eukaryota > Viridiplantae > Streptophyta > Magnoliopsida > Poales > Poaceae > Secale > Secale cereale. Next base: position 148,358,383 of record LR738715.1, read on the forward strand.
GGGATTGACTACGACAAGACTTTCTCTCCCGTAGCGATGCTGAAGTCAGTCAGAATCATGTTAGCTATTGCCGCATTCTATGATTATGAGATATGGCAAATGGACGTCAAAACAGCATTCCTTAATGGCTTCCTCAAGGAAAAGTTGTATATGATGCAGCCGGAAGGTTTTGTCGACCCAGAGAACGCTAACAAGGTATGCAAGCTCCAGTGCTCGATTTACGGGCTGGTGCAAGCATCTCGGAGTTGGAATATTCGCTTTAATGATGTGATCAAAGCGTTTGGCTTTATACAGACTTATGGAGAAGCCTGTATCTACAAGAAAGTGAGTGGGAGCTCTGTGGCATTTCTCATATTATATGTGGATGACATATTGCTGATGGGAAATGATATAGAATTCTTGGAAAATGTAAAGGCCTACTTGAATAAGAGTTTTTCAATGAAGGACCTTGGAGAAGCTGCTTACATATTAGGCATCAAAATCTATAGAGATAGATCAAGACGCCTCATTGGTCTTTCACAAAGCACATACATTGATAAGATATTGAAAAAATTCAATATGGATCAGTCCAAGAAGGGGTTCTTACCTGTTTTACAAGGTATGAGATTGAGCAAGGCTCAGTCGCCGACCACGGCAGAAGATAGAGAAAAGATGAGTGTCATTCCCTATGCCTCGGCCATAGGTTCTATCATGTATGCCATGCTGTGTACCAGACCTGATGTGAACCTTGCCATAAGTTTGGTAGGGAGGTACCAAAGTGATCCCGGTATGGAACACTGGACAGCGGTCAAGAACATCCTGAAGTACCTGAAAAGGACTAAGGATATGTTTCTCGTTTATGGAGGTGACGAAGAGCTCGTCGTAAAGGGTTACGTCGATGCTAGCTTCGACACAGATCTGGATGACTCTAAGTCTCAAACCGGATACGTGTATATTTTGAACGGAGGGGCAGTCAGCTGGTGCAGTTGCAAGCAGAGCGTCGTGGTGGCATCTACATGTGAAGCGGAGTACATAGCTGCTTCCGAAGCAGCGCAGGAAGGAGTCTGGATGAAGGAGTTCATCACCGACCTAGGAGTCATTCCAAGCGCGTCAAGCCCGATGACTCTCTTCTGTGACAACACTGGTGCTATTGCTATTACCAAGGAGCCCAGGTTTCACAAGAAGACCCAGCACATCAAGCGCCGTTTCAACTCCATCCGGAATTATGTTCAAGATGGAGATATAGATATTTGTAAAGTGCATACGGATCTGAATGTCGCAGACCCGTTGACTAAACCTCTTCCACGGGCAAAACATGATCAACACCAGAACTCTATGGGTGTTCGATTCATCACAATGTAACTAGATTATTGACTCTAGTGCAAGTGGGAGACTGTTGGAAATATGCCCTAGAGGCAATAATAAAAGTATTATTATTATATTTCCTTGTTCATGATAATCGTCTGTTATTCATGCTTGAATTGTATTATACGGAAACAGCGATACATGTGTGAATACATAGACCACAATGAGTCCCTGGTAAGCCTCTAGTTACCAGTTCGTTGATCAACAGATGGTCACGGTTTCCTGACCATGGACATAGGATGTCAGTGATAACGGGATCACATCATTAGGAGAATGATGTGATGGACAAGACCCAATCCTGAGCATAGCACGAGATCGTATAGTTCGTAATGCATAAGCTTTTCGGTGTCAAGTATTTATTCCTTAGACCATGAGGTTGTACAACTCCCGGATGCCGTAGGAATACTTTGGGTGTGCCAAACGTCACAACATAACTGGGTGGCTATAAAGGTACGCATCGGGTATCACCGAAAGTGTCTGTTGGGTTGGTACGAATCGAGACTGGGATGTTGTCACTCCGTATGACGGAGAGGTTCCTCTGGGCCCACTCGGTAAGACATCATCATAATGAGCTCAAAGTGACTAAGGAGTTAGTCACGGGATGATGGATTACGGAACGAGTAAAGAGACTTGCCATGACGAGATTGAACAAGGTATCGGGAATACCGACGATCGAATCTCGGGCAAGTACCGTACCGATGGACAAAGGGAATAACATACGGGATTGAGTGAATCCTTGACACGGTGGTTCATCCGATGAAGATCATCGAGGAACACGTGGGAACCAACATGGGTATCCAGATCCCGCTGTTGGTTATTGACCGGAGAGTGGTCTCGGTCATGTCTACGTGTCTCCCGAACCCGTAGGGTCTACACACTTAAGGTTCGGTAACGCTAGGGTCGTAGAGATACATGCACGTGGAAACCCGAAAGTTGTTCGGAGTACCGGATGAGATCCCGGACGTCACGAGGAGTTCCGGAATGGTCCAGAGGTAAAGAATGATATATAGGAAGTCAGGTTTCGGCCATCGGGTGATCTCCGGGGGTCACCGGGAGTGTCCCGGGACCATCGGAGGGGTCCCGGGGGTCCACCGGGTGGGGCCACCCATCTCGGTGGGGGCCCTAGGCCGCGTGGGGGAAGTGGCCAGCCCCTGGTGGGCTGGCGCACCACATGGGCCCCCCTCCCCATGCGCCTAGGGTTGAAACCCTAGGGGGAGGGGGCGCCCCCCTTGCCTTGGGGGGCAAGACTCCCCCCCAGGCCGCCGCCCCCCTTGCAGATCCCATATGCAGGGGCTGGCGCACCCCCCTGGCCCCCTATATATATGTGGGGGGGGAGAGGGCAGCCGCACCCAAGTCTCTAGCACCTCTCCCCCTCCCGTCACACCTCATACTCCCTCCGCAGGGCGCCGGCGAAGCCCTGGAGGATTCTCCACTGCATCCACCACCATGCCGTTGCGCTGCTGGATCTCTGACGACCTCTCCTCCCCCCTTGCTGGATCAAGAAGGAGGTGCCGTCCTTTCGGCGCTAGATCATCGGTGACGAAGAACGAGAAGAGTACGACTACATCATCCTCGCTTCTTCGAAAGCTTCCGCTCGCGATCTACAAAACGGTATGTAGATGCACTCTAACTTGCTCGTTGCTAGATGTATCCTTAGTTGGATCTTGGTGTAAGCGTAGAAAATTTTGAATTCTGCTATGTTTCCCAACATGACCATGGGAGACAACACCTGCTTCGTTAGTAACATCAGTAGTGCCCTGTATACATACAAGAAGAGGTATTCCATCGGAATAAGTTGCCAAGCGCCACTGAGTATATGGGTCCTGCTCGTCCTCATGCTCGTGATTATCACTATCGTCATCCCCCCCTTGGTTATAATATTTTTCAAGCATAGGTGGTGGAATGTTCACAGGACCTTGGAAACACAAGAAGGTTAATTAGTACGGTGATACTAACTAGCATGCATGTGGATGGAACAATTCTAATTAGGGTGGAAGACAAACGTACCGAAATAATAAGGATCCCATGCAAAAACAGTGCCACGAGTGGTGGCAGCCAACACAAGACGCTCGTATTGAATTGCATCACAATACTCATTCGTGTCCAGAAATTGAATTTTGAGCCATATCCATCCATCCGTGGAAGCAGAGACGGCAACAAGCTTGTTGAAGATAGCAACACCATCATAGTTCTTGTATTCCCAAGAGCGGTTGGGAACTCGAGAAACTACTATCTTCCGTAGACGAATGTCATGACGATCGTATCTGAACCTACGTAGACTATATGTGTGCTGAACCTCATGGCAGTCTGAGATTTTTGGAAGTGGAACCCGGTGATGAGGCGCACATTCAAAGTTCCCACTCACAGTTGTTCCCAATATAAACAACCCAATCTCCATTTGCGCCTGCCCATGCCTTACGCTTAAGCGATGACATCTTAACATCACACGTATCATTATCAAGAGGCATCAACTTGCACAAGGCAAGGCTTCCGTCGTCCTCGTGACGGCGAGCAGGGTGGCGAAAAAGATAGGGGAGATCAAACCGCTCCGGAACCCTTGGGTTCTTTGTAATGATCCTATTTTTTGAGTCGAGAATGGTCTTGTACGAACCTGCCATGCTAGCCGAGGTGATGATGTCGCACTGATCAATGAATTCCTCCACCACGTCATCTTTCAGATTGGGGCAAGAATAACGGGGTCGTTTCCGGCCTGTTCCCTCCATGGAGAAGACGATCGAACAATGGCAGAAGGAAGGGTGAAGGCAAATGGAGGGAGGAAGAGTGTGCGACATCAGTTCCAAATCAAGAGGGAAAGGCGAAGAGGCGGTGGACGGTTGCCACGGTACAAGAAGAGGCTAGTGGGGAGCGAACGGTTGCCATAGAGGTCACACACTGACGACAAGGCCGAGTGAACCGCATGCCGTATATTGCACACACCTTGATCTAGCTGACCGTTTCTTTTGTGTTGCCTAATCACAAATAGTTCATCCGAGTGAACCGTATGTTGTATATCGCACACACCTTCATCTGGCTGCCCGTTTGTTTTGTGTTGCCTAATCAACAATAGTTCATCCGAGTTAACCGTATGTTGTGTATCGCACACACCTTCATCAGGCTGTCCATTTCTTTTGTTAATCCTCATCGCAAACAGTTAATTGAACTGAACCGTATGCCCTTCATCGCACACGCAAATAAAATCTGAACCGTGTTTGATGCATCCGTCTTCGCAAACGTTTTACACACTTTGACGGTTTTCATGCACCATCGTTTGTGATGGTTGCATCGCACACAGTTTCTCGAAGGGTCTCTGATCGTAGTGTCGCGTTAGCAGCAACGTGCGGTAGTGATTAGCTTCCTCACTGATTGGTGTAGGAATCACTGGAACTAGTTTCTGTGATGAACAACTTTCCAATTTGGGAGAAGGTACAATTACCTCATCAAGTTCTACTTTCCTCCCAGTCACTTCTTTCGAGATAAACTCCTTCTCTAGAAAGGATCCATTCTTAGCAACGAATATCTTGCCTTCGGATCTGTGATAGAAGGTGTACCCAACAGTCTCCTTTGGGTATCCTATGAAGACACATTTCTCCGATTTGGGTTCGAGCTTATCAGGTTGAAGCTTTTTCACATAAGCATCGCAGCCCCAAACTTTAAGAAACGACAACTTGGGTTTCTTGCCAAACCACAATTCATAAGGCGTCGTCTCAACAGATTTAGATGGTGCCCTATTTAACGTGAATGCAGCTGTCTCTAAAGCATAACCCCAAAGCAATAGTGGTAAATCGGTAAGAGACATCATAGATCACACCATATCTAATAAAGTACGGTTACGACGTTCGGACACCCCATTACGCTTTGGTGTTCTAGGTGGCGTGAGTTGTGAAACAATTTCACATTGTTTCAAATGAAGACCAAACTCGTAACTCAAATATTCTCCTCCGTGATCAGATCATAGAAACTTTATTTTCTTGTTACAATGATTCTCTACTTCACTCTGAAATTCTTTGAACTTTTCAAATGTTTCAGACTTGTGTTTCATCAAGTAGATATACCCATATCTGCCCAAATCATCTGTGAAGGTCAGAAAATAATGATACCCGCCACGAGCCTCAACACTCATTGGTCCGGATACATTAGTATGTATGATTTTCAATAAGTTAGTTGCTCGCTTGATTGTTCCGGAGTTTTAGTCATCTTGCGCTTTACACCAAGTGATTCATAATCAAGTGATTCCAAAAGTCCATCAGAATGGAGTTTATTCATGCGCTTTACACCAATATGACCTAAACGGCAGTGCCACAAATAAGTTGCACTATCATTATCAACTTTGCATCTTTTGGCGTCAATATTATGAATATGTGTATTACTACGATCGAGATCCATTAAAAATAGACCATTCATCAAGGGTGCATGACCATAAAAGATATTACTCATATAAATAGGACAACAATTATTCTCTGATTTAAATGAATAACCATCTCGCAACAAACAAGATCCAGATATAATGTTCATGCTCAACGCTGGCACCAAATAACAATTATTTAGGTCTAAAACTAATCCCGAAGGTAGATGCAGAGGTAGCTTGCCGACGGCGATTACATCGACTTTGGAACCATTTCCCACGCGCATCGTCACCTCATCCTTAGCTAATCTTCTTTTAACCCGTAGCCCCTGTTTCAAGTTACAAATATTAGCAACCGAAGAAGAATCAAATACCCAGGTGCTACTACGAGCATTAGTAAGGTACACATCAATAACATGTATATCAAATATACCTTTGTTCACTTTGCCATCCTTCTTATACGCCAAATACTTGGGACAGTTCCGCTTCCAGTGTCCAGTCCCTTTGCAGTAGAAGCACTCAGTTTCAGGCTTGGCTCCAGACTTGGGTTTCTTCGCGGGAGTAGCAACTGGCTTGCTATTCTTCTTGAAGTTCCCCTTCTTTCCCTTGACCTTTTTCTTGAAAGTAGTGGTCTTGTTAACCATCAACACTTGACGCTCCTTTTTGATTTCTACCTCCGCAGCTTTGCTTATAGCGAAGAGCTCGGGAATTGTCTTCTGCATTCCTTGCATATTATAGTTCATCACGAAGCCTTTATAGCTTGGTGGCAATGATTGAAGAACTCTATCAATAACACTATCTTCATCAAATTTGCATCCAAGTTGAGTCATGTGTTTGTAGTACCGAGACATTCTGAGCATGTGTTCACTGATGGAACTGTTCTCCAACATCTTGTAGCGATAGAACTTATTGGAGATGTCGTATCTCTCAATTCAGGCATTTGCTTGAAATATTAACTTCAACTCTTGGAACATCTCATATGCTCCATGACGTTCAAAACGTCTTTGAAGTCCCGATTCTAAGCTGTAAAGCATGGCACATTGAACTATCGAGTAGTCATTAGAATGAGCTTGTCATATGTTCATAACGTCAGGAGTTGCTCCTATAGCAGACCTGTCACCTAGCAGTGCTTCAAGGACATAATTCTTCTGTGCAGCAATGAGGATAATCCTCAAGTTATGGACCCAGTCCGTGTAGTTGCTACCATCATCTTTCAACATAGCTTTCTCTAGGAATGCATTAAAATTCAAAGGTACCGGTAGCACGGACCATTGATCTACAACAACATAGATATGCAAAAACTATCAGGACCAAGTTCATGATAATTAAAGTTTACTTAATCATATTACTAAAGAACTCCCACTTAGATAAACATCCCTCTAGTCATCTAAATGATCACGTGATCCAAATCAACTAAACCATGTCCGATCATCACGTGAGATGGAGTAGTTTTCAATGGTGAACATCTTATGTTGATCATATCTAGTATATGATTCACGCTCGACCTTTCGGTCTCCAGTGTTCCGAGGCCATGTCTGTACATGCTAGGCTCGTGAAGTTTAACCCTAGTATTCTGCATGTGCAAAATAGTCTTACACCCACTGTATTTGAACGTAGAGCTTATCATAGCCGATCATCACGGGGTGTCTCGGCACGACGAACTATCGCAACGGTGCATACTCAGGGAGAACACTTGTACCTTGAAATTTTGTAAGGGATCTGTCGGGGATATACCCCACGGCGTAACCTGGCTGGAAGTATAACCCGACCAGACTTGGCGATTCATTAATGACCTGCCTTGACTGGACGACTCACTAAGTGACCCGCCCGAGCCTAGGGACTCATGGTTGACCCGGCGAGTGGGTCAGAGGAACAACAAGACCTGGTGGACCAGAAGGCGGTTTATGTAAGGCCGGTTCATGTAATGGTGGGTCGGTTTATTAGGAAAGCACAAGGAATATTCTCCTATAAAGGAAGCAAGACTAGGACTCCACTTGTAATAGAGTAATCCTAATCATACTAGGACTAGTCATGTAACCCGCCCCTTCAACATATATAAGGAGGGGAAGGGCTCCCCAAAGAGGGGGGAGGAAAAATAATCTTAGGGCTAGACATAACTGGGAGAGCCGGTTTAAGGCGACTCCCTCGTGATGATAATGAGACCTAGCATCAAACAACATGTAGGGTTATTACCGGATGATATTCCCGGGGCCTGAAGCTGTCTAAACCTTTGTCTTGTGTTGCATCTCTCGACTCCGCTCAACCCCTCTCAAGCTACCACATAGATGCGTTGGCCTCACGACTAAGTCCTCACACTAGGACATCTGCCGTGACAATTCCTCTACAGTTGGCGCCCACCATGGGGCCTGTGCACGGTGGTGTGGAGTTCTTGGAGGGATATCTCCCAGGATTGAGAAGTTCGCAAATTTCTGGATGAAGAAGAAATAGTTGGAAGGATCTGCAACAACTCCTGAGAGGATTGAATTATTGCTACTGCTGCACTCATGATAATTATGGTGAAGTACTAGTCGTTGCGCAGTTTAGGAGAGCTGATTAATTTTAGGAATAGTACTATGTACTACTTCTAGTACGTGCGTTCTAATGAGAGCAAGTTTTGATTAAATCAACTCCGATGCACCACGCTAAGATTCAAGAAGCATCAGGGAGAGATTCGAGAATAACAATATGGTACAAGCCGGGCTCGAAATTGATCCGGAGTCGGACTCGCCGGACGCGCGTGTGTCTCCCGAGTCGCTGGGCGGCTCCGCCTCGGATCCAACCTGATTTGCCGTCGTCCTTGTTGCCAGACCGCCCTGGTCTCAACTCCGAGCCGTAGCTCGTCCGAGCACACCCATCAAGATTACATAGAAGAGATTAACGTGTGTTGCACGTTGACCAAAGCAAACCGGAAGACATCAATTGTGAACTAGTATAACACGGAGCCAAAGTGGATTTAATATCCGGGGTCAGCCGTACTCGTTTGACTGATTGAGACCACGCTGCATCCAGCTTTGTTGATCACTGGAGCCGCTGCCTCCATGGACGGCCTCGTGTTTACCTTCTACCGCGCAATGTCCCAGTTTTGAGCCGCAATGGCTTCACGAAGACCTGGTCCCTGCTGGGTCCACGGCCGAACCATGAGCCGGCCACCATTACTTCACCTTCATCAGCGTTGCTTCGAGCCATCAACCCGCCGACTGTCGGAGGAGAGAGAGAGTCGATCGACTGCCAGGAACACCTACCGGCCTTGCTGCTGAAGATGCGTTTGCTGGTCTTACACGGCTGCAACTGTAGAATATAAGTTTTGGAGAATCAGACATATTCAAAAGCATTGACAGAACAAGTTGGAATCACAATCCAAGATCAGTTTTTTCCATGTGGCGACTAGTACTGGTACTCCGTATTGGGTAAATTTTCTTCGGAGAGCAGTCTGTATAAATTGGAGGAAGCACACATATGTGAAGACCAACTGCGCGCTAATGGCTGCACCTACATGCGTCCAAAATAAACAAATCAGGTGCTATTTCTCCTGTATATTTTCTTAGTACACTTTAATTACCCCGAGCACAACTACTCTGCTCTACGGTGTTTTTTATATGCAGGGTAACCATTTACTACAAAAGTGGTATTATACCGCAGATATGGACCACCTCGGCTTACAACGCCGTGGCCGTCTCTCGCGACCGCGCCGGCTTACAACGAGGAGGACAACTTACCCATCTGCGCCGGCTTACAATGCCACGGCCGACTCATCTGATTGCTCCCGCGGGCAACTCATCCATGATTGAATTTAGCTTCACCGTGGTGATTATCAGCTCCACGGTGGATAATTTTCGACCTAACATATCAGGTGAAATCCATCCGGTATATTTTTATATTACATATTAATTTCTTAAAAAAAGGGCATTTACTTTAGCTTGCACTATCTTTGAAGCAGGGCAATTAAGAGTGGTGATCGTGATCAGCATTTGATTCGCCATAATGCTCAACGAATATATATATATATATATATATATATATATATATATATATATATATATATATATATATATATATATATATATATATATCACTGTTCAAGAAATCTTCCGATTCAGCGATCTATCATCTGATTTATCGCTACTCCTGGGGTGAGCGATAAGATTATGCCTTATCTTCATCATTTATCGTTTGTGCCGATTTATCACTATGACAAGCAATTTATGGGGAATCTACCGATAAATCAGGCCTATTGTTAGCACTATGCCTGAAAAAAGTATGTTTATTTGCGTTTTGTGGACCTTGTTATGCAATATGTTCTGTTTTCCTATTTTTTCATCATTATACAAGGATTCAAAGGTTAGGTATCAAGGTAACACTTCTGTCCAATATATTTTTGGTGTTGAATATATAATATTTTAGTGTTGGAAACCTATACTTTGCAATAAAATGGCCGATTAATAGTTGACCAATAAAATCGATTAATCGGCCGATTTTCGATTAATCTCTAATCCACAGCTGACCGAGACGATAACGATAAGAGATATCCTCAACATTGATATATATATATATACAAGTCGTCGCCTCTGCGGCCCAGTTTATATCAACACGATGAGGTTGACCCATCCGTCCATGCGGTTTACCGCACCTACGATTAACTCGCCTGGCCGTACCGGCTTACAACGCCGTCGACTCATCTGTCCGTGTCACCTCTGATTCTACGGTCGTCCTTTCCGTCCGTCTCTCGAGGCCTGGTCTACATCAACACACCGGGTCGCACATGTCTGCATGAGCTGTTTATTGAATATAAAGCTAGTCACTGCTTGGGTAGCCCGGTTTTCTTTCAACAAAATGGAGGCAAATTATCATATACTATCAACCGCCGTCTGCACTGGGTGGCTCAATGGGCAGGCGCACAAGTTGCGGCCAGTACAGTTTGGTTAACTTCAAATCGCCAGTTGGAAGGAACCATTGGCCGAGTTGCTAACATGGCTCATATGGGTTCATTTATACCCCGCTGCAGTCACCTCAACCTTCTGTGGATTCCCATCTCTCTATCAACACCAATGATATACACCTTCTGCTATGGTCAAATACAGAGAATCTCAAGACAACTCCTCGAGTCATCTTAAGACTCGGGGGCTACGATGACATGACTTAGCAAATCTTGCCAGCTTCAGCAAATTTAAGAACTCCAGGACGATGGAGGGAAAGATAACCCGGTCCCAAAGGTAACTGCTATATTGATGAAAATTTAAAGGCCGTCAGAAAATTGCCGGCTTAAAAAGTATATGACTATTACAAAATCCCGGCTCAATGAAGAAGTTTCCGGGTCATCAGAAAGGAATCCGGTTTAAAATCCGGCTCAAGGGACATCAGTCTTACTGAAGCTCTCAAATATCTGGTTTACAGTCTGGTTCAAGGGAAATCTGTCTCCTACAAAGCTCTGAAGCTCTCAAATCCAGTTTAAGAATATTCGGTTCAAAAAGAATTAATCTCTCGCAAGTTTGAGTTTAAAGGCCGTCCGAAAAATTCTGGCTGAAAATAAAAATTCCAGTTTAAGATCCGGTTCAAGGGAAAGATGTCTCCCACAAAGCTTTTAAACTCACAATAGCTGGTTTAACATCCTGTTCAAGAAGAAATATCTCTCGCAAAGTTCGAGTTCTCAGGAAAAGTTAAAGGGACCAAAGAGAGTTTGTTGCATAGCACAACTCAAACATAGGCACCCGGCGAGCACAACTCAAAAATATATCACATGAGGGTTTCTGTTTATAAAGCGGAGTTCTGATTACCCATTGATCCGGCTTATAAAGCCACATAAAAGAACTTGGGGGCTTATCACCCAAAGTCAATAGGGGCCAAAGAGATTGTTGCAAAAGCATAGTTCAAACATAGGCACCCACTCAGCACAGCTCAAAATATTACATGGGGGCTCTTTTTGCACAACAACAAAGAGTTTTAATGACCCTTGTAATAGGCTACCAAGCCAGGCTTGGAAGCCAGGTGTATTCACCTAAAACCCAGGGTTAATCTGCCATCATCAAGTAAGTCACTCCGCCCAGGTAATCCTGGTATGACCCACCGAATGTTTGGCAAGTCAATCTTATAAAGACCCCGAACTTGTCAAAGTTAAAACGATGATTGGTTAATGTGAGGTCCATCTTAAAAGGCTTTGTAAAATGGTTTAACTCAGTGGCCTGACAGCCCATGAAAAGCCTCGATTTTGGGCCTGGCAGCCCATGAAAAGCCTCGTATCTTCCCATGCTTTTATTTGACAATTTTTCTCTTTTTGAGGTTTACAACATTTTATGATAAATGACCGGTGTTTATTAACCCGGCCTGGCTTTTGACTATAAGTCGCCAATATGAGATAAGATAATGACCGGTGTTTATTGACCCGGCCTGGCTTTCGACTATAAGTCGCCAGTATGAGATAAGATAATGGCTGGTGTTTATTAACCCGGCTTGGTTTTGTTTATAAACCGGCAATCTATGATAATTACCAATGTTCAAATTTTGGTTTATCACCCTTACTACAGTGGCTTGGTAAAACCAACAGTGTGATCAAATATCACTGGAACCGGTTTTCAAACCGGGTTATATTATTCAAATCTTTAAATAGCCAACATGGCTGGATTTTTATTATGGTTATCAATAACCAATATTAAGATTGAGGTTTTCAAAGTCGCTTCAGCGCAATGGATATTATTTTATCAATGGGTACGATTTATTCTACAAAGGAATAGTCCCGAGTCGCTGCAGGCTTACGACCCGGCACTTGGGGGCTACATTATTCAAATTGAGATTACATCAAATACACAAGTTCCATGTCACTGCTAGCATGCACCATGGCACTTGGGGGCTAATGCAAAGTCATTTTTTGCTCACCTTATTGAAGACCCGACTCATCACATTGTAGTGAGCCGGCCCTTGGAGGCTACCAATTGCTCCTGTCAACAATTCGAGGTACACAAGTATTAATCCATTATATTGAAGGGTCCACTGCTCAGTTGGTAAAGCACAAAGCTCTTAACCTTGTGGACGTGGGTTCAAGCCCCATGATGGGAGTTACATTATATAATGTTATTTTCAATGAAGTATTTATAAAGTCCCAACTCAGTATTCTTACCGAGTCGGCCCTTGGGGGCTACATGTTGCCGTTCAAGTCTACATGATCATATCTACAAAGTCCCTGCTCATTATTACATAATGACCCGGCCCTTGGGGGCTACACTGGTCCCCAAGTTGCTGCAAGCATGACAACCCGACACTTGGGGGCTACATAATATGGAGTATTCAGTTTTTACTAGTGACTGGGATGAACAATCTGGATTTCTTCAAGGTTGCAACATTTATATTGAAACAAGTATTAAGCTATCACTATGTTCTCCTCTTAAGACTTGGGGATTATAGGTAATATGCATATAAAGGAGGAACATCTTCAAATTCTCAGTTTCGGGCAAATCAGGAAGACTAATTGTGTGACCCGGCGTTGGCAACAATCATAACCCGGCGTCTATAAACAGTCATGACCCGGGATCATCAATTTTTATAACCCGGTAATTTTGGCAATCATAAACCGGTAAGTTCTACATTTTCAAACCGGCTGAATATCAGTTGAATATTTGACGACCAATATTTTTGTCAAATCAGAGCATTGAAGGCCGATTCAAATGGATTCTTTATTTAAAAAATATCTTCTGCTAGCAAATTGATTATGAAGCTGGTCTATTGACTCGGATTTTTTAGAAGGAAGAAATGACAACGATTTAAGGATGATAAAGTGTCGGTTTATAAGACTATTTAACACGGAGCACAAGCCGCCAAATTTGTTCTTGTGTTTATGTTGCAGATCCGTCTAACATGGATAAATCCAAATTAAACTGGGGGCTAATGTCGGGGATATACCCCGCGGCGTAACCCGGCCGGAACTATAACCCAACCGGACTTGGCGATTCATTAATGACCTGCCCTGACTGGACGACTCACTAAGTGACCCGCCCGAGCTTGGGGACTCATGGGTGACCCGGCGAGCGGGTTAGAGGAACGACAAGACCCGGTGGCCTAGAAGGCGGTTTTTGGAAGGCCGGTTCATGTTATGGTGGGCCGGTTTATGAGGAAAGCACAAGGAATATTCTCCTATAAAGGAAGCAAGACTAGGACTCCACTTGTAATAGAGTAATCCTAATCCTACTAGGACTAGTCATGTAACCCGCCCCTTAAACATATATAAGGAGGGGCAAGGCTCCCCGAAGAAGGGATGGGGAGGAAAAATAATCTTAGGGCTAGACATAACTGGGACAACCAGTTTACGGCGACTCCCTCGTCATGATAATGAGACCTAGCCTCAAACAACATCTAGGGTTATTACCGCATGATGTTTCCCGGGCCCCGGAGCTGTCTAAACCTTTGTCTTGTGTTGCGTCTCTCGATTCCGCTCAACCCCTCTGAAGCTACCACATAGATGTGTTGGCCTCACGATTAAGTACACACACAAGGACATCTGCCGTGACAATTCCTCGACAGGATCACCTTATAATGCTACCGCCGTAATATGCAAAATAAGAAGCATAATAAGATAAACATCACATGCAATCAAAATATGTTACATGATATGGCCATCATCATCTTGTGCTTTTGATCTCCATCTCCATATCATTGATACGTCTCCAACGTATCTATAATTTTTGATTGTTCCATGCTATTATATTATTTGTTTTGGATGTTTAATGGGCTTTATTATACACTTTTATATTATTTTTGGTACTAACCTATTAACCCAAGGCCCAGTGCAAATTGCTGTTATTTTGCCTATTTCAGTGTTTCGCAGAAAAGGAATATCAAACGGAGTACAAACGGAATGAAACCTTCGGGAGAGTTATTTTTGGAACAATTGCAACACATAAGACTTGGAGTACACGCCAGGGAAGGAAATAGGCGGCCACATGGACAGGGGGCGCGCCCAAGGGGGTAGGCGTGCCGCCACCCTCGTGGGCCCCTCATGGATCTCCTGCCGTGCCTCTTCCTCGTATATATACCTACGTACCCTGAAAACATCGAGGAGCACCACCAAACCATAATTCCACCGCCGCAACCTTCTGTACCCGTGAGATCCCATCTTGGGGCCTGTTCCGGAGCTCCACCAGAGGGGGATTGATTACGGAGGGCTTCTACATCAACACCATAGCCTCTCCGATGAGTCGTGAGTAGTTTACCACAGACCTTCGGGTCCATCGTTATTAGCTAGATGACTTCTTCTCTCTCTTTGGGTCTCAATACAAAGTTCTCCATGATCTTCGTCGAGATCTATTCGATGTAATTCTTTTTGCGGTGTGTTTGTCGAGATCCGGTGAATTGTGGGTTTATGATCAAGATTATCTATGAACAATATTGGATTCTTTTCTGAAATCTTTTATGCATGATTTAAATATCCTTGCAAGTCTCTTCGAATTATCGGTTTGGTTTGGCCTACTAGATTGGTAGTTCTTGCAATGGGAGAAGTGATTGGCTTTGGGTTCAATCTTGTGGTGTCCTTTCCAGTGACAGCATGGGCAGCAAGGCACGTATTATATTGTTGCCATCGAGGATAAAAAGATGGGGTTTATATCATATTGCACGAGTTTATCCTTCTACATCATGTCATCTTGCTTAAGGCGTTACTCTGTTCTTATGAACTTAATACTCTCGATGCATGCAGGATAGCGGTCGATGTGTGGAGTAATAGTAGTACATGCAGAATCGTTTCGGTCTACTTGTCACAGACGTGTTGCCAATATACAATGATCATGCCTAGATATTCTCATAACTATGCACTTTTCTATCAGTTGCTCAACTGTAATTTGTTCACCCACCGTAGAAATCTACTATCCTGAGAGAAGCCACTAGTGAAACCAATGGCCCACGGGTCTATCTTTTATCATATTAGTTTCCGTCAACTTGCTAATTTCTGTCGCCATTGTTTTATTTTGCAATCTTTACTTTTAATCTATACCAAAAATACCAAAAATATTATCTTATCATCTCTATCAGATCTCACTTTTGCAAGTGGCCGTGAAGAGATTAACAACCCCTTATCGCGTTGGTTGCAAGGTTCTTATTTGTTTGTGCAGGTACAAGGGACTCGCGCGTGGTCTCCTACTGGATTGATACCTTGGTTCAAAAAACTGTGGGAAATACTTACGCTACTATGCTGCATCACCCTTTCCTCTTTGAGGGAAAACAACGCAAGCTCAAGAAGTAGCAAGAAGAATTTTTGGCACCGTTGCCGGGGAAATCTACGCAAAAGCTATATACCAAGTACCTATCACAAACCCTTATCCCTCGCATTACATTATATGCCATTCACCTCTCGTTTTCCTCTCCCCCACTTCACCTTTGCCGTTTTATTCGCCTTTTTCCGTTCGCCTCTTTTCGCTTGCTTCTTGTTTGCTTGTGTGTTGGATTTCTTGTTTGTCCCAATGGCTCTACCAAATAGCATTGATCCTCAACTTAGAAGGTTGGAAGAGATTGAAAACAATGTTAGAAGTTTTATGTCTTTGCAATTTGAGCATAATAATTTCTTCAGAAACGAGTTTAAAGAACAGAAAAGTTTTATGGAGTATATGAATAAAGAGCTGGATGATATGTCTAAAGAATTTTATGGTTTAAAATCTCAGTTTGCTCATCTTGAGAGCTTAATATCCCAAATTTCGGATAAGCGACCAGCTTAGTTAATAAGATGGCTGGTAAACCGGAAGGTCATGATAATAAAGATGAAGATCTAAAAGTGATTGATGTGTCTCCTAATAAATCCTTGTTTTCTAATATGAATCTTGATAAAGATGGGACTGGATATGAGTCTACTTTAGTTAAAATGCGTCCCAATGATTCGATGTTTTTAGATCTTGATGCTAAAATTGTTAAATGTGGGAGTGAAGAGGTCAAAACTTTACATAGCTATGATAATCGCTCTTTGATAGATTGTATTTCCTTGTTGCAATCTGTGCTGAATTCTCGTCATGCTTATAGTCAAAATAAAGCCTTTACCAAACACATCGTTGATGCTTTAATGCATTCTTATGAAGAAAAACTTGAATTAGAAGTTTCTATCCCTAAAAAACATTATGATGAGTGGGAACCTACTATTAAAAATTAAGATTAAAGATCATGAATAATATGCTTTGTGTGATTTGGGTGCAAGTGTTTCCACAATTCCAAAAACTTTGTGTGATATGCTAGGTTTCCTGTCGGGACCCCGATCCTATGTCACACAGGTCTAGCATGTAACACATCATATCACTTTGCGGCCTCACGCACGGTATCCCCACGGGTGCAGCTTACCTGGCCCGGGACTGTTTGTGCATTTTGGCACACGTATATGATAGTGTTGCTAGCATCCATATGACAGAGAACCCGTGCCAACATGACTAGTTATAAACCAAAAGTGGCACTAAATTACAGAGACATGCATACATGACCCAGCAACGAACGTGTCGGTCATCAACGTATGAACCCAAGTCATAGCAAGCTACAAGGACTTAAAGGAACAACGCGTGACATTGACCCAGGAATGAAGAAGGACACATGCCGGCCAGCCTAAGTGTTCCGGAGCAGTAGCAAGCTACCAAGGCTCAGTGGAAGCACTAGGAGACATTTCCATGTAAGATAGGCTACCAAGGGTAAACAACTAGGTGTCGGATCCCACACATAGCAATACACATTACACGTACGCATAACAGGCAAGTATGTGCTGTACAACATGGCATCACAACATAACTCAACGACTCATATAGATAAAGGCCCAGAAGAGCCATCATAACACTTATTACAAGCAGTGGGTCTCATGACCCAACATACAGAGCATACAGGCAACGGGAGCATAACATGTCTGAGTACAGACAACTACAAAAGAAAAGGGCTGAGAAACCTGACTATCTACAAGACCATCCCAAGGGTGCAAGATCGTAGCTGAGGTAACAAGCTAAATGTCGAAGTCCACACGGAACCACTAGTGAGACTGAAGTCTCTCTGCAAAAACATAAATTAAGAAAACGTGTGTACAAAGGTACTCAGCAAGACTTACATCAGAACTAGCTACATATGCATCAGTATCAACAAATGGGTGGTGGAGTTTGACTGCAGCAAGCCAGCTTTAACTCGATGGCTATCCTGAACTACGACTGCAAGTAAATCTTTTGAGGTGGCGCACACGAGTCCACATATTCACCAATCAATACACCACTATGGATCCGCTCCTGTCTCCCTACAAGAAGGCCATCCATAGCACTCACACTTGTCTTGAGCATTTTAGAGTATCCACTTTCACTTGTCTATGTACCACGTAAGCATCCAAGAAGTCCATAACCGCGAACCCGGCTATTCGAATAGATCATGTTAACCCTGCAGGGGTGTACTTCTTCACACACGCTCTCGCCACTTACCGCCATGTACACGTCTTTTATCTCGGCAACTTTCAAGCGGAAGCCTGGCGAGGGTGTCGGCCACAACCTGACTAACCACACAAGACTCTAGTCCAGGTTTATCGCCTATTCGGGTTCCATCCGTAAGGAGATCCGGTAGGGGTGTCGCTCACGGCCCCAAACGATGTGCGCAGGGTTCCCAAGCCCACTTCGACGGATGGATCTACGCTTGGTACACCGTGCCACGGTGCCTAGTCTGTCCCAAGCCCACATGTACCGTGTGCCACTTGGTAGACTACTAACACTAGCTACAAACACCAGAAACTAGTTGCAACTCCTGGACAGAGATCGAGTTGATTAATAAGTCGAGAGGGGCACTTAAGCATTCCAATGTGTGGTAGCAGCTAGTCATTGGACAACTTACACAGAACTCAGTTCTTAAGGACGGATCAAGTGAGACAACCCACCATGTACTCCTACATGGCCTCTGACCGCTACCTTTACCAAATCGTGTTCACACACTTAGCTCTCAACAGTAGGACATGATGACCACATTCCAATTCATCCCCGATGAATCAGACCTGACACACCTCTAAGCAATAGCCGGCATAACCAGAAAGCATGAATGAGTAGGCACAACATGGCTCGAACAACTCCTACTCATGCTAGTGGGTTTCAACTATTTACTGTGGCAATGACGGGTCATGCAGAGGAAAGGGGTTCAGCTACCGCAGCAAATAGCAGTTCAATCGTTGTTGTCCTAATGTAGTAAAGGAGAGCAGGAGCGAGAGAGTGGGATTGTATCGGAATGCTCAATGGGGGTTTGCTTGCCTGGCACTTCTGAAGATAGTAAAGCTCTTCATCTGTGTCATCGATCTCAAATCATCGGAACCACGTCTACTCAGAGGGGTCAAACACCGGCAAACAAGAGAGAACACAATCAATGCAATGCGAGAATATGATGCATGATCATGACATGACAATATGCTGTTGATTGAGCTAATGCAACTAGCAACCATATTAAATGAAGTTGGTTTGAACCCAAGGTTCAAATTCAAAGTCCACATGTGGTTATTTAAATGCCATTCAATTGATTTGTCCTAAACAGTAGACAAAAGTTGTTCTAACATGCATGATAATGCCATAAACAGATTCTTCATATTTTTCTGATCATTTTACATATATAACTAATTTCATTCTGAGTTATAGATTATTTTCTATTATTTTTAGAAGTTTTAACTATTTTCTGGAATAAATAAATCATTTTTGATTTATTTAAAATCCCAGAAAACAATTACTACATCAGCATGATGTCACTCTGGTGTCAGCAGGTCAACAGGGTCAGTCCAGGTCAAACCTAACGTGTGGGGTCCACACGTGAGTGGCTCTGCTAATTAACAGGGTTAATTAGCACTAACTAAATCCTAAACTATAATTAGATAGGGCAGGGCCCACATGTCAATGCTAACTAACTAACCAATTAATTAGTAGTAACCAAGGTTAATTAACAGGACGGGCCCCACTTGTCAGCGAGTCAGTGGTTAACTAAGGGCGTGGGGCCCATACGTCAGTGACCCGGGGTGGTCAACCCACCGGTCAAACAAGTCAAAAACGCCAGCGGCTTGTCGCCGGCGGCGACAGACGCAGCGGAGGGACTCGGATTTCGTCCCACGGCGACCAAATCAAAGGCCGAGGCCATCTACGGAACGAGGAGACTCGTCCGCATTGAATGGTGCAAGCGGGAGGAGCTGGGGTGGAGCGGGCTCGCCGGAGTTGAGCTCGTGGCGGCGGCCGGCGTTCGGACATTGACGGAAACAAGGCTACGGTGCACTAGGGGAGGAGCTGGTGGGTGCTGCGTGCTCCTGGTAGTTCAGCGAACTCGGTGATGCGCTCAGCTGCGAGCTGGGGTGGTCCTGGCCGCGGCGGTGAAGAACCATAGCGGCGGTGAGCTCTCGGGTCCGGTGGTTAGTGTGGCTATGGCACGCAAACGAGGAAGAGAGGAGAGGGGAAACGACGAGGTGCTCACAGCGGAGTCGAGGCGGACCTCAGCAAGCTCGGGGAGGCATCAGGGACGGCGTATGGTCGCCGGTGATCTCGGCGGCCGAAGGAGGAAGAAGAGGTCGGGGACGACGCTGTAGGGCCCCCACGGTCGCATGGGTCGACGGAGAGGATGAGGGAGGCACGGCGGAGCTCGGGGGCGCGTCGGAGAGGCGAGGGGGTGGCGGTGGACGCATCTACGGCGGCGGCGTGCTCACGGGCGCGTCGGCCATGGCTCTGGAGAGACGAGGGAGGGAGCAAGGGGGCGAGTGAGAGGTTAGCTCGATCCGGGCGGCAGTGGGGTGGTCATCCACGGCGTCGATGTGGCTCGCAGCAAGCAGGAAGTGGAGGCTGGCACGCTAGCTGTCGCCACACACCTACCTGTCCTCCTGGCACGAGGTTGAAGATGCCCTTGCCCCTGGTGGCCTGGGCCGTCTAGCTGGGTCGGTGGCTGTGGCAGGTGGGCCAGGTAAGTCCTCTCTCTCTCTCTTTTCTAATACTTTCTGTTTTCTATTTTCTGTAATTGTTTTGGCTTTATTAAAAATGCCAGAGCATTTTAAAAAATCATGAGACTGATTGTGGCCACTGTTTGGATTATTTCCAACAGCCAACATTTCAGTTCATGAGTATTTGGACATTTAAAATAATATATAAAATTTAAATGCCCAAATGCAAATAAGGTATGATTTAATTCAGTGCCCAAAATATTCCACAAAAATGTTCACTATTTTTGGTTTGGTCTCAAAGCCTTCCCAAAATTATCAAACATTGATGAAGGCATTTTGGTTCATTGGAAATGATTTTATTCTTGACCCTAGTTGAATTCATTTGGTGCTAGGGTTTGAACATCCCCATTTCCAGTTTAAATAAAAGTTTAGACATGATGTAACAACCAATCTAGTCCAAGTGCAAAGCAAACTAGGGATGTGACAGCTCACCCCCAGTAAACAAGAATCTCGTCCCAAGATTCAAGACGTAGGGTAAGAAGACAGAGGGACACAAAGCTAACAAAATCTTCACGATCCAACTGTCCTCCTCGAAGTTGTTGATTCATTACATCATGTTGATCTTGGCATCTTTGCTTTCAAAACTTCATCCAACACGACGACAAAAAGAACGGAAACTCTACAGGATTTGATCTTCTCGAAGATCGAGCAACTCAAGATCAAATCATGGGGTGAGACGTAAGAACATCTCTTGAGCTGAGACACGGAACACACATCCAGAGGGATGGCGTGAAACAAATGATGAAGGTTCACTCGGTAGGCAATAATTCCACACCTAAGAAGATGGTGATCGATGCCACCAGACGGGGCACCTTAGAGAAGGTGACTAGTAAAATTATTCCCTTAAGTGGCAAAAAGAATTACTTTTGATATAGAGATCAATGAAATTCCCTATACCAGCCTAAGGCAAAAATCAAGCGATCATTTGAAGGAGTCCAAAAGAATGACATAGTCGGACTAGGAATTATGATGTGGACTACCTTGTTGAAGACAACACAATGGATGATTTGTCTTATCATCGAGAATGGATGGGACCCATGGTAAGTCCACTTTTGAGATGATCTTGACAACAAATACTGAGGTGCAAGCTGGGAACAAAATGCAAATGCTGGAATGTTCCAACCATCATATCTGCCTGAGATCCAGATCTAGTTGGTAACAGGATATTTCAGACATCATGCCTGGAAATAAAGTTTGCAACACAAATCGACAAGATGGCGTTGCGAGATTCTCGGGAAATGAACTACGATAGGAAGCTCCAAAACATGAGCTGGTTCTACTACACACATGTGAACACGTTGTCCAAGACAAGCATGACCACATAGTAGTCTTATGATAAAACACTACCGAGTTCAAATGGGAACCAACATCGAGGATATCGAAGTCCTTACATAAGTCTGAATTAGCTCTTAGGAATGAACTTCTTCTCCTTGAACAAGTCAACCAGTGGCTTGGTTGCTAGGGAATACATATGGAATGGAGGTAGCGAGCCTATCAAACCATAGAATACTTCGCACATGCATGACTGACTTAGGATGATTCCATGGGAAACCAAAAACAATCTTTCCCGAACTCACGACGGCAACTTGCACCAAATGTACGTGAATCAGAGAAAGTCACTTCTTTCATCCAATGTATGCTTCATGAACAAAACATGAAGGCAACGCTCACAAAGTTTCCAACACTAGCTTAATGTCCAACAAAATCATGGAGAAGATAAGGATGTCGTCTATGGGCTCAACAATAATTCATCCAGGTTTCCATATAGATGGAATTCCATGACAATGTGAACAAAGTGATAGCATTGGTCAGATCAAGGATGTAATGGTGTATGCTCGAGGGATCAACCACGAGTAAGACAACATTACGAACATCGTTGGTTCTGATTTGATTTGATGATAACCCATAATCAAATCAAAGGTTGGATAAGACGATAGATCCACAAATGATCACGAAGATCAATTGAAGAAGATATCATCTATCTTCAATAGACACACACGATATCCCTTTGGAGTGAGTTATGTCGATTAAGCTTTTATCTTCCAACTCTCCAAGTTGTTGTTTAGCTTAACCAACTAGCTCGGGGTATCCAACACAGATTCTTGGAGAAGGGGTGGTTTATAAGAAAACCAACTTGATCACGAGCTCAACATAACGGTCAGGGAACAACCTGGTATTACTTCCGAGAAGATATTCGGAAAATCACGAACCACGGATATGTTATGAAGCTCGAGAACAATCTTGCTTTTCAGGGCAAGACGATATGATCAAAAGAGCAAGGGATTAATACAAACCTAACTCATTGATCGGAGAGTGCACCCGAAATAAGGACTAGGTAGCACAATCAATCTTAGAATGATAATTTGGTAACCAACACACTAAGAATGAGATTATCGTCCATTTACTACCAAGCAACGGGGTTGCTAGGAGTATTGACTCGACACATCGTAGTTCACTTGTCGGTATTCCGGTTATAATAACACGTAGACCGAGGAATGATCGATGATGGCAAGAAGTATCACTGTATCAGGAGTTCATAGGAGGTTGTGCAATTCCCATGGAATTCTTGACATAAAGATGGCAATACTCCAAGGTAGAACAAAACAAAAGCTGGATTGGCATTTTGACCTGCGAAATACAACTACTCTGACCCAATCCTGGAGGTTCTGGAGTTTGTTTCTCCTAGTCACTCCAATAGAATGGCTTGACAGACCACAAGATTAAAAGGCATCGATGAACACGAATGCACAACTACTCCTGACTATCAATTGATAGACGAAGGTCAGAATACAACTAAAGGGGGACAACTCAAAGGAACATATGATTTTCTGAGTTATGGATGCATAGATTAGTATGTCGAACCAAGTTCAACAAATTTCTTCCGGATAATCCATGCGAAGAGGTAGGATTGGCAGAGTTACAGCATGGAATCGAGAACTCGTCAAGAGCACTCTGGTTGTGATCTTTTGGTTCAGAAGAACTTCTGCCATGATGGTTCATGGTATTGGAAGAACGATAACCACGGACCTCGAGGACTATCACAAGGTTACTAATATCCTAAAGGAATGAGCAAACACTATCAACATGAAGTCGGTAGGGTGAATCTCGGGTTCAAGAACCCATGAATAGAATACCTACTAACTAAATGGCATCACGGGATGCTATTGAAAATGAAAGCCAGAATTCATCACACTGGGTATATAAAACAGTACTACATTACTAGGTGATTCTCTACGACACCTAGGGTCATAGTAATAGCTCCAACCTATATGTCGAGGCAACGGAGTACCTCAACACACCGACTAGTGTAGTTAATATGGCCCGAAAGGACATTAAGAACAGGGAGGAATGACTTGCAGAAGCATCAGATTGTTTTAGAGACCTGGGATGACTCGGACATCATAACGGGTGTAAATGCTCAAAAGATTTGAGACATCATGCAAAAAGGTAGCATAACCACTCGACATCATAATGTCAAGGTTCTGAGACCAACAGTTTAACAAACAGAGGGACTTAAGACTGAATTGAGAGTTGAAACCACCGTTAACGTGATCCTGATAAATAGAATGAGAAGCCTAGTTTCTTAACCCCCGTAGAAGAAGAAGGTGACTCAAATCAGAAGGTCATAAGGTAAAGAAGTAAAAAGAGCCTTACGTTCCGTTCCCAAATCAATTCCCTTAACATAGCTAAAGAGTTTCTAGACACAACTTCGACCAGTTGGCTTGGTAGTCCTACAGGCAGTCAGGCTTTGATACCAAAGCTGTCGGGACCCCGATCCTAAGTCACACAGGTCTAGCATGTAACACATCATATCACTTTGCGGCCTCACGCACGGTATCCCCATGGGTGCCACCTTACCTGGCCCGGGACCGTTTGCGCATTTTGGCACACATATATGATAGTGTCGCTAGCATCCATATGACAGAGAACCCGAGCCGACATGACTAGTTATAAACCAAAAGTGGCGCTAAATTACAAAGACATGCATACATGACCCAGCAACGAATGTGTCGGTCATCAACGTATGAACCCAAGTCGTAGCAAGCTACAAGGACTTAAAGGAACAACGCGTGACATTTCCCCTAAGGGACAGACACAGGAATGAAGAAGGACACATGCTGGCCAGCCTAAGTGTTCCGGAGCAGTAGCAAGCTACGAAGGCTCAGTGGAAGCACCAGGAGACATTTCCCTGTAAGATAGGCTACCAAGGGTAAACAACTAGGTGTCAGATACCACACATATCAATACACATTACACGTACGCATAACATGCAAGTATGTGCTGTACAACATGGCATCACAACATAACTCAACGACTCATATAGATAAAGGCCCAGAAGAGCCATCATAACACTCATTACAAGCAGTGGGTCTCATGACCCAACATATAGAGCATACATGCAACGGGAGCATAACATGTCTGAGTACAGACAACCACAAAAAAAGGGCTGAGAAGCCTGACTATCTACAAGACCCTCCCAAGGGTGCAAGATCGTAGCTGAGGTAACAAGCTAAACGTCGAAGTCCACGCGGAACCACTAGTGAGACTGAAGTCTCTCTGCAAAAACATAAATTAAGCAAACATGAGTAAAAAGGTACTCAGCAAGACTTACATCAGAACTAGCTACATATGCATCAGTATCAACAAAGGGGTGGTTGAGTTTGACTGCAGCAAGCCAGCTTTAACTCGGTGGCTATCCTGAACTACGACTGCAAGTAACTGTTTTGAGGTGGCGCACACGAGTCCACATATTCACCAATCAATACACCACTATGGATCCGCTCCCTTCTCCCTACGAGAAGGCCATCCATAGCACTCACACTTGTCTTGATTATTTTAGAGTATCCACTTTCACTTGTCTATGTACCACGTAAGCATCCAAGAAGTCCATAACCGCGGACCCGGCTATTCGAATAGATCATGTTAACCCTGCAGGGGTGTACTACTTCACACACGCTCTCGCCACTTATCGCCATGTACACGTCGTGTATCTCGGCAACCTTCAAGCGGAAGCCTGGCGAGGGTGTCGACCACGACCTGACTAACCACACAAGACTCTAGTCCAGGTTTATCGCCTATTAGGGTTCCATCCGTAAGGAGATCCGGTCGGGGTGTCTCTCACGGCCCCAAACGATGTGCGCAGGGTTCCCAAGCCCACCTCGACGGATGGATCTACGCTTGGTACACCGTGCCATGGTGCCTAGTCTGTCCCAAGCCCACATGTACCGTGTGCCACTTCGTAGACTACTAGCACTACCTACAAACACCGGAAACTAGTTGCAACTCCTGGACAGAGATCGAGTTGATTAATAAGTCGAGAGGGGCACTTAAGCATTCCTATGTGTGGTAGCAGCTAGTCATTGGACAACTAGACATAACTCAGTTCTTAAGGAAGGCTCCAGTGAGACAACCCACCATGTACTCCTACATGGCCTCTCACCGCTACCTTTAACAAATCGTGTTCACACACTTAGCTCTCAACAGTAGGACATGATGACCACATTCCAATTCATCCCCGATGAATCATACCTAACACAACTCTAAGCAATAGCAGGCATAACCAGAAAGCATGAATGAGTAGGCACAACATGGCTCAAACAACTCCTACTCATGCTAGTGGGTTTCAACTATTTACTATGGCAGAGGAAAGGGGTTCAGCTACCGCAGCAAATAGCAATTCAATCGTTGTTGTCCTAATGCAGTAAAGGAGAGCAGGAGCGAGAGAGTGGGATTGTATCGGAATGCTCAATGGGGGTTTGCGTGCCTGGCACTTCTGAAGATAGTAAAGCTCTTCATCTGTGTCATCGATCTCAAATCGTCGGAACCACATCTACTCAGAGGGGTCAAACACCGGCAAACAAGAGAGAACACAATCAATGCAATGCGACAATATGATGCATGATCATGACATGGCAATATGCTGTTGATTGAGCTAATGCAACTAGAAACCATATTAAATGAAGTTGGTCTTGCGGATTCTACCATTAGTAAACCTATGGGAAGGATTAACGATGTTATTATTGTTGCAAATAGGAATTATGTGCCCATAGAATTCATCGTTCTGGATATAGATTGCAATCCTATATGTCCTATTATTCCTGGTAGACCTTTCCTTAGAATGATTGGTGCAATTATTGATATGAAGGAAGGAAATATTAGATTCCAATTTCCATTAAGGAAAGGCATGGAACACTTTCCTAGAAATAAAATTAAATTACCTTATGAATCTATTATGAGAGCCACTTACGGATTGCCTACCAAAGATGGCAATACATATATCTATTATTGTATCATGCCTAGCTAGGGGCGTTAACGATAGCACTTGTTGGGAGGCAACCCAATTTTATTTTCTTTGCTTTTGCTTCTGTTTAGTAATAAATAATGCATCTAGCTTCTGTTTAGATGTTGTTTTGTGTTTTAATTAGTGTTTGTGCCAAGTAGAACCTTTGGGAAGACATGGGTGAAGTTTGCGATCTTGCTGTAAAAAACAGAAACTTCTACGCTCACGAGATTAGCTACCATTTATTACTAGAGAGTGCTTTTAAGTTGATTCTTTTTGCAGATGGTTAATAGAAAAATTCCTCACGTCCACCAATTTATTTCAGAATTTTTAGAGTTATAGAAGTATTTGAAAGTTACAGATTGCTACAGACTGTTCTGTTTTTGACAGATTCTGTTTTTCGTGTGTTGTTTGCTTATTTTGATGAATCTATGAGTAGTCTCGGGGGGTATGAATCATAGAGAAGTTCGAATACAGTAGGTTTAACACCAATATAAATAAATAATGAGTTCATTACAGTACCTTTGAGTGGTGGTTTGTTTTCTTATACTAACGGAGCTCATGAGATTTTCTGTTAAGTTTTGTGTTGTGAAGTTTTCAAGTTTTTGTGTAAGGATTAGATGGACTATGGAACAAAGAGTGGCAAAAACCTAAGCTTGGAATGCCCAAGGCACCCCAAGGTAAAATTCAAGGACAACTGAGGGAGTCCTGGATCGAGGGGTCCTCATGTGGCCGGATAACTCTTGGTGGGCCGGACTGGTGGGCCCTGAAGATTATAATCAAAGATCATCTCTCGTATCCGGATAGGACTCCTGTATTCATGTAATGGCAAGTTTTTGGTTCGGGTGTAGATTTTCCTTCCTCTGCAAGATGACATGTACAAACCCTAGGCCCCTTCGGTGTGTATATAAATTGGAGGGTTTAGTCCATAGTGGCTAGAACAGAGAATCTCAAATCCTCATAGGGTAGACTTTAGGGTTTAGCCATTACGATCTCGAGGTAGATCAACTCTTGTATTCATATTCATCCATATTAATATAGCAGGAAGTAGGGGTTTACCTCAATCAAGAGGGCCTAAACCTGGGTAAACATCGTGTCCCCAGTCTCCTGTTACCATCGATCCCCAGACGCATAGTTCGGGACCCCCTACCCGAGATCCGCCGGTTTTGACACCGACATTGGTGCTTTCATTGAGAGTTCCACTATGTCGTCGACGGAAGGACTGATGGATCGCGTCATCAACCACAACGACGACACCGAGGGAATTTTCCCTCCTGGCCAACTTTTCGTGTTCGGCGGCTTCGCGCTCCGTGCCAACAGGAAGGCCACCTTGAGCAGATCGAGAGCTACGCCCCTGGTCAGATTCGGAAGCTTGAATTACGTTGCTGATATCCGTGGAGACTTGATCTTCGCCGGATTCGAACCAGCGGCAACCTCTCTCTGCCTTCATGATGAACATGACCTAGCTCTGTCATTGGATCAGGAAATAGCACCTGCAACAGTTCTGGCCCTAGATCCAGAACAGACCGTGCCGCCCGAGGACGGGAAGCTCAACCCTGCCATGAAGGCCGCGGACTCCACAACGTTGGAGCCGCACACAGACCCAACCCTAGACGAGGTCTGTGTCATCAGAACCCCGGACCTAACTCCGTCCTCGGATTCCGAAGCACACGCCTATGCGCCCTTCAAGCCAGATCGGGCGTCAAATCACCGAATTCAGTGTTGCGGATATCTTCCAGCACTCACCCTTTGGCGACATGCTAAGTTCATTAAGATCCTTCTCCTTAGAAGGGGACACACAACCGCATTGTATCCGGTTCGAACTGGAGGCTGATGGAGAATTTTGCTCCCCACCCACCACCCACTTGGTAGGCACGGTTGAAGATCTAACCGATCTACTTGACTATGCTTCCGAAGACTTTGAAGGGATGGACCTCGAAGCCTATGCAGATCCAGATCAAACCCGGCCCGTAACCGGGCGGTGGACAGCTACATCTTCATACGACGTGTACATGGTGGATACACCTAAAGAGGCGCAGGGCGACGGTGAAAACAATCCCGTAGAGGACAAGCCCGTCGAAGAACCTCCCAATCGTCAGCGTCCAAAACGTCAAACTAAATCCCATAAAGGAAGAAATAGAAACACTATCACTAATGACGGTGACACTCCGGAACAAGCTGAAGACCCCGCAGACCCACCGATGGAGAAGGAAGAGCAAGAGGACGGCGAACAGAGTCTGAAGCCGCAGTCCGATGATAGCGATGCCGAAGATGGTAATTATGCACCTGTTTCCGAAGAAGAGGTTAGCCTGTGCGACGATGAATTCATTGTCCCAAAAGAACCCTCAGAACAAAAGCGATTCCACCAGAGGCTTATTGCCACCGCAAGGAGCCTGAAAAAGTAGCAGAGACGGCTTCGAGCCGCACAGGACACGGTCAATGATAGATGGAATGAGGTGCTAGACGCCGAACAGAAACATGGCTATAACGGCCAAACTAAAGGCTATCCCAAGCGTAAGCTGCTGCCCGAATTCGATGATGAGACCGCCGCGCCCGTCCTGCCGAAGAATAACACTGCCGACAAGCCGGACCGACCACCTCGTGGACAGGACAGAGGTTTAACCATGGGCTTCACCACAAAGCTATATTCGGATGAGTCCGAACTAGCTGCAAGGGTCATCTTCCTCTTGCGTGCGGCCGTACCTGCGTCTGGAGGGGCCGCCCTCTTCTTCCCTCTGCCTTACGCAGAGGATCTTCTTCTTCTTCCCCTTCCTCCTCATCATCTTCCTCCACCTCGTCAGAGGAGAGGATGTGGAGGTCCTCAGACTTCTTGTCCGCAGGACGGGGGCTATCTCCGGCCCCCATGCCCTTCGTCTTCTTGGGCTTCTTGGTCTGCGCCTTGTACGTCGCCCGGACCAGCATCGCCGTCAGTAGAGGCAATGTTGGGTCTTCGGGAAAAGGCACCGGACACTTGATCCGGGTTGTGTCAGGGATATTACTAGCATGTATAAACCGGCTAGGAAGGTTCCGATTACGCTGACAAGGTTGTATTATTACAAGCTCAGTAGAATATGTAAAGAGTTCATACCACGTAGAGGCTTAGGGCCCATGTATAAGGCCCACAGTCTGTAAACCGTCATACCATGTAACTTGGGATGTAAGATAGAAAGAGTAGAGACCGAGGCGGACACGTT
This sequence comes from Secale cereale, assembly GCA_902687465.1. Taxonomy (NCBI): domain Eukaryota; kingdom Viridiplantae; phylum Streptophyta; class Magnoliopsida; order Poales; family Poaceae; genus Secale; species Secale cereale. Next base: position 148,388,463 of record LR738715.1, read on the forward strand.
TATGAGCCGGCCTCGGGACTCTGTAAACCGGGCCGGGCGTCGCCTCCTATATAAAGGGACAACCCGGCGACGGTTCAAGGACAAGAAACAAGAGCTCGAGACACAGGCAAGCGGATTCGCTCCCTGGTCATCGACGCACAAGCAATACCACACAAAACTAGACGTAGGCTTTTACCTTCATCGAAGGGGCCGAACTAGTATAAACTCCCTGTGTCCTTCATCCGCTTTAACCTCTTCAAGCTAACCCGTACGATGGCCTCACACCTAAGTCCGCTAAACCGGACATCTGCCATGCTAATTCCACGACAGTTGGCGCCCACCGTGGGGCTATCGCACGATGGTTTCGAGTTCTTGAAGGGCAGCTTTGAAGGGCTCAAGGGTTACGCAGTGGGCCGGATGACCAAGAGTCGTCACGGCCGGATCTACACCGACGATGCAGGCTGGGACCCCGAGGCCGATTCGATCGAATACGGGTACCGGATCCCCTTCGGCGGCATCCACGTCTTCATCGGCAAGATCGGCGAACCGAGACCTGAGTCGGACATCTTCCCCAACACCGTCGAGCCGGCTCAGCATGCGAGATCGGCCCGGATTCGGCCCGCCGTGAAGCGTGTTTTCGTTGGAGCCGTGCATGGAGTACAAGACGAGGACGGATCGGATTCTGGTGGCGAGACAGTTGTCTATTCGGACGATGAATCTTCATCCGGAGAGACCGAATCTTTGTATCTGTTGCAGGACGGCCGGTCTGAGGGTATGTCCGATGGCGATAGTATTCCGGACCCTTTTGATCCTCCAAACCGGGTGGCTGTTTTCATGGCCGGATCACAGTCTACGCAGCAGCCCTCGGTGACCGAGGCGTTCACTGCAGAGGCAGCAGGAACCGGGGCAGGCAACCAAACCCCGTCGCCCTATGACGTCCTATCCACCTTGGTCGACAATTTGACGGTGCTCGCAACAGCAGAGGTAGCCCCTGCCAACAAGGCGCAGCATGATGCGGAGATCGTTCAGCTAAAGAGCCGAATTGAGCAAGCTAAACAGGATCTGGATGCGGAGAAAGCCAGGATGGCTACGAGACAGGCAGAGCTAGATTCCCAAGCCTTCCGGCTTAGGTTGGATCAGAACGCTCCCCAGGAGGCAATGTATAGAAGGCAACAAACTCGTTTACCGTCGGTTTATGAGGCAAGGAATCTCTTTGGCACACCAGGAGCGGGAGCCAGTAACCGCCCAGAGGTAAACCGGGGAGGAGCTCCGGGGACTGGTGCGTCGGTTCAGCCGCCAACCACAGAGCGGAACCACCAAGTTGTGCCAATGCCACACGTTCCCACCCCTCCCGGCCATTATTCTAACCCGTTGGACAACATTGTCGCTACCGCTTCACGACTGGCCGCTTTACCCATTGAGGGGACATCCCCCATAGCAATGGAGGCCCGACGGGCTAAGGAGTTGCTGGACACGGCATTGACACAGCAGCAGGCGTATTCTTATAGCCGGGAGAGGATTCATTCAACCTCCCGCCCGAGCCGGAGTTACACAAGGCACTGGGATGAACCGGCTGTATCTAGCAGCGAGCGGAGACGGCACCGTCACAGGCAGGATAATCCGGCAGGGGCAGAAGCACACGCCCAAGAGGCGGTAAACCAGGCTAGACATACTGCCCGCGAGGACACCCGTCAAGCGACGCCGGTTCACCCCACCACCGTAGAAACGGGAGTCATGACCAGTTCCTTACAGTGTCTCATCCCCGCTTTACGAAGTGTGAAATTACCCAAAGACTTCAAAGGCCCGCGCAAGGTAACCAACTACACGGCGGATCTGGCTCCAGAGGCATGGGTTGAAAGTTATGAGATGGCTATGGAGATGCTTGATGTGGACGAAGCGGCGTGTGCCAAATACTTCACAATGATGCTTGAGGGTACAACCCGGACATGGTTAAAGGGTCTGCCACCTAACTCCATCGGATCATGGGGTGAGTTGCATCGCCGGTTTATCAGTAATTTCAAAGACACGTGCAAACAGCCGATGTCTGTGGTGGACTTAGCAGCATGTGTTCAAGGAGAGCAGGAGACCACAAGCAGTTGGGTGCGGAGAGTATCAGAAATCCTGCACTCTTCCAATAGTATCAACCCCAGCACGGCAATAGTAACGTTGGAGAACAATTGCCGGTTCGAGTCTTTGAAGCTGAAGTTAGGACGGCTCAAGCGCGATTAACGACATGCGAACGCTCATGAGTGCTTTGGTGAAGTATGGGGACTCTGATAACACCAAGTACCACTAGTAGATAAAGGGGGATCAGACCCGGTTCATTTGGGCCTTTAGCCCCGGTTCCAGAACCGGGACAAGAGGGTCGGTACTAATGCTCTGACCCTTTAGTCCCGGTTCAATCCAGAACCGGGGCAGAAGGGTGTCCACGTGGCCTGTGCACCGAGTCCAGGCAGGAGGGGCTTTAGTCCCGGTTGGTGGTACCAACCGGGACCAAAAGGCTTCCACGCGTCAGCATTTCTGTGGCTGTGGTTTTTGTTTTTTTTTGAAAGGGGAGGGGGGGTTTTAGGTTTTGGGGGGTTAATTTAGGTGTTTCATATATTGTGTTAGCTAGCTAATTAATAGAGAGAAGTGTTCTCTCTTATGTCCGTGCTTGGTCGACGCTACATACTACACATACGTATATAGAGAGGACTAGAGTCACGCTAGCTAGCTAGCTAGCTGCTAGCTACTAAGCAAACGAAGGAAACAGAAGATCGTATAATCAACATATATATATGCATACAGAGAGAAGTAATATCGACCACCTCTCCTTCTCCGAGAGATTGGTCGAACAACAAGTTCTCGTATATCTATCCGACACTACCGGGCACATATATACAATAATTATCTCTTACAAAAATAATCTCCTAACACATGGATGCATGGTCCACATAGTATTCTCCGTCTTCAGCGATCACGTGTTCAAGGAAGAATGCCGCCAATTCCTCTTGAATTGCTCGAAGTCGATCTGGTGTTAGGAGTTCATCCCGCATCCGAAACATCTAATTTGAAGTAGGGGGTCAATACATGAAATGATGCTATAAATTTGTGAATATTATTGATTGCTTACGCACTTCAAATTGTTCATCAGTGTAGCCCCGCTCACAGGTCGTGTGGCGGATGGACTCGCAAATGTAGTATCCACAATAATCATTCCCGGGTTCCTGCCACAACCACTTTACAAGAAATAGAGGTCAATCAAACTGATAAGCAAGAATGCCAAATTGGTATTGATGAAACTAGCGCTTGAATCAAGATATAGGAGATGCGCGCGCGGAACATGCTACTATATAGTACTTACTTTCGGGTATCTAAATTGTAGCTTCTTCGGCAGTCCCGGAGCTTTTTTGGTGAATTTTTTCCAAGCCCTGCCAGAAAAAGAAAACAATTAGTTGATATCAGAAATGAAGTTGCTGATATATATGCATGGTGGATAATATTGATCGATTTAACTTACCTGGCTAGCATTTGAGTCTTGTCCGCATACTCCTCGGGATCTTTACGTTTAGAGTCGAAGGCAGTTACTCCTCCCTTCTCAAGCTTAATCTCTAAGAGAATATAGTGGTAGCTGCGCACGAATGCATGAGATCATCAATTACATCACTATATAACCTTGACTGGTATATAAGGGAAACCAAATATGCACAAGACATTAACACTCACTTGAAGTTGTAAGGAAAGAGTATTATATCTTTGTTTTCATTTACCACCAACGATCGTAGCAAGTTGGTCTCGGTATCGTCGGGACGCAATTTAACCTCGGTTGCATCTATGAGGTATGTGTTAATAAACCCAATATCACCTACTTGTCTTTTCTTCAATTCGACGATCTTCAATATGCATAATATAGTGAGGATAATTATAAATACATGCAATGAAGATCAGCTATATAGAGAAACTTAATGACAGAAGTAGTACTACTTACAGACAGTAGCAGGTGACCGTTGTTTTATCGAGGGCCAGTTGATTGAAAAATTGATAGAACTCCTCAAATGGAACAGGCAACAGGTCAATTCCAACGAGGTCATGCTCCGGTTTAACTCTCAAATAAAAGTTATTCCTCCCCCCAGACTATCTGCAGATTTTCAAGTACCAATCATGCAATCTTCGCATATTCGTTGATAGAGATCTTTCATTTTTGACGAGAGGCTTCCCGTACTCGTATCTTTGTATCTGCACTTCCAAGAAATCATAGTGTACATCGTCGGACGCGTAATCTGCAAGATTGGTATAACCGGGCACCATCCTCGGATCATTAGCGACCATGTCGCTAGACACCTTGAGCGGGGGGCACGATTGGTTCGCTTGTTCGCCGAGCTGGGCAATTTGTTTCCCAGCTCGTCCTTCTGCTAACCTCTGATCACTTTTTGTACTTCCGGACCGCTTGGCATCTTGAAATGTCTTTTGAATCATGCGGTCATAGTTGCCCTTCGGCTTACTTTTCGCTGGTTGCTTCAGGGCAGCAAGAGTGCGCTTTGCTTTCACCGCATCTATCTTCTCCTCCGGAGGTGGATGTCTCTGTGCTTTCAACCCTTCAAAAAAGTCCTTCACTTCGCCTTCAGCGATCTTCGTGTTTTCCTCGTCGGACCTCTCGTACGGTAACTTCTCTAGAGGCGTGAGAGAAGGACCGAGTCTGCATCGCCTCCCGCCTCTGGCTGTACTGGTAGACGTCGCCGGACCAGACGAAGCGGCTGTCTTTTTTACTTGCTTAGGCGCCGGAGCAGGAGCAGCCGGAGCGGCGGCGGGTCTCTTCCGCCCTTGCTGATTAGGCGGAGAAGGAGGAGCAGGCTGTCTGCTCGGGCGCGCCGGCGGCGAAGGAGGCGGAGTGCCGCCACGCGCCGGCGGCGAAGGAGGCGGAGTGCCGCCATGCGCCGTAGAAGGAGCCGGAGTGCCCTGATGGTCACTCGCCGGAGAAGGAGCCGGAGTGCCCTTATGGTCACTCGCCGGAGGAGGAGGCTGTGGAGGAGGCGGAGTGCCCTTACTCGTCGGAGGAGGAGGAGGAGGCGGAGGCGTCTAGTTGAGAATGTTGATTAGGTCCTTCCGCCATAGGCATGGAGTCTTCAGTGAAGAACCCAGCCGAGTCTCCCCTTCACCGGTAGGGTGGTCAAGCTAGAGCTCCTCAAATCCCTCCGTTATTTCGTCGACCATCACCCTAGCATATCCTTCTGGAATCGGCCGGCAGTGAAAAGTGTCGTCGGGTCCAGAAGGATAAACAGAGCTAGCAGCCGCCTTGACCTTCAGATTCATCCATTGTGCCATAAGGTGGCAATTTTGTGCCTGCGTGATAGCATCCACATGATTCCTGGCAGTAGCCGTCAAGGCAGGCTCTAGCAGGTCGGTGGAAGCCACGCTGCTTCTCCGCTGAGATGGCGGGGTAGCTTCGGGGGAAGCTTCGGCAATTCTTTTCTCCCGATTTGCTTCCCGTTCCTCTATCGCTTGTATTCTGGCCCGCAGCGCCTGGATTTTGGTCATCTCCATTTTCTTCCTCCTGTCGTGGCATTTGTAGCCTCCTGCGTCCGGAAACCCAGCACGCCACGGAAGGGAGCCTGGCGTGCCTCGTGTCCGTCCAGGGTGCTCAGGATTCCCGAGGGCCATTGTCAGCTCGTCGTTCTCTCTGTCGGGGAAGAACGTCCCTTCATGCGCTGCTTTGATATACTGCCGCATCTTCCTGAGTGGTGTTTCCAATTGCTCGTCCGTCCAAATGCACCACCCTGTTACAGGGTCCAAGGTTCCGCCAGCCCCGAAGAACCAAGTCCGGCAACGTTCTGGTCAGTGCATTGTCTCTGGTTCGATCCCTTTCTGAAGCAGATCATTCTCAGCCTTGGCCCACTTAGGCCGGGCTACGAGGTAGCCGCCCGACCCCGTGCGATGGTGATGCTTCTTCTTCGCAGCATTTATCCGGTTTGTCTCCGACATCTTCTGACTCTTTTCCGACTTCTTATGGGCCACAAATGCGGGCCAGTCATCTTTGATCTTCTCATATATGCCCACGAATTCTGGAGTCGTTTTATCTCTGACAAACGTATTCAGTTTTTTCTTCCATGCCCTGAATTGGTCTGCCATCTTCGAAAGTGCAGCATACTTGATTAACTCCTCTTTAACTGGGTTCGCCGGATCAACCTCTCGCGGTAGGACGAAATTTGACTTCAGCTCAGTCCAAAGATCTTCTTTCTGCATATCAGTGACATAAGTCACCTGAGCGTCGTTTGCAGCCGGCTTTAACCATTGATGGATGCTGATCGGGATCTTGTCCCTAACCAGAACCCCGCACTGATTAACAAATGCGTTCTTTGTGCGGATGGGTGCAATCGGCTCGCCGGAGCGCGAGATTTCTGAGATCTCAAACTTTTCATCCGGCCTCAACTTTTTCTTCGCTCCTCGTCTCTTTACCGAAGATTTGCTCGATCCGGAGGGCTAGAAAAAGGAACAAAGACGAGAGTTAATGAATGAATCAATTAACTAGTCAGCACATGCTTAACTAACATATATACCTCCTGGCCGGACTCGGTTCGGTCACCGGAGCCAGCATCACAGTCTCCTTCTTGCACCGGCATTGGGTCACCGGAGCCGTCCTCACGGTCTACTTCTTCCATGTGCATTGGGTCACCGAATTCATCAATATCATAGCCTAGATCTTCCAGCCGCAGCTCTTGTTCGACCTGCTCATCGGAGTCGTTGAGATACGACATGACGACATTTTGTCCGTGTGCGATTATGTCCATCAACATCGCTTCTTGTGCTAGGTCTCGGGTGTTGTCGTCCATTGTTTCTACAAATATTTACAACATGCCAATTATTATTCAAACAAGACAGATGGATATATTAATGGCAAACGTAGAACTAGCTTCAACCCTCGACTGCTCGGCGATCCACAAACCCTAGACCCCCTCATGTCACATTTTGTCTAGCTAGTGTCAAAGGATTCAACAAAACCAATACTTCATCATTAGGCGAAAGTAACAGTAGCATGATGGTACGAAGCTCTCCAAAGTTGTTTTGGAACGAAGTCCCAGATAAGATAATCCATAACAAAAGACGGATTATCCTATCAGGAACTCCGTTCCAGAACATCTTTGCATAACTTCGTACCAACATGCCCCGGTTACTTCTGGCAAATGATGAAGTCATGGAATTCTTCAATACTTTGACACTAGCTAGGCAACCTCTCTCGACCCCTCGACCCCCGACTTCTCGGCGATCCACAACCCTAGACCCCCTCATGTCACATTTTGTCTAGTGTCAAAGGATTCAACAAACCAATACTTCATCATTAGGCGAAAGTAACAGTAGAATGATGGTACGAAGCTCTCCAAAGTTGTTTTGGAACGGAGTCCCAGATAAGATAATCCGTAACAAAAGACGGATTATCCTATCAGGAACTCCGTTCCAAAACATCTTTGCATAACTTCGTACCAACATGCCCCGGTTACTTCTGGCAAATGATGAAGTCATGGAATTCTTCAATACTTTGACACTAGCTAGGCAACCTCTCTCGACCCCTCGACCCCCGACTGCTCGGCGATCCACAACCCTAGACCCCCTCATGTCACATTTTGTCGAGTGTCAAAGGATTCAACAAAACCAATACTTCATCATTAGGAGAAAGTAACAGTAGCATGATGGTACGAAGCTCTCCAAAGTTGTTTTGGAACGGAGTCCCCGGATAAGATAATTCGTAACAAAAGACGGATTATCCTATCAGGGACTTCGTTCCAGAACAACTTTGCATAACTTTGTACCAAAATGCCCCGGTTACTTCTGGCAAATGATGAAGTCATGGAATTCTTCAATACTTTGACACTAGCTAGGCAACCTCTCTCGACCCCTCGACCCCCGACTTCTCGGCGATCCACAACCCTAGTCCCCCTCATGTCACCTTTTGTCTAGTGTCAAATGATTCAACAAAACCAATACTTCATCATTAGGCGAAAGTAACAGTAGCATGATGGTACGAAGCTCTCCAAAGTTGTTTTGGAACGAAGTCCCTGATAAGATAATCCGTAACAAAAGACGGATTATCCTATCAGGAACTCCGTTCCAGAACATCTTTGCATAACTTCGTACCAACATGCCCCGGTTACTTCTGGCAAATGATGAAGTCATGGAATTCTTCAATACATTGACACTAGCTAGGCAACCTCTCGACCCCCCCGACTTCTCGGCGATCCACAACCCTAGACCCCCTCATGTCACATTTTGTCTCACTAGTAGATAAAGGGGATTTAGCCCCGGTTCATTTGGCCTTTTAGCCCCGGTTCTGGAACCGGGGCAACAGGGTCGGTACTAATGCTCTGACCCTTTAGTCCCGGTTCAATCCAGAACCGGGGCAAAAGGGTGTCCACGTGGCCTGTGCACCGAGTCCAGGCAGGAGGGGCTTTAGTCCCGGTTGGTGGTACCAACCGGGACCAAAAGGCATGCACGTGTCAGCATTTCTGTAGCTGTGGTTTTTGTTTTTTTTTTTTTGAAAGGGGAGGGGGGGTTTTAGGTTTTGGGGGTTAATTTAGGTGTTTGATATATTGTGTTAGCTAGCTAATTAATAGAGAGAAGTGTTCTCTCTTATGTCCGTGCTTTTGGTCGACGCTACATACTACACATACGTATATATATGGACTAGAGTCACGCTAGCTAGCTAGCTAGCTGCTAGCTATACTAAGCAAACGAAGGAACAGAAGATCTCGTATATATAATCAACATATATATATATGCATACAGAGAGAAGTAATAATATCGACCACCTCTCCTTCTCCGAGAGATTGGTCGAACAACAAGTTCTCGTATATCTATCGATCCGACACTACCGGGCACATATATACAATAATTATCTCTTACAAAAATAATCTCCTAACACATGGATGCAGGGTCCACATAGTATTCTCCGTCTTCAGCGATGGTGATGCATCTTCTTTGCAGCATTTATCCGGTTTGTCTCCGACATCTTCTGACTCTTTTCCGACTTCTTATGGGCCACAAATGCGGGCCAGTCATCTTTGATCTTCTCATATATGCCCACGAATTCTGGAGTCGTTTCATCTTTGACAAACTTATTCAGTTTTTTCTTCCATGCCCTGAATTGGTCTGCCATCTTCGAAAGTGCATAAGACTTGATTAAGTCCTCTTTAACTGGCTTCGCCGGATCAACCTCTCGCGGTAGGACGAAGTTTGACTTCAGCTCAGTCCAAAGATCTTCTTTCTGCATATCAGTGACATAAGTCACCTGAGCGTCGTTTGCAGCCGGCTTTAACCATTGATGGATGCTGATCGGGATCTTGTCCCTAACCAGAACCCCGCACTGATTAACAAATGCGTTCTTTGTGTGGATGGGTGCAATCGGCTCGCCGGAGCGCGAGATTTCTGAGATCTCAAACTTTTCATCCGGCCTCAACTTTTTCTTCGCTCCTCGTCTCTTTACCGAAGATTTGCTCGATCCGGAGGGCTAGAAAAAGGAACAAAGACGAGAGTTAATGAATGAATCAATTAACTAGTCAGCACATGCTTAACTAACATATATACCTCCTGGCCGGACTCGGTTCGGTCACCGGAGCCAGCATCACGGTCTCCTTCTTGCACCGGCATTGGGTCACCGGAGCCGTCCTCACGGTCTACTTCTTCCATGTGCACTGGGTCACCGGATTCATCAATATCATAGCCTAGATCTTCCAGCTGCAGCTCTTGTTCGACCTGCTCATCGGTGTCGTTGAGAAACGACAAGACGGCATTTTGTCCGTGTGCGATTATGTCCATCAACATCGCTTCTTGTGCTAGGTCTCGGGTGTTGTCGTCCATTGTTTCTACAAATATTTACAACATGCCAATTATTATTCAAACATGACAGATGGATATATTAATGGCAAACGTAGAACTAGCTTCAACCCTCGACTGCTCGGCGATCCACAAACCCTAGACCCCCTCATGTCACATTTTGTCTAGTGTCAAAGGATTCAACAAAACCAATACTTCATCATTAGGCGAAAGTAACAGTAGCATGATGGTACGAAGCTCTCCAAAGTTGTTTTGGAACGGAGTCCCCGGATAAGATAATTCGTAACAAAAGGCGGATTATCCTATCAGGGACTTCGTTCCAGAACAACTTTGCATAACTTTGTACCAAAATGCCCCGGTTACTTCTGGCAAATGATGAAGTCATGGAATTCTTCAATACTTTGACACTAGCTAGGCAACCTCTCTCGACCCCTCGACCCCCGACTTCTCGGCGATCCACAACCCTAGTCCCCCTCATGTCACCTTT
>LR738715.1:148399632-148421404 GCA_902687465.1 Secale cereale
TTCTTCAATACTTTGACACTAGCTAGGCAACCTCTCTCGACCCCTCGACCCCCGACTGCTCGGCGATCCCCAACCCTAGAACCCCTCATGTCACATTTTGTCGAGTGTCAAAGGATTCAACAAAACCAATACTTCATCATTAGGCGAAAGTAACAGTAGCATGATGGTACGAAGCTCTCCAAAGTTGTTTTGGAACGGAGTCCCCGGATAAGATAATTCGTAACAAAAGACGGATTATCCTATCAGGGACTTCGTTCCAGAACAACTTTGCATAACTTTGTACCAAAATGCCCCGGTTACTTCTGGCAAATGATGAAGTCATGGAATTCTTCAATACTTTGACCCCCGACTGCTCGGCGATCCACAACCCTAGACCCCCGACTGCTACCTCTCGACCCCTCGACCTTCGGCCTCTCGGTCCCTCGACGACCCTCGACCCCTCGACCTTCGGCCTCTCGGTCCCTCGACGACCCTCGAGCCCGGCCCCCCCTAATGTCGAAGTTATCGGGGAGGGTGTATATCGACATAGACATATCCGATAAAAAAAGAGGAAGAAGAAGAAAAAAGGAACCGCTAGAGGAGAAGATCGAAGAAAAAAAAGAAAAAAAAGGAGAAGAAGAAAGGAATAGAGGAGAAGAAGAGAAATTTTCTCTTCTTCTCCTCTATTCCTTTCTTCTTCTCCTCTTTTTTTCTTTTTTTTCTTCTTCTTATTTATTTCTCCTCTTCTTCCTCTCCTCTTCTTCTTTCTATCCTCTTTCTTATTTTCTTCTTTCCTATCCTTCTTTTTCTAAATTTGTAACTTTTGCATATATAAAACTTTCTATATATATTTAGCATATATAAACAAAAAACTATATAGCCACATACACATATATATACATCACATATACACACATCACATATATACAGCAACTTCCTAAGAAAAAATATATTTATATATGTAGGATCGAAAGTATGTCTAGAGGGGGGGGGGGTGATTAGACTACTTGTAAGTATAAAAATTCTGCCTTTTGACAAAGAACAGTTTTTGGCAGATTCACAGTTTTGATCAAGTCAAGTATCACCCTACACATGCAATTCTAGAGTATAGACAGCGGAAAGTAAATTGCACATGTAGTAAAGAGAGGTGGAGAAGAGCAAACGCAATTTTGGAGACGCGGTGATTTTTCCGTGGTTCCGATAGGTGGCGCTATCGTACATCCACGTTGATGGAGACTTCAACCCACGGAGGGTAACGGCTGCGAGAGTCCACGGAGGGCTCCACCCACGAAGGGTCCACGAAGAAGCAACCTTGTCTATTCCATCATGGCCTATGCCCACGGAGGGCTAGCTTTACTCGGGGTAGATCTTCACGAAGTAGGCGATCTCCTTGCCCTTACAAACTTCTTGGTTCAACTCCACATCTCGATGACGGAGGCTCCCAAGCGACACCTAACCAATCTAGGAGGCACCACCCTCCGAAAGGTAATAGATGTTGTAGATGATGATGAACTCCTTGCTCTTGTGCTTCAAATGATAATCTCCCCAACACTCAACTCTCCTCGCTGATTTCGCTGTGGTGGAAGAAAGGATTGAGTGGAAAGCAACTTGGGAAGGCTAGAGATCAAGCTTCATATGGTGGGAGTGGAGCAACTTGATCTCAACACAAGGGTAGGTAGTTCTCTTCTCAGAAATGTAAGGTAGGAGTGGTAGTTCTTTCTGATGGCTCTCTCCACGAATGAAGAGGGTGTGGAGGGGTATAAATAGCCTCCACACAAAATCCAACTGTTACACACATTTGAGCAATCTCGGTGGGACCGAAGTGGACAACTCGGTGAGACCGATAGTTCAAATAATGTGAACGTTGGGCTTTTCGGTGGGACCGAATATACAATCTCGGTTAGTCCGATTCGTGCAATGACAAGAGCATGCCAGTTTCGGTGGGACCGACTTCATCATCTCGGTGACACCGATTTGATGACAGAAGGTTACAGAACCTTGGCAACTCATGTTTCGGTGAAACCGAGTTCAGAATCGGAAAATCCGAGTTTACTAGGGTTTGGATTATGGCTGAGGTGGTTCATCTCGGTGTGACTGAGTTTGGAATATCGGTGGGACCGAGATTACTTATGAGTGTATATGGCAGTGAAAGTTGCTGATAGTTTAGGAGACGTATCACTAAGCACTTGAGCAACCAGATCATCATCATAACCTCATCCCCTTTTAATAGTATTGGCTTTTCCTATGGATTCAATGTGATCTTGGATCACTAAACCAAAAATGGATTCCTGAGCTTTTGCCAATGCTTGCCTTAGCATTTTGAGGGGTCCACTTCTTCAGTCCTTGCCATACCCATATCACTGAACTTCTCTGAAATGATTCTCAAGTAACTATTAGTTCAATGATATATATGTTGTTATTAATTACCAAAACCACCCGGGGATTAGTTGCACTTTCAATCTCCCCCTTTTTGGTAATTGATGACAACATATAGATCAAAGCTTCGACAAAGGATATAATCAATGAATAATATCGTCGCTTTGAGAAGTATGTGATAAGCAAGAGCTCCCCCTAAATTTGTGCATTATTTTAAGATTTGCGTTTGAATGCAAATGCACAATCGATTAGGATCATGGGTCACTCTTCCATGTCACATACATCTTGGTGGAGCGCACAAAATGATAACAATGAACAGCATGCACCCAATCACCAAGACATGAGTAAATAGTCATACGAGATAGGAATGGCATATGATAAGCATTAAGCACACATTAAAGCATAGTACGACCAAGCACTCATTAAGGTAGCATCAAACGGAGTATCAAGCACACTGAATGTCTCGGAGACCAAAAGTATCTCAAAGAAACCGCAAAATAACGAAAGAGCAAAAGCGCAAAGACAACAGCACTCTCTCTCTCGAAGCCCTATGATCTATACAATTTCTCCCCCTTTGGCAACAAGTTACCAAAAAGTTCGAAAAAGCATAGAGCTAAACGTCACTGTGGACTCTGCTGGCGGCTCCCGTCTGGGTTGATGTCGGAGTGGATATGACAGCATCGGCGAAGACTTCAGCTGATGTCTGTGTTGGAGGAGTGGACACTGGAGCTGGAGCTGGAGTAACTGCTGGAACTGTGGGAGGTGCTGAAGCTGTAGTCCTGGTGTCAGTCACTGGAATAGCAGCTGATCGGGATCCTTTGGGAACCGGAGCAGTCTGTCGATGAGAATCCTGGACTAAGTCATCCTGCAACTCACGCATAAGCTCTGCCTTGTCCAGCTTTGCTTCCTCAATGTATGCCTCGAGCTTGTTGACGGTCACTTGTACTTCAGTCAGCTTCACGTCCAGAGCGTGGATCTTCTCGTCAACAATCCTCTCTAAGCTCTCCTGAGACTGTTCAATGCTGGCCAGGCGTTGTCCAATCCTTTGAGTAGCTTCAAGAATTTGCTCTCCGAAACTCTTTGGTTTAGCTGCTGCTGCTGCTGCTTTGTCAGCTTTGGCTTTCTTAGCAGCTGCGATCTTGGCTTGACCTTCAACAGATGTCGGATCCTCCTCATCCATCACAACAACATTGTCTTCATGCTCTGGCTGCAGCGGTAAATGTTTTCTATCCAACAAGAATGTGCCCGTGCCAAACTTGGCATTGATAAGCATCTGAATCTGCGGGGCAAATCCACATGACCTTTTCTGGTCAGCTGCAGTCCTCTTAATGGTCTCTACCATTAAGTCCATCACCTTGAAAGGTGCTTTCTCATCAAGTATATGCAGCATGTTGATAGAGTATCCTCTGATCATGCGATGATCTCTAGATTTGGGCATCAAGGTATGCCTCAAAATGGTATTAGTGGTAGGTAAGCCTGCCTGGAGATGGTAGACTGAGCCGAGCTTCCAGATTTCCAAATCCTCTGCTGGAATCTCTTTGTACATGTTTTTCATGGATTCATGATTCTTCTTTGGAATCCCATATACATCAATATCATCTTCTCGTTGCACTGGAGCATTCAGAATTTCTGCCCATTCTTCAACAGAAGAAGAATACCTTTGACCTTCAGTCATCCACGTAATCTTTCCATCAGGGTAGAAGTGAGATGTGGCATAAAATTGCATTATCATCTCATCGTTCCAACTGGTCAATTTTTGACCTACAAAATCTGCAACTCCACATGCAGTGAAACTTTCATGCACATGTGGAAAGAAATCTCTGTGCTCTTCGCTGTCAATGTACTTCCAGTCAACATATCTGGTGTCTGCGACTATGGGCTTCTTGTCCATCAGCACGACCTCATAGAAGTCCTGCTGCTCTCTGGTGTGAAATCTGGGGTCTACAGCAGTTCTTCTCCTCACGGCATATGGGTCAGTTTGTCTCCATAGCCTGAGACCTCTATCTTTCCTTGCCTTCATATCCTCGGCTTGAGGATGAGCATCATTATGGAGTGGCAGTTTTGGACGAAGTTTCAGCAAAACTTGTCCTTCATCGTCAGACTCAGCTGGTGGCACATCATCCTTGTTCTTTTCAGACGCTGGAATGTTTCTGATGGTCCTCTTGGGCTTGGCAGCAAGCTTTGCTGGAGCTGCCTTAGCTGGAGCAGATTTCTTGGGCTTTGATGTGGCTCCAGCCTTAATGGCATCACCCATGAGCTTCGGCTTCTGAGGAGGAGGCTGGGGTGCTTCCTCATCCTCATCCTCTACTGCTGCATCTGCATGAGAATCAATATACATATCTGCTCGAGCTTCTGACACATGCACTACCCTCTTTCTCTTGGTGGTTTTCTTCACTTTGCTTGCAGCTGCCTCTCCCAAATTCAGCTTCTTAGCAACAGTTGACTGCTTGACTTTGCTGGTGCCCTTCTTAGATTGTTGACCTTGTTGCTCTTTGGCAACAACCTTCCTTTTAGGCTTTGAGGTTACCTCTTCCTCAACAACAAAATCTGAATCCTCATCATCTGAATTCCTCTCCTTTCTAGCTCTGGTGGCTGCAGGAGGCATGCCACTTGGTGTACTCCTCTCACCATCATCAGATGAGCTACTAGGATCAGGACTAGTGTCTGCCTCAGGAATGTCTGCAATGGGTGTCTCTGACCTGTTCTGACTGTCACTGGTATCTGACATGGCTGACAACCAGTGA
This sequence comes from Secale cereale, assembly GCA_902687465.1. Taxonomy (NCBI): domain Eukaryota; kingdom Viridiplantae; phylum Streptophyta; class Magnoliopsida; order Poales; family Poaceae; genus Secale; species Secale cereale. Next base: position 148,404,732 of record LR738715.1, read on the forward strand.
ATAGATAAGTTATAGGCAGAGAAGAAGAGTCATCACAAACTGCAGAAGTTTTTGCAAAAAAATGAGTTCAAATTCTAGTATTAAGTTTTCACAGAAGACATTTCGGTCAGACCGAGTTTAAGTTTCGGTGAATCCGAAGTGTTAAACATGAGCTTGGCACACCACTTTCGGTTTGACCGAAGTGGGTTTCGGTCCTGCCGAAAACACTAGGGTTTCACAAAAACTTCATTTCGGTCACACCGATTTTGCACAACTCGGTTGGACCGAAGGGTGCAGTGCAATGGCCATAGGCCAAATCGGTCATACAGAAAATATAAAATCGGTCTCACCGAGATGTGTTCCGTGGAAACCTAACCCTAATTTTTTTACTCGAATCTAGTTCAAACGAACCAATCTGGTGTACAGGAGGATTTCAATCGTGGCAAGATACTAGGCAATCCAAACGTGCATTGAATCGGAGATGGGAGCACGAGTGGGATCAAAACTCACCCTAACTTGGTGGAGTTTTTCTACGGCGGCAACGGCGCGGAGGAGATGGCCGTTGACGGCGACGGAGACCTGCGGCGTGGGCGCACAGGCGACGACGGCGACGATCCGGAGACCAAGGCGACGACAGCAAGGGATGTGGGGGCGAAACGTTTGAAGGAGGAATCAACGCGCGCGGCCCTTGGAATATATACCCCTTTGCTGTCGGTGGGACCGAGTTGTAAAACTCGGTGGCACCGAGATGGATAACTGCTAGGCAGTTATGCACTTCGGTCACGCCGAAAATCACAACTCGGTTTCACCGAGAAGAAAACCTAGATCAGTCTAAATGCTTTCGGTTCGACCGAGTTTGAGTGAGTTGGTCTGACCGAAATCAATTAGAAGGTTTTGGATATTAGCCCTTGATGGATCGGTGGCTCCGAGTGCTCCTCACCCGGAGGGTCCGAAAATGACTTGTTCAAAGTTTGTGATGTAAGCATGAATAGAATTTGAGACAAGAAAGCATAGATAGCTAGGGGAGGTACTTAGGCATTCTTGTCCATCCATTTGGTCAGAAAAATCGAAACGACCAAAACAACAAATGGATGTCCTCGAATGGATAAAATCATGCATCCAACATGCTCACACAATAAGATAGCAAATGAAATATGTGTCAAACATGCACAACCAAAACTCTAGCAACTAACACCCAATTTGTCGATGACTAGGTCATCTTTATATGAGTATTTTGACTTAGGAGCCAAATGAGAACATTTGATCATAGGTCATACTCATCGTTTAAGCACAAGTGGGGTTACCACTTTTACATAAAGCATTGATGTGTTCACATCATTTGAAGATGCTTTAGCTCAATTTTTTAGAGCAAAGCTCCCCCTAGATGTGAGAACCCCTTTTAAAGGGTCAAACTAACCTTGGGTTGTCGTAGAAGACTTCATGTAGATGTTGAAGATGTGGATGCTCAATGTTGATGGAGATCATCAAGAGTTGGGAGCTATCCTTTGGATTCGGGCACTTTCAATACCTACATGGGTTAGTCCCACAAGGAACAAACAAGGATATCCATGGACATAGATTGAAGTTCACAATAGATGATGTCCATGGAAGCAATGATTACCTTGTCCCTTGACTTACCAACAAGAGGGTTTGTGACTCCATGAACTAGTGCACGATATGGAAGTTGTTTGCACAAGTTGCCAAAATGAATGTGAGTGAAGTATGTTGGCGGAGTCACCCTCAAGAACTTTCTAGTTCTTCTTCTTCGGGATCCACATCATCTTTATGGGAATCCTTGGGGTTGTAGTTGAGCTTGACGAAGTAGAACTTGACGTTTCCTTGGGAACCCACTTGACCATGGCTTGAGGTGCTTCAACGAATGCATCAATCTCCTCTTGAAGCTTGTCCTTGGCTTTTAGCTTGTGGTCTTGTGGTGGAAGGTCATCTTGAGCTTGTTCCACATTGGAAGAAGTAGGAACATACTTCTCCTTTTGAGAAACAAACTGTGGAGTAGGATATTGACCTTCTTCCCACTCAACACCTTCGGCGTTGAACTTTCGCTCAAAACCAATTCCTTGATTCTTCCGGTGCCTTCCTTGCTTGCGAACAATTTCCTCAAAGTTCTTGCTTCCGGCAAGGCTCTTGTAGACACCTTTCTCTATGATCCCTTTCAATAAACTATTCTCTTGCTCAAGTGTAACTTGGCTTGAAACATTGTTAGTGGAATCAAGAGAATTACTAGAAGCAACAACATTGGATTTAGCATGGTTATTGTTACTGCTAGAGGAAGAATTTTTCTTATGCTTGTCATGCTTAGTCTTAATGGGTGGCAGGAAATTAGACAAGAGAAGTCGTTTGGCAAGATATGAAGAACTCTTCTTTCGAAGATCGTCATTAATTGCTTTTAGAAACTCATGTTCTTGCTCTAGAGTGAGCTTCTCGAAGCGTAGCTTCTCATGAGATCTTAGGAGATCTCTATGATCTTCTTGAGTTGTTTCATGAGCTAACTTAAGAGTGTTTAGTTCTTTAGTTATACGCTCAATCTCCTTCATAGCATTGTCATTCGACTCTTCTCGACTATAAAGACTACTAGCATGTTCATCGTTACTAGGCTCACTGGATTTATCATGCAATAGCTCATCTTCACCAAGCAAGTCATCCTCATCACTATTGAAGTCAATGAATTCAGGGTGTGATACCTTGGGGCCTTTAGCCATGAAGCATCTTCCAATTCCCTCATTTGGTGAATCAAATAAGTCGTAGGAGTTGGAGTTGGAGGATACGAGAGCAAGACCGACAACACCTTCATCTTGACTGTAGTTGGAGTCGGAGTGATAGCTTCCATCGGATTGATTGTCGGAGTCGGAGCCGGAGACCCATTCACCTACATGAGCTTGATGTCTTCTTCTTGTGTATCTCCTTCATGACTTGTCTTTCCTCTCCGAATCCTTGCTTCTCCGAGAGGGTCTTCGTTCATAACGATCATCTCTACTCCTTCTCTCTTTCCGAGGTGACTCATCTCTTGAACTTCTTCTTCTTGGAGATTCTTCTCTTCTCTTGTGGGGAGCCGTACACTCATTTGAGTAGTGTCCGGGTCTTCCACAATTGTAGCAGTTTGGATCACGACTAGAAGATCTCTTTTCATCATATGATCTAGACTTTGAGCTTCTCTCTTTGCCTCTATTCTTGTAGAATTTGTTGAAGTTCTTAACCATTAGGCTTATCTCTTCATTGGAAACTAACTTGTCACTTGAGGTTGTGGGAGCATCACTTGTAGCTTTGTAAGCACCACTCGACTTGTTGTGAATCTCTTCCTTATCCTTAAGTGTCATCTCATGAGCAACAATTCTTCCAATGACTTCGGTTGGCTTGAGAGTCTTGTAGTTTGGCATCATTTGGATCAAAGTGCACCCGGTGTCATACTTTCCATCCAAAGCTCTGAGAATCTTCTTGATGATGAATCGGTCGGTCATTTCTTCGCTTCCTAAGCCGGCAATCTCATTTGTGATGAGACCAAGCCTAGAGTACATTTCAGCGACTCCTTCACCATCCTTCATCTTGAACTTGTCAAGTTGACCTTGAAGAATATCTAGATTTGATTCCTTCACGGACTCGGTACCTTCGTGCATTTCAACCAAAGTATCCCAAATCTCTTTTGCATTTTCAAGACGGCTGATTTTGTTTTGCAACATCCGCAATTCTTCCGGTGTAGCTTCGCGATCCGGAAATTTTCCTTCCTCGAAGAATTCACCTTGCATACCAACACAAATAATGCCCCATGCGGCTGGGTTATGACCAAGAATATGCATTTTCATTTTATGCTTCCAACTAGCAAAATTTGTACCATCAAAGTAAGGACCTCTATGAAAATTACCCTCACTAGACGCCATACTCTCCTAGGTTGTGAAACCAAGCTTATGGAGTCCAATGCAATGGAAACCAATACAATGGAGACCAAAGCTCTGATACCACTTGTAGGATCGAAAGTATGTCTAGAGGGGGGGTGATTAGACTACTTGTAAGTATAAAAATTCTGCCTTTTGACAAAGAACAGTTTTTGGCAGATTCACAGTTTTGATCAAGTCAAGCATCACCCTACACATGCAATTCTAGAGTATAGGCAGCGGAAAGTAAATTGCACATGTAGTAAAGAGAGGTGGAGAAGAGCAAACGCAATTTTGGAGACGCGGTGATTTTTCCGTGGTTCCGATAGGTGGCGCTATCGTACATCCACGTTGATGGAGACTTCAACCCACGGAGGGTAACGGCTGCGAGAGTCCACGGAGGGCTCCACCCATGAAGGGTCCACGAAGAAGCAACCTTGTCTATTCCATCATGGCCTACGCCCACGGAGGGCTAGCCTTACTCGGGGTAGATCTTCACGAAGTAGGCGATCTCCTTGCCCTTACAAACTTCTTGGTTCAACTCCACATCTCGACGACGGAGGCTCCCAAGCGACACCTAACCAATCTAGGAGGCACCACCCTCCAAAAGGTAATAGATGTTGTAGATGATGATGAACTCCTTGCTCTTGTGCTTCAAATGATAATCTCCCCAACACTCAACTCTCCTCACCGATTTCGCTGTGGTGGAAGAAAGGATTGAGTGGAAAGCAACTTGGGAAGGCTAGAGATCAAGCTTCATATGGTGGGAGTGGAGCAACTTGATCTCAACACAAGGGTAGGTAGTTCTCTTCTCAGAAATGTAAGGTAGGAGTGGTAGTTCTTTCTGATGGCTCTCTCCACGAATGAAGAGGGGGTGGAGGGGTATAAATAGCCTCCACACAAAATCCAACCGTTACACACATTTGAGCAATCTCGGTGGGACCGAAGTGGACAACTCGGTGAGACCGATAGTTCAAATAATGTGAACGTTGGGGTTTTCGGTGGGACCGAATATACAATCTCGGTTAGTCCGATTCGTGCAATGACAAGAGCATGCCAGTTTCGGTGGGACCGACTTCATCATCTCGGTGACACCGATTTGATGACAGAAGGTTACAGAACCTTGGCAACTCATGTTTCGGTGAAACCGAGTTCAGAATCGGAAAATCCGAGTTTACTAGGGTTTGGCTTATGGCTGACGTGGTTCATCTCGGTGTGACTGAGTTTGGAATATCGGTGGGACCGAGATTACTTATGAGTGTATATGGCAGTGAAAGTTGCTGATAGTTTAGGAGACGTATCACTAAGCACTTGAGCAACCAAATCATCATCATAACCTCATCCCTTTTTAATAGTATTGGCTTTTCTTATGGACTCAATGTGATCTTGGATCACTAAACCAAAAATGGAGTCTTGAGCTTTTGCCAATGCTTGCCTTAGCATTTTGAGGGGTCCACATCTTCAGTCCTTGCCATACCCATATCACTGAACTTCTCTGAAATGATTCTCAAGTAACTATTAGTTCAATGATATATATGTTGTTATTAATTACCAAAACCACCCGGGGATTAGTTGCACTTTCAATATACACATAAATATATATTTAACATATATATTTAGCAAATTCCAAAGAAAAAAAAGATATACACATACATATAAATACATCAACTATATATACAACAACTATATATACTGCAATTTATATAAACATAAAAAAAATATACACATATATACATATATACACAGCATCTATATATATATACAGCAATATTAAACATAAAAAAAAGGGAGCCCCTCACATCAGCAGGGCTGGGCGGCGCGACGGCGGTGGGGCGGGGCGGCGACGAGGCGGCGTCGGGGCGCGACGGCGCGACGGCGGCGGGGCGGGGCGCGCGGCCGCGCGGGGCGACGGGCCGGCCTGGGCGCGGCGACGGCGCGGGGCGGGGCGACGGCGCGGGGCGCGGGGCGGGGCGACGAGGCGGCGTCGGGGGCGACGGGGCGACGGGGGCGACGGCGACGGCGACGGGGCGACGGGGGCGACGGCGACGGCGACGGGGGCGGGGAAGGAGTAGATCGAGGGAGGCGTCGGGGCGGTTAAGAAGAAAACTGCCCAAATTTTCGCAAGTGTTGGTTATATAGGAGGGGAATTAGTCCCGGTTGGTGGCTGAAACCGGGACTAATGCCCCCCTTTAGTCCCGGTTGCTGCCACCAACCGGGACTAAAGGTCCCTTTTCAGCAGCCCAAAGGGCGGGAAGGAGGGGCCTTTAGTCCCGGTTGGTGGCAGCAACCGGGACTAAAGGGGGTCATTAGTCCCGGTTTCAGCCACAAACCGGGACTAATGCCTCCCTTTAGTCCCGGTTGGTGCCACCAACCGGGACCAAAAGCCCTGTGCTGGCGCGGGTGCGGTGGGATGTTTAGTCCCACCTCGCTAGCTGAGGGAGCTCGAGAGTGGTTTATAAGGGCTGCTGCTCCCACCCTCTCGAGCTCCTCTCAAATGCAGGCTTCTGGGCCTAACTCTGCGCGCTGCCCTGTGAGCTTGCTGGGCCTTATATTACAGGTGGATCCTGTGCTATAGGCCTTGCAGGCTCACTGGGCAGCGCCCAATTTTTTTTCCTTTTTTGCTTTATTTATTTCTAAGTTGTTTTTTGCTGTATTTAGAGTTGCTTTATTTATTTTATTTTCTTTGTTTATTTCTAAGTTGTTTTTTGCTGTATTTAGAGTTGCTTTATTTATTTTACTTCCTTTATTTATATTCTTTGTTGCTTTATTTATTTTATTTTGTTTATACTTACAACAAAATACTTATTGTTGCTATTTATTTCTAAGTTGTTTTTTGCTGTATTTGGAGTTGCTTTATTTATTTTATTTTCTTTGTTTATTTCTAAGTTGTTTTTTGCTGTATTTAGAGTTGCTTTATTTATTTTACTTTCTTTATTTATTTTCTTTGTTGCTTTATTTATTTTATTTTGTTTATACTTACAACAAAATACTTATTGTTGCTATTTATTTTTCAAGTTTTTTTGTTTTGTTTTCTGCATTATATATTTTCTTTTGTTATTTGCTTTATTTTTTTAATTCTTTCTGGTAAAACCAATTAAAAACTTTATCTGTTAGTGCAAGTAGTATTGAAATTTGAATAGTACAAACGGACAATGGTATCATACTCGTTTGTTACAAAGTTGGCATGGTATCATCATAATAGTTGCGGAAAAAACTCTTCACTTTTTCTTCGCTTGTGTCATTTGCTTATTGCGCCGTAACCATGGATAATCTTCATCGATTATCAGGATGCTTGGGTCAGCCTTGACTTTGAAGGGAGGAATTTCATGAAACTTTTCATAATCTTCAGACATGTCTATCTTGCCCTCCACTCCCAGGATGTCCCTTTTTCCTGAAAGAACTATGTGGCGCTTTGGCTCATCGTATGATGTATTCGCTTCCTTATCTTTTCTTTTTCTCGGTCTGGTAGACATGTCCTTCACATAGATAACCTGTGCCACATCATTTGCTAGGACGAACGGTTCGTCAGTGTATCCAAGATTTTTCAGATCCACTGTTGTCATTCCGTACTGTGGGGCTACCTGTACCCCGCCTCCAGACAGATTGACCCATTTACACTTAAACAAAGGGACCTTAAAATCTTGTCCGTAGTCAAGTTCCCATATGTCCACTATGTAACCATAATATGTGTCCTTTCCCCTCTCGGTTGTTGCATCAAAGCGGACACCGCTGTTTTGGTTGGTGCTCTTTTGATCTTGGACAATCGTGTAAAATGTATTCCCATTTATCTCGTATCCTTTGTAAATCAATACAGTCGAAGATGGTCCCCTGGACAACAAGTACAACTCATCACAAACAGTGTTGTCACCTCTGAGACGTGTTTCCAACCAACTGCTGAAAGTCCTGATGTGTTCACGTGTAATCCAGTCGTCGCACTGCTCCGGGTGTTTGGAGCGCAGACTGTTCTTGTGTTCATCGACATACGGGGTCACCAATGTAGAGTTCTGTAGAACTGTGTAGTGTGCTTGAGACCAAGAATATCCGTCCCTGCATATTATTGAGTCCCTTCCAAGCGTGCCTTTTCCAGTCAGTCTCCCCTCGTACCGCGAGTTAGGGAGACCTATCTTATTAAGGCCAGGAATGAAGTCAACACAAAACCCGATGACATCCTCTGTTTGATGGCCCATGGAGATGCTTCCTTCTGGCCTTGCGCGGTTACGGACATATTTCTTTAGGACTCCCATGAACCTCTCAAAGGGGAACATATTGTGTAGAAATACGGGCCCCAGAATGACAATCTCGTCGACTAGATGAACTAGGACGTGTGTCATGATATTGAAGAAGGATGGTGGGAACATAAGCTCGAAACTGACAAGACATTGCGCCACATCACTCCTTAGCCTTGGTACGATTTCTGGATCGATCACCTTCTGAGAGATTGCATTGAGGAATGCACATAGCTTCACAATGGCTAATCGGACGTTTTCCGGTAGAAGCCCCCTCAATGCAACCGGAAGCAGTTGCGTCATAATCACATGGCAGTCATGAGACTTTAGGTTCTGGAACTTTTTCTCTGCCATATTTATTATTCCCTTTATATTCGACGAGAAGCCAGTCGGGACCTTCATACTGAGAAGGCATTCAAAGAAGATTTCTTTCTCTTCTTTCGTAAGAGCATAGCTGGCAGGACCTTCATACTGCTTCGGAGGGATGCCGTCTTTTTCATGCAAACGTTGCAGGTCCTCCCGTGCCTCAGCTGTATCTTTTGTCATTCCATACACGCCCAAGAAGCCTAGCAGGTTCACGCAGAGGTTCTTCGTCACGTGCATCACGTCGATTGAAGAGCGGACCTCTAGGTCTTTCAAGTAGGGTAGGTCCCAAAATATAGATTTCTTCTTCCACATGGGTGCGTGTCCCTCATCGTCATTCGGAATAGCTAGTGCGCCGGGGCCCTTTCCAAAGATTACGTGTAAATCATTGACCATAGCAAGTACGTGATCACCGGTACGCATGGCGGGCTTCTTCCGGTGATCTGCCTCGCCTTTGAAATGCTTGCCTTTTTTTCGACATTGATGGTTGGTCGGAAGAAATCGACGATGGCCCAGGTACACATTCTTCCTGCACTTGTCCAGGTATATACTTTCAGTGTCATCTAAACAGTGCGTGCATGCGTGGTATCCTTTGTTTGTCTGTCCTGAAAGGTTACTGAGAGCGGGCCAATCGTTGATGGTCACGAATAGCAACGCCTTTAGGTCAAATTCCTCCTGTTTGTGCTCATCCCACGCACGTACACCGTTTCCATTCCACAGCTGTAAAAGTTCTTCAACTAATGGCCTTAGGTACACATCAATGTCGTTGCCGGGTTGCTTAGGGCCTTGGATGAGAACTGGCATCATAATGAACTTCCGCTTCATGCACATCCAAGGAGGAAGGTTATACATACATAGAGTCACGGGCCAGGTGCTGTGATTGCTGCTCTGCTCCCCGAAAGGATTAATGCCATCCGCGCTTAAAGCAAACCATACGTTCCTTGCGTCCTTTGCAAACTCCTCCCAGTACTTTCTCTTGATTTTTCTCCATTGCGACCCGTCAGCGGGTGCTCTCAACTTCCCGTCTTTCTTACGGTCCTCACTGTGCCATCGCATCAACTTGGCATGCTCTCTGTTTCTAAACAAACGTTTCAACCGTGGTATTATAGGAGCATACCACATCACCTTCGCAGGAACCCTCTTCCTGGCGGGCTCGCCATCAACATCACCAGGGTCATCTCGTCTGATCTTATACCGCAATGCACCGCATACCGGGCATGCGTTCAGATCGTTGTATGCACCGCGGTAGAGGATGCAGTCATTAGGGCATGCATGTATCTTCTGCACCTCCAATCCTAGAGGGCATACGACCTTCTTTGCTGTGTATGTACTGTCGGGCAATTCGTTATCCTTCGGAAGCTTCTTCTTCAATATTTTCAGTAGCTTCTCAAATCCTTTGTCAGCCACAGCATTCTCTGCCTTCCAGTGCAGCAATTCCAGTACGGTACCGAGCTTTGTGTTGCCATCTTCGCAATTGGGGTACAACCCTTTTTTGTGATCCTCTAACATGCGATCGAACTTCAGCTTCTCCTTTTGACTTTCGCATTGTGTCCTTCCATCGACAATGACCCGGCGAAGATCATCATTTGGTTCCTCTTGATCTTCAGCAGGTTCACCCGTTGCAGCATCATTGGGCACATCGTCTGGTTCCTCTTGATCTTCACCAGCTCCCCCCATTGCAGCATCACCGTATTCAGGGGGCACATAGTTGTCATCGTACTCTTCTTCTTCGCCGTCTTCCATCATAACCCCTATTTCTCCGTGCCTCGTCCAAACATTATAGTGTGGCATGAAACATTATAGTAAAGCAGGTGGGAGTGAAGGATTTTCCGATTAGAGTAAGACATCGTATTCACACATTTAGTGCATGGACAACACATAAAACCATTCTGCTTGTTTGCCTCTGCCGCATTTAGAAACTCATGCACGCCCTTAATGTACTCGGAGGTGTGTCTGTCACCGTACATCCATTGGCGGTTCATCTGCGTGCATTTATATATAATTAAGTGTGTCAAAAACCATTACAGAACATCATAAATAGATAATTAAGTGACCAAATGGATAAAAGTTCATCATCACATTAAAACCAAAGTACATACATATATAGTTCTCATCTAACAACATATAGCTCTCCATACACATCGAAACTATGTAAAACATTTCAATGCGAAAACAAATGCTATCATAATCGCAACCAAGGTAACAATTGATCCAACGACATAATGATACCAAGCCTCGGTATGAATGGCATATTTTCTAATCTTTTTAATCTTCAACCGCATTGCATCCATCTTGATCCTGTGATCATCGACGACATCCGCAACATGCAACTCCAATATCATCTTCTCGTCCACAATTTTTTTTTATTTTTTCCTTCAAGAATTTGTTTTCTTCTTCAACTAAATTTAACCTCTCGACAATAGGGTCCATCTTGATCTTGTGATCATCGATAACTTCCGCAACATGCAACTCCAATTCCATCTTCTCCTCCTCCATTTTTTCCAATTTTTTCTTTAATGAAATGTTTTCCTCTTCAACTAAATTTAACCTCTCCACAAGAGGTTCGGTTGGAATTTCCGGTTCAACTACCTCCTAGACATAATAAAACATCTATGCATGTCAGGTTGGTCGGCATAACTATCATAAGCACTAAAACAAATAGTTATAAATTAAAGATAATATACCACATCCGAATCGTAGACCGGACGAGGGCCCACGTGGGCGGATATCAAAACCATCGCACTATATAATAACAAGCAATAATAAACGTAAGAAAATTAGACAAACATGCATCTATCTAAAGCAATAATAAAAGTAAGAAAAGCATGGACATAACAAGAGGCTCACCACGGTGGTGCCGGTGACGAGATCGGCAGGGGCGATCGACGGCGGCGAAGACGGGGACGGGACGTGACGGACCGCTAAACCGAGACAAATATCGGAGAAAATAGAGCTTCGAGAGGAGAAAAGCTTAACTAGTGTGGCTCGGGCATTCCACCGAACACGTTGTGTGCATAGGAGGTGAGCTAGAGCACCACTAACCCCTCTCCTCCTAGGCCAGAAAAAAAAACAGAGCAGTGAGCTCTGCTCTTGAGTGAGGGGTTATATATAGGCACCTCATTGGTCCCGGTTGGTGCTATGAACCGGGGCTAAAGGGTTGCCTTTGGTCCCGGTTCATATCACTAACCGGGACCAATGGTGGTGGGCCAGGACAAAGAGCCATTGGTCCCGGTTTGTCGCTCCAACCGGGACCAAAAGGTCCAAACGAACCGGGACCAATGGCCCGCTTGGCCTGGCCGGCCCCCTTGGCTAACGAACCGGGTCCAGTACCCCCATTGGTCCCGGTTCTAGATTGAACCGGGGCTAATGGGCTGGACCAATGCCCTGTTTTCTACTAGTGTACCCAGATGCAGACGGAGACAAGTCTGGGAAGGCAAACAAAGCTGGTAAACCGGCGCAAGCCAATCCGGCAGGTACAGGTTACAATGGCAAGCAAAAAGCGGAGGGCGGCCCAGACTTTGTGGCCAATACCAACGTTCAGGGCAACGGGCAGCGCCGCAAGGGTAAACTGCCCCCGCGCAATGAGAGGCCACCCTTCAATCTAGACCAGCAGCTAAGTGTGCCTTGCCCAAGACACGGTACAAAGGAAAACCCGGCTGCGCATCTCTGGATGGACTGCCGTATCATGCAGGAGGTTATAAAACAGGCCAGGTATAACCACGGACCCCCCGGCGGCTGATCAAGTTCCGGCTTTCAAGGTCCGGGTTACCAAGGTAACGGATCCGGATCAGGATATCACGGCGGTAACAATAACCACAACGGCAACAGTCAGCATCAACATAACCAGCAGCATGGTCAGGGTGGTTACAACAACCAAGGCAATCAGCAGCGTCAGCAGTAGCAACAATCCGGATATCAGAATAATCCGAAGGAGCTAAGCAGTGGGCAGTATCATGTTTCACCACAAGTTCGTGCAAACGAGATCAAAAAGTTCTGAAGCGGGCAGTACACGAAGTTGAACCGGCGATACCACGATTTTTACGTTGGTGTGAGCAACCCATTGTGTAGAGCAGAGAGGATCACCCGCCACGGGTTGATAATCTAGGCCAGTTGGCCTTAGTGGTGGCACCACAAGTGGGTGGCTACAAGTTCACAAAGGTACTTATGGACGGCGGCAGCAGCATCAACATCCTATACCTTGAGACTTTTCGACGTATGGGGTTGACAGATAAGAAGCTCCAGCAGTCCAACGCAGTATTCCATGGAGTGGTGCCAGGTAAATCGGCTTACCCAGTTGGGAAAATTGATCTGGAAGTTACCTTTGGGGATGAGCAGGATTCTAGATCAGAGACAGTGACCTTTGAGGTCGTAAAGATCAGAAGCCCATATCATGCTCTGTTTGGGAGACCGGTTTACGCCAAGTTCATGGCTAGACCGTGTTATGTTTATCTGCAGCTTAAGATGCCGGGTCACAAGGGAACCATCACGGTTCACGGAAGCTGCAAGATCGCATTGGAATGCGAGGAAGGAGACGCAGCATACGCTGCGGCAGTTTGTGCTACGAAGGAGCTGAAATTCTACAAAGACAATGTTGATCCGGCGGATATGTCCCCATTGAAGAAGCCAACTACAGAGCATGATCCGGCGTTAAAGTTTAAATCAGCGGGGAAACCAAGCAGGTTGACTTTGTTCCGGGTGATTCGTCCAAGCAGTTCACTATCAGCGCTAACCTAGACCCCAAATAGGAAAGCGCGCTCATCGAGTTCATCCGTGAGAACCGGGATATCTTTGCATGGAAACCTTCTGACATGCCAGGTATACCGAGGGAACTCGCTGAGCACAGTCTTAATATTGATCCGAAGTTTAAACCGGTCAAGCAGTATTTGCGCCGCTTCAATGAGGAGAGGTGCAAGGCTATAGGTGAGGAAGTGGCTAGGCTCTTGGCCGCAGGATTCATAGTCGAGGTGTTTCATCCAGAATAGTTGGCTAATCCGGTACTGGTGCTAAAGAAAAATGGAACCTGGAGGATGTGTGTTGATTACACAGACTTGAACAAGGCTTGCCCGACTGATCCTTTTGCTCTCCCCCGTATTGATCAGATTATTGATGCTACGGCAGGATGTGAGCGGCTAAGTGTTTTGGATGCATATTCAGGTTATCATCAGATCAAGATGGCAGTTAAGGACCAGGAGAAGACCGCTTTCATAACTCCTTTCGGAGCCTTCTGCTATGTATCCATGCCTTTTGGGCTCAAGAGTGCCCAAGCAACTTATCAACGTTGTGTGCAGAACTGCTTCAAAGGGCAGATTGGAAAAAACGTCCATGCTTATGTTGATGACATTGTGGTGAAATCCAGGAAGGAGGAGATGCTGATAGAAGACTTGAAAGAAACCTTTGACAACCTCCAGGTTTACAAGATGATGCTTAATCCGGAGATGTGTGTTTTTGGTGTTCCAGCACGCAAGCTCCTTGGATTCTTAGTATCAAACAGAGGGATTGAAGCTAATCCGGAGAAGATCAAAGCGATCACCTCCTTGGCTAAACCGGCTTGTATAAATGATGTCCAGCGCGTGGTAGGCCGTATTGCAGCGTTGAGCCGGTTCATCGGCCGTTTGGGAGAGAAGGCGATCCTGCTTTATCAGATGCTGAAAAAGATGGATCGGTTTGTATGGAGCGATGCTGCAAACGCTGCGTTCGAGGATTTGAAGCAGCAATTAGCAGAACCGCCAGTTCTTGCTGCCCCTGTTGACAAAGAGCCGCTGCTGTTATACGTGGCCGCCAATGCCCGTGCAGTTAGCGTGGCAATTGTGGTGGAACGCAAGGAAGCAGGCAAGGAATATCCGGTTCAGCGCCCGGTTTACTACATCAGTGAGGTTCTTATTGAATCAAAGCAAAGGTATCCACACTGGCAGAAGTTGGTATACGGCGTATTCATGGCAAACCAGAAGTTGAAGCATTATTTCCAGGGCCACCCAATCACTGTTGTCAGCTCAGCTCCATTGGGCGATATAATCCATAACAGAGAAGCCACTGGCAGAGTGGCGAAGTGGGCCATTGAGCTTAGCCCACACGGATTGAAGTATGTACCTCGTACTGCTATAAAATCCCAAGCACTGGTGGATATCATCAATGATTGGACAGAGTTGCAAGCACCTGAGGAGAAGACGGATCATACATACTGGACTATTCACTTTGACGGTTCAAGGCAATTGGAGGGCTCGGGGGCCGGAGTCGTGTTAACTTCCCCACGAGGTGACAAGTTTCGTTATGTCCTTCGATTAATGTTCCCTTGCACTAACAATGCTGCTGAGTATGAAGCTCTCCTTCACGGTTTACGGATGGCCAAGGAGATGAACTTGAGCCGGGTCAAGTGCTTTGGTGATTTAGATCTAGTGGCACAACAGGTATCTGGTAAGTGGGACTCTAAAGATCCACTCATGGCGGCTTATCGGCGGGAATTTGAAGCAGTCGCAGGACACTTCAAAGGATATCAGGTGGACCACATAGACCGGCGGAAAAACGAAGCGGCCAATGCATTAAGCCGGCTGGGCTCTCAGCGTAAACCGGTTCCACCTAATACCTTCTTGGATGAATTGCATAGTCCGTCAGTACAGATACCTTCAGAGGAGGATTTAGCTGTTCCTGATCCGGAAGCACAGCTAGTTGCAGCACTTCACGTTATTCCGGATTGGACACTCCCTTACTTGGCATATCTGCGCCGAGGCGAGTTGCCAGAGGACGAAGTTGAGGCCCGGCAGATAATCCAACGGTCCAAGTCTATGACTATTGTCAATGGAGAACTTCATCACCGCAGCGTTTCCGGGGCATTTCAGCGGTGCGTATCAACAGAGGAAGGCTGTGATATTCTTCGAGAGATTCACGAAGGAGATTGCGGTCATCACGCCGGTTCAAAGGCTTTGGTAGCTAAAGCTTTTCGTCATGGGTTCTACTGGCTAACGGCTCATGCCGATGCAGAGGACTTGGTCAGAAAATGTGACGCTTGCCAGAAATTTTCACGGCGTGCTCATGTTCCGGCGCAGGAGCTACGGATGATTCCAATTACTTGGCCGTTTGCGACTTGGGGGCTTCATATGGTTGGACCCTTTAAAAGATCCCAAGATCAGAAAACCCACCTATTAGTAGTAGTGGACAAGTTTACAAAGTGGATTGAGGCAGAGCCTGGTAGTAAGTGTGATGCGGCAACATCGGTTAAGTTCATCAAAAAGGTAATTTTACGGTTTGGCTTTCCACACAGCATCATTACTGATAATGGCACCAACCTATCTAAAGGAGAGATGGAAGAGTTCTGTCAAAGAGAACATATTCTCCTGGATGTATCATCAGTAGCTCACCCTCAGTCCAATGGCCAAGCTGAGAGGGCCAACCAAGAGATCTCGAGAGGCATAAAGCCCCGGCTTATGGTTCCTTTGCAAAGAACACCAGGTTGCTGGGTAGAGGAGTTACCTTCTGTCCTCTGGAGCATCAATACTACACTAAACAGGTCTAGAGGTTATACGCCTTTCTTCATGGTATATGTTGCTGAAGAGGTTCTCCAAAGTGACATCCGGCATGACTCACCATGGGTGGCAACTTACGTTGAAGCGGATAATGAGCAAGTAAGACAAGACAGTTTGGACCGGCTGGATGAGGAACGAGACACGGCAGCAGCGCGATCAGCGACTTATTAACAAGACATGCGCCGGTACCACAACCGCTGGGTTAAGACCAGAACGTTCCAGGAGGGAGATCTGGTGCTCCGGCTCATCCAAGACCAGACAGATATGCACAAATTATCCCCACCTTGGGAAGGACCCTTTGTGGTCAGCAAGAAACTACACAACGGTTCATACTACCTGGTCGACGTTCGAGAGCATAAGGACTCACGTACGGCAGAGGAGGAGACGAAGCGGCCGTGGAACATCGCTCTTCTGCGACCTTACTACACTTGAGCTATTGATTCAGCTTTATGTACCATGTATATATTATGATTAATAAATAAACCGGTGCCCCCAGTAAACCGGGGAATCAGCCGTGTCTTTCTTATAAAGGAGTATCACATGGGAGTTTCGCCGAAAACTCACCATGGCCTCCTAGACCGACGCCCCTGATAGCATTAGGGAATCAGCCGTGTCTTTCTTACAAAGGAGTATCACATGGGAGTTTCGCCGAAAACTAACCATGGCCTCCTAGACCGCCCCCCTGATAGCATCAGGGAATCAGC